>LR738713.1:698720493-698781379 GCA_902687465.1 Secale cereale
AGGTCCATCTCGATCCTTTCATTTGGTATCAGAGCCTCGTGCTCTATTCTTGTGGCTTAACCGCCCTAGAGCGAGATGAACCTCGATGGGACTCCCCTTGTTGTAGATCCAAAAGACCAGGTCTCGACTTCTTCGGGAGTCAAGACCTTCACCTTTGAGGATCTAGAATGGGCCCTTGCTAAGCAAAAGGAGGAGCATGATGCTTCTCTTGAGGCCTTGGTCAAAATAAGGTTAGCCGCACTAACCACGGATTCCACGCTACCCCCTAGTCCGGGTGGTGTGGGTTCGAGGCAAACTGTGCCTATTCCTTCTCTTGACCAACAACCTCCTAATAGTGGTCACTCTAGTGTTCCATGGCTCTATGCGAAACCTAAAGTTGAAAAACTAAATTACAGGCATGGGGGTGAACCTCCCGTGCTTGATAAAAGGCTGATTTTTCTATGTGGAGAGTTGCTATGCAGGATCATCTTAGGTACGCAAATGATGAGATGTTGGACATCTTGGAGGATGGCTACAACCCTGTTGATCCAAAGAACCTCAATCCAAGAGAAATATATAACAGGCATCTCAACGACACCGCAATCATGTTGTTAAGGAAAGGAATGAGTGAAAAGCAAAGGAGACCCTTCATACACATCACCAGTGCCAAGGACTTGTGGGATAGCATTGTGAGATCCAAAACCGGCACCTCCAACCTCCGGCTTGCACAATATGAGATTGCCAAAGGTCAATTGCAAAACTTCTGTATGGAGAAAGGTGAAACCCCCAACCAGCTCCATGAGCGTCTGATGACGCTTACCTCTGACATTGAGTCATGTGATTGTGACAAGACACAAGATGGATTCAACTTGACGAAGCGGTTCCTTGTGGACAAGTTGCTACATGCTCTTGCTCCGTATCATCATCAAATGGTGCGGGACATAAAGCAACACCATGGATTCAAGGAAATGACTCCAGATGACATCATATCCACCTTTCAACTATTTGAAGAATCCAAGGCAAATGCTACAAGACATCTTGCTATGCATGGAAATTCATCTTCCGTGATCAACTTAGCCTTGAAGGCTAAACATGTATGTGAAGAAAAAGAAAGTGAGGAAGAAGATGATGAAGAAGGTGATGAAAGTGACTCTGAAGAGGGACCCTCATATGAAGACATTGCTCTCTTTGTGAAGAAGTTCAGCGTGGGGAAATTCAAAGGAAGATTTCAAAAGAAGAAGGTCTGAAGTTGCTACAACTGCGACGAGACGAATCACTTCTCCAATGAGTGCCCATATGAGAAGAGAGAAGATAAGCCCAGATTTCCCAAGAACTTTGTAAAGAAGAAATTGCCAAACCCTGTGAACTCCAAGCTTAAGAAGAGAGATGGAAGGGCCATGATTGCCCAAGAAGATTCCGATCCCGATGATGTTGGAGGTGTTGTAGGTATTGCTCAAGATCCTCAAAACACCTTGAGACTAGTCAACAAAAGTGGTGAGGTTGTCACCTACAACTACATGAAAGACTACAAGGGCAACGCGCACAAGTGTTTGATGGCCAACGCCATCGTTGAGGACCATGAGCAACAAACCTCTTCAGACAAAGTTAAGGTAACCTCTCATTCGGATCCTCCTCTTTTCTCTCCGCCTACTCCTAATGATGAATACCTTGATGCGGAGGATAACCATAAGGATAATGATGAGAATGATCCTATGTATGATAAACTAGAAAAATTTATGTGTTCCCTAAAAGGAAAGAAACTCACTATGTTTCGTATGCTTATGGAGATGGTGAGCAAGCACACCGTCACCATTAAGGAACTTGAAACCCTTGTGTCGGGGAAACTGATCGCCCTTGAACACCTATGGGACCGGAGCCCCTTTTCGGTACGGCAAGGGGGCGGAGGATGCACAAAGAGCGGATCGAGGCGAGCACACGAGCAGTTTACCCAGGTTCGGGCCGCACGGATGCGTAAAACCCTACTCGTGCTTTGGTTTGTATTGCGTTCTTGCTCGGGAGCGAGGAGAGCTACAGTATGCTCTAACCGCTTGCCGAACCGAGCGTGAGAGTGATCGATGTTCCGAACCCCTTCTACGTTGCGCATGGGCCTCCTTTTATAGGTCAAAGGGGTCACCGACAGGTGGCAACATAGTTGAGGGTAAAAATGTAAAAAGGGTGGTAGTTGGAACAGTGTTTGTATAGTGCCCCATACCTAACCCTGACGGCAGGGGACAAGGGCATTAAATGCCCGTCGCCGTCGCCCAAACAGTGCAAAAAGTAGCCGTCAGGGGCGCCACCGTCCGCCACGACGGTAGCCTTGTCATCGCCGCTCGCCACCGTGTACCCCAGGCTGCACAGCCTTCCGCCACGTGCGCCCGGGATGGTCCCAGGGCGACACGTGGGTGGATGCGCTGGAGCGCGGGTACTGAGTGGAGGCTTGCCGCGGCAAGTGCCTTGCCGCGGTCGCTATCTTGTCGCTCCCGGGAGCTTGTCGCTCACCGGGTCTTGCCGGGACGCGTGGCGCGTCGCGACAAGCTTCTTGATATGCCTTGGATGGCCTTCCCGGCAAGCTCCTCTTGCCGGGGCCTTGTGTCTTGAATGGTTTTTGTGCCTTGAGTGGCCTTCCCGGCAAGCTCCTCTTGCCGGGGCCTTGTTTCTTCGACTCAAATACTTTGTTCTTGAATGGTCCCAAGGGGACCTCGGAGGATCTTGGCGGCCGCTTGGCGAGCCTTGCCGCGGGACGCTACAACTGCCCGTGCACAAGTTCGGGATACTAAGGTACCCCTACTTTAGTACACCGACAGGAGCCCCCGGGCCTGGGCCAGACACGGTGCCGAGCGCTGTTGGGCCAGGCCCAAAACAGTGCACGGGCGCGCGCGGCCTGCGGCACGCCGTATCCCACTCCGTATCCACCGCGCCCTCCCTTAACGACACGCGTTTAATGCGGCGTCGTGGGGGAGATCGTGGCCTGATTCTTTAATGGGAAATGCGGAATGTCCCCCTCCCCCCCTTAAAAGCAGGGGAAACAGGGGCAGTTCCTTCCATTCGCCCGTTGCTTCTTCGTCCCTCAAAAAACCCCGCCGCTCCCCTCCTCCCCGAAGGTCGAAAGAGAGCAGTGCTCTGCCCCCTCCGCCGCCACCAGCATCACCAGCGCTGTCGACCTCCCCCACCGTCCCCGCCATGGCTCCGAAAGGCGAGAAGGGGAAGTCCGCGAAGTTCGTCGAGGCGCTGCGGCTAGCAGCAATGCGAAAGAAGATGGCGGTCTTCCCGCCAAAGCTTGACGCGGAGGAGCTGAAGGATTCCTTCTACCTTTTCTGGTCGAGGGAGACGAAGGCGCATCCGTGCACCAAGGTACTCCCCGCCGTAGCCTGCGAGATGTTCCCGACCGGCTACGCCTTCTTTGCTCTGTTCTTCTACTGCGGGCTCTGCCCGCCCTATTCTGAGTTCTTCTGCGACATCATGAATACCTACGGGTTTCATCTCCTTGACTTCACCCCCAATGCCGTCTTGACCATGGCCGTTTTCGCACATCTGTGCGAAAACTTCGTCGGAGTCTACCCCAATGTAGCTCTTTTCCGCCATTACTTCACGCCCCGAGTCGAGGCAGGGTCGCCTCTGTCTGGCGGAATCTCCTGGATCTCGAGGACGCACAAGAAGGAAGCCTATCTGGAGGGGGAGCTCCGCAGCAAGTGGGATGAATGGAGAGCCAACTGGTGTTGGATCGTAGAGGATGACCCGCAGCCATTCACTTCCCGGCGCCAGGCCCCAGTAGTACGCGGCAACGACTGGAGCGATTTGGCCCCGGAGGATAGCAGATTGAAGATTGTTACTACCCGGATCCTTCGCCTCCGGCAAGCCAAGCTCACTGTAGGCGCAGTCGGAGCAGACTTTCTCCGCCGCCGCATCGCTCCCTTGCAGGAGAGGAAGAGGGCTGCTTGGGAGTTCGAGAATGCGGCAGACATCATGAGGCTGCGCCCGGGCCTCAATTGGAATTTTACTGTCCTGGAGCTCAACGCGATGCTCCAGGCATTGTTTAAGTACGACTCCGCCCATCCTGAGTGGTTTGCGTTGCTGCCGGGCGTAGTTCCGTTGTGCAATAGCTTGTCGCTCAGCGCCATCTGTACAGTGATGCCGCTGTGCGATTCCCACGGGATCGACCCCACTTGGCAAGAACCTTCTGACAAAGCTATGCAGACATTCTTCGACAACTTGGTGGAACTGCCAGTCGATCCCGACGAGAAGAAATGCCTCACCCGCGACACCACCGACCAGGAGATGGCATACATTGCCACCAGACTGGAAGAGGCAGCGACAGCCAGGGCCGCGGGTGAATTTGGGTACACGGTGGAGGAGGCGGAGGCAGCGGAGGTAACAAGCCTTGCCGAGGAGGAAGAGCTTCGCAAAGCGGGGAAGCTTGCCGGGCGAATCCCCGGGACAAGCGAGCCCACCGAGCAGGTCGTCGAGTCGAGCGGGCCCGCCAAGCAGGGTGTCGGGTCAAGTGATCCTGCCGAGGACTCGAGCGGCTCGCTGGACCTCGGCTCCTCTTCCTCCTCGTCATCAGGCAGCTCGCCACCACCGGCAGAGCCTCCAGCTCCAATGAGAAGGCGCCTCCGCAAAGCCGCAGACGTGATGGGGCGGCAGGCGGGCCAGCAACCGCAGCGCCGCGCGATGATACGTCCAAAACGTATCTATAATTTCTGCTTGCTCCATGCCACTTTTGGGTGATATTGCTATGATATTCATACACTTCCATACACTTTTGATCATATTTGGACTAACTTACTAATCAAGTGCACCCCAGTGCCAGTTTCTGTTTTTGGCTGTTTTTGTATTTCAGGTTTTCACGTTACGAGAACTGCCCAGAAAAATCCAGAAAAATTATATAAAAATCAGCGTTTCGGAAACAACCTTGCGTCCGAAGGACAGCCGGGGGGGGCCACCAGGGCTCCAGGCGCCCTGGCGGCGCCCCCCCCCCCTGGGCCGCGCCGGGGGGGGCGCCTGGGCCCCCCGAAGCTTCCTCGATGCTCCCCTTTGGCATATATTTAAAGCGTCCTCCGAAACCCTCAGAACATGAACTCTTTTCGTGATCCCATCTCTGTTCCGCCGCCGCCGCCACTTCCAAGATCGGGAGCACCAGGAGAACTCTTCCCGGCACCCTGCCGGAGGGGAGGATCACCACCGGGAGCTTCTCCACCACCATGGACGCCTCCCGGGTGACTCGTGAGTAGTCTCCCTTGGACCATGAGTCCATGACCAGTAGCTATGTGATGTTCTCCTCCCGTTCTTGTGCTTCACTAATTAGTCCTCGTGAGCTGCCCTACATGATCGAGGCACCTATGTAATCCTTATGCTGTTGCTATGTTGAGTTTGCTGGGATCCGATGGATTATGAGATTATGTTCAGATTGATCTTGAGTAATATATTTGATTTACCTCTTTTATATTTATGTTCATAAGTAATTCTTGCATGTTCTCCGTTGTTATTTATTGCTTTGGCCAAGTAGTAGGTAGTGACTCCAAGAGGGAACGTTATGCTCGATTGTGGGTTCATGCCCCTCGATGACTAGCTTGAGTGACAGAAACATGAGTCTAGGGGATGTGCTGTTGCCACAAGGGGGAAAACAACGGTGCTTGTGCCCGCGGGTGCAAGGATTGTTTACTTTACGCAAAGTTCTTTTAATGCAGTTGTCTGTTGCATTGAGTTTACACTATGGGTGGGACTCGCAACTTAATACCAGCGAGATGTTCTGGATAGATATCTCAAGGTGGATGATTAGTAGTAGATATTGATGGATTTCGGTCAACTTACTTTGGCGTACCGCCCATGCTTTGAACCTCAACCTTTCTTGCAATGTAATCAGCATTGGTTTGCGCTCGTGGGTCCTGTCAATTGCCCAGCTGTAATTTGTTTACCTCACATAGTTGTTTTATCGTCTTTTGGGGGAGAGACATCACTAGTGAACATCATGAGACTCCGGTCCATATTGCCATCATTGATCACATCCGCTATTTAATTTTCGCTATTTACTTACTATTGCAAAACACTATCTATCACTACTATCATTGCTTTTAATCCTTTGTGAACTACAAGGTCGGAGGGATTGACAACCTCTCTGTACTCGTTGGGAGCAAAGTTATTTGTATCTGTGTGCAGGTCCACGTTGATTGCTACTATCTAGCGCCGTAGCAGTTGACACCTACTTGTTGAACCTAGGAGTCTCTGGGGATTCGATCCTTGGCATCTTTTCTAAGGGAAACCACTTCTACAATACTGCATCTTACACCTTCCACTTGGGGTAACCAACGAGGGGTTCGAGGCCCATCAAGGAGTATTTTCTGGCGTCGTTGCCGGGGTCTCCACTCTTCAGGATAGGGGAGTTGCAGGCTATCTTTTACCTTTGCTTTTTAGTCTTGTTAGTTTACCTTTCAGTTTTTGCTTTAGTATCTTTTATCAAAAATCACAAAAAAAATTATTTACCTTTCTGTTAGTAGTCCTATCTGTTTAGCTAAACATGTTAGGATTTGGTGCTTTGAGGGAATCAGAAGTTCTAGATTTCCATCAAAGGGATGGAGAAAATATGAAGAAGGCATGGGACAGAATTTCTGATGCACATAGGAGAATTATGCCTTGGATACCTATAAAAATTGTGCTTAGGAATTTTTACCAGGGTCTTTTTAAATGGTGTAGACACTCTCTTGACATTATAGCCGAGGGAGATTTCCTAGAGTGTGATGAAGCTAGAGCTCTTGAAATTATACATGGTCTATCTAGTTACTTTGTTTATGATCATAATCTTGATGGTGTCATAGATAGACTTGCTACTATTGAAAAAAGAATGGATGCTCTAGACTTAATGAAGGTAGAGAAACCCGAACCCAATAAGAGAGATATTTTGGAAATAGATAATGACTGGGAGCCTCTTGTTAGGATTAGCATCTCTAATCAAGACTTCCTTGCTTATTGTGATATTGGATCTATGGTTTCTACTATGCCAAAAACTGTTCATGATTCTTTAAAATTTAACATGGATAGATTACCGTCTTATCATGAACATACTAATGGAGATATTTCTGAAATCCAGGGAAGAATAAAAGACGTGCCAGTTAAATTCCTTAAAGGGATTGCAATGATTGATTTCTTCATCATGGAGCCAAACCAAGGAAATATAGTACTTGGAAGGGACTTCCTCCGAGCAGTTAAAGGCTTCATCGATATAGGTAAGGGACAAATCCGCTTACGCGGGAAGGCAAAAGGTGTGTACCCCTTTCCTAGAAGGAACAAGAATGAACTTGTTGAGGAACCATTTGAAACAATTTATAACTCCGATTATTATGATGGTTATTGATTCCTCTATGCATTATGCCTAGCTTAAAGGCATAAAAGAAAGCGCTTTTGGGAGGCAGCCCACATGAATAAATTTTTTGCTTTTGTTCTGTCTTGATGTTGTTTACTGCTGTAGCATCATCATTGTATCTTTGCTTTTCATATTTGTGCCAAGTATAGCCTCTGATTGCTAGAAAGTTCAAAAGTTGTGAGGTGCTGTCCAGGAAACAGATTCTGTCCTTGGATAGAAAAATTCGTATAAAATCACCAGATCATCTTTTTGGTCTGAATTTTTTCGACAGCGTTCTCTATATAATTGTCTTTCGTGCTTCTGTTCTGACTTTTTTTATTTGAGTTGCAGAAGTATCCCGAACAGATCAATTACTACCTGCTGTTCTGTTTTTCACAGATTCTGTCCTGTTTTGGCTTTCCTTCACTTTGCAAATCAAGAACTTGCTTTTTCTTTGCAAAAACCTTTTGGCAATCTTGAGAAACAGTATAACTTCAAGAATATCTTTATTTCCAGCAAGGTATAATTATTTTATTAAGGGTACTAACCTCGCTAATCAGATTATGATGAGTTATGTATGAAGGGAGTTTTCAAGTGTGCGAGGGAAGGTGATAAAAAGATTCAGGAGTGTCAAGTGCTCAAGCTTGGGGATGCCGCCGTGCACCCCCAAGAAATATTCAAGGAGACTCAAGCGTCTAAGCTTGGGGATGCCCCCGTGCATCCCCTTCTCCATCAACATTATCAGTTCGTCTTTCGTTCTGCTATATTTTTATCACTTCATGTGTTATGTGCTATGCTTGGAGCGTCTTGCTTTTAGTTTTCTTTTTAGTTTTTCATAACGAGTCGGAACTCAGCATTCTTTATGTGGGAGAGAAACACGCTCCACTTCTACCTAGAACATAACATAGAATTTTCATGTCTATCTATGCTGTGTGTGTTCTTTGTCTTTTAATAGCTACTATCATGCTCTACTCTTAGTATTCATGCTTATCTTTTCAAAGAGCTTTTGTTTAGTTGGTTGCTTGAACTCTCTTTAATTATCATGCTCACCTTATTAAGAGAGTTTGCTTCCGTTGCATTGGTTAATATGTCTATGATAAAGATGCTTCGTGCATAATGGTGCTTAGTAGTTCAGGTTTTCTTATGGTTAGTCTCAAATAGCTGGGGGATTCCCAATGTGTTATTAGAATACCAACATGATTTGTTTGCCGATGATGTGGTATGGTTTAGTAATATCTTCCTTCGAGAATTTATTTTGATTGACTTGGCGTATGCTCACGCATATTTAAGACTGTAAAGAAAGTCTGTCAAGCCTTGATGATCTTTTATTCCTGAGTAGCGATATAACTACCATGCCTGATTCAATATTGCTTTGTCGCTCTGCATGATTATGACCGTCATTGCTCTCTTAGTTGGTCGCTCCCAGTCTTTTGCTAACCTCCACCTGTACTAAGCAGACTAACCTTGCAATACATAGCTCATGGGAAAGTAGCTTAAAAACTATTGTGGTAAAGAATATGTTGCCTATGTATCTTATTTCTTATAAGTTGCTTGCTGAGCGGTAACCATGTTTCTGGGGACGCCATCAACTGTCACACTTTTGTTGAATATCATGTGAGTTGCTATGCATGCTCGTCTTGTCTGAAGTAAGGGTGATTTGCCGTGGGTTGAATGAATATGTATATTGTTAGAGAAGAACATTGGGCCGCCAACCAAAGCCATGTATCATGGTGGAAGTTTTAGCTTGGACGTTGATCCTCAATCTCTTATGAGAACATGCTTATGCATTAAAGAGGAGTCCATCATCTATTTTCTATGTTGTCCCGGTATGGATGTCCTCAAGTTGAGATCTATCAAAAACGAGAAATCAAATGCGATTTATCTCCTTGGACCTTTGTACAGGTGGCATAGTGGTACCCCTTTGTGACACTTGGTTGAAACATATGTAATGCAATGATAACCCATGGAGATCCGAGCTAATTAGGACAAGGTGCGAGCACTATTGGTATTCGATGCATGAGGCTTGCAACTTATAGGATGTCTTATGCATGACACATATGAAGTACTACTACCGTTGACACAATTGCTTCCATGTTTTCAAAATAAAAAGCTCTAGCACTTAACCTTTCTTTTACTTTTATGTTCAAGCACCAACTACTGAGAGCATGATTGTCATTCTGAGTGTAATGTGCATTGTCCCAAAGTAGCATTGTCTTTTGCATGATTGTGATATCGTTTATTCTGAAATGATTGTATCTAGTCATCACTTAAACCTTGAAGGTGCCCCTGCATTTATGTTTTGCTTCACTAAAGGGGGCAAGCTAGATATCACTTTATCATATTTGCACATCGTGTTCATTGCAAATCTATTTGATGTTTCAGTTTCATGTTGAAAAACTTTCAGTCATTTGTGATTTTCTCATGAGGTAACTTAATTACTATAGATTCATTGTCTCAGTAAGCTTTTGTCATATGACTATAAAAACTCCTATATGGTTAATAACATGTCACCACAGAAATTATTCTTGTTATCATTTACCTACTCGAGGACGAGCAGGAATTAAGCTTGGGGATGTTGATACGTCCAAAACGTATCTATAATTTCTGCTTGCTCCATGCCACTTTTGGGTGATATTGCTATGATATTCATACACTTCCATACACTTTTGATCATATTTGGACTAACTTACTAATCCAGTGCACCCCAGTGCCAGTTCCTGTTTTTGGCTGTTTTTGTATTTCAGGTTTTCTCGTTACGAGAACTGCCCAGAAAAATCCAGAAAAATTATATAAAAAATCAGCGTTTCGGAAACAACCTTGCGTCCGAAGGACAGCCGGGGGGGCCACCAGGGCTCCAGGCGCCCTGGCGACGCCCCTTCCCCCCCTGGGCCGCGCCGGGGGGGCGCCTGGGCCCCCCGAAGTTTCCCCGATGCTCCCCTTTGGCATATATTTAAAGCGTCCTCCGAAACCCTCAGAACAGGAACTCTTTTCGCGATCCCATCTCTGTTCCGCCGCCGCCGCCGCTTCCAAGATCGGGAGCACCAGGAGAACTCTTCCCGGCACCCTGCCGGATGGGAGGATCACCACCGGGAGTTTCTCCACCACCATGGACGCCTCCCGGATGACTCGTGAGTAGTCTCCCTTGGACCATGAGTCCATGACCAGTAGCTATGTGATGTTCTCCTCCCGTTCTTGTGCTTCACTAATTAGTCCTCGTGAGCTGCCCTACATGATCGAGGCACCTATGTAATCCTTATGTTGTTGCTATGTTGAGTTTGCTGGTATCCGATGGATTATGAGATTATGTTCAGATTGATCTTGAGTAATATATTTGATTTACCTCTTTTATATTTATGTTCATAAGTAATTCTTGCATGTTCTCCATTGTTATTTATTGCTTTGGCCAAGTAGTAGGTAGTGACTCCAAGAGGGAACGTTATGCTCGATTGTGGGTTCATGCCCCTCGATGACTAGCTTGAGTGACAGAAACATGAGTCTAGGGGATGTGCTGTTGCCACAAGGGGGAAAACAACGGTGCTTGTGCCCGCGGGTGCAAGGATTGTTTACTTTACGCAAAGTTCTTTTAATGCAGTTGTCTGTTGCATTGAGTTTACACTATGGGTGGGACTCGCAACTTAATACCAGCGAGATGTTCTGGATAGATATCTCAAGGTGGATGATTAGTAGTAGATATTGATGGATTTCGGTCTACTTACTTTGGCGTACCGCCCATGCTTTGAACCTCAACCTTTCTTGCAATGTAATCAGCATTGGTTTGCGCTCGTGGGTCCTGTCAATTGCCCAGCTATAATTTGTTTACCTCACATAGCTGTTTTATCGTCTTTTGGGAGAGAGACATCACTAGTGAACATCATGAGACTCCGGTCCATATTACCATCATTGATCACATCCGCTATTTAATTTTCGCTATTTACTTACTATTGCAAAACACTATCTATCACTACTATCATTGCTTTTAATCCTTTGTGAACTACAAGGCCGGAGGGATTGACAACCTCTCTGTACTCGTTGGGAGCAAAGTTATTTGTATCTGTGTGCAGGTCCACGTTGATTGCTACTATCTGGCACCGTAGCAGTTGACACCTACTTGTTGAACCTAGGAGTCTCTGGGGATTCGATCCTTGGCATCTTTTCTAAGGGAAAACACTTCTACAATACTGCATCTTACACCTTCCACTTGGGGTAACCAATGAGGGGTTCGAGGCCCATCACGCGACACGCGCCACCGCGACGAGCAAGGCCGCCAAGGGAGCGCCTCGTACTTCAGCGGCAACAGGAGGGGGATCTTCCCGGACTGGCGCCTCTGCTCCCGCCGCCCCTCGCGCTTCGGCGGCAACCGGAGCGGGGTCTTCTCAGACCACCGTCCCTGCTCCCGCCAAGCGGCCGAGGGAGCCCACTCCTCCGCCTCCTCGCGCCGGGACGCGCGAGCCGGATTTTGACTTCTCCGCGCTCAGCTCCGACGAGGAGGAAGAAGAGTAAGTCTTCGCAATTTTTGTACTTCTTTGATTTTCTGTTGTTTCTTGTCTTGTATCTCTTTCGCCTAACTCTGAACCTGTCCTTTTCAGAACTCTGGCCCAGAGGGCGGCGAAGAGGGCCAAGGTCCCGGTGATCGTCATCGAGGACGAGCCCGCCGCAACAGCAAGGGGCGCGCGCGAGACGAGCTTGCCGGACCCGACGACTGGTCTTCAGAGTAGCCCCCAGCGCAGCCCCCAGCGTAAGTTCTTTGTCCACTTTTCACTGTCAGGCGCGCTCGGGTACTCTATCTTTGCTGACGCTTGCTTGTTGATTCATGCAGGAGCAGAGCAGCAGCATCAGGAGCGCCAGGAGACCGCCCCCGACGCGCCGCACGCCTCGACCACACCGCCAAGGGGGAGCTCCCCAGCAAAGGAGAACACTCCGCCAAGGGCGAGCGTCCCGCCAAGGGCGAGCACCCCGCCAAGGGCGGGCACCCCGCCGAGGGATGGCGCTAGCGGCCCTCCGCCGGCGGGAGCTACCACCACGCCGCCGAGGGAGAGCTCCCCGGCGAGGAACCTCGCCGAGGAGCTGGCCCGCGCAGGTAAACCCTTGGACTTTTCTTCTTTCAATTCTCCTTTTTGGATATTTGCTTGACTGTGATTCTTTCCTTTTCCTCCGTCAGACCCGTCCGCAGTTGAGCCCATGGAGACGGAGGTCGTCGCCGACGACGCCACCGTTGCTGAAGAAACGGTTGGCGCGGACGACCCCGCTGGCGCAGAGGCCGCCAAGGCTACCGCCGCGGCAGCTGGTGATCGTACTGACGGCGCTGGGGCCGCAGGAGCGCCAGGCGCTACGCCGACCGCCGAGCCCTCCGCCGCCGCCGCAGCCCCTAGCTCCGACGAGCCCGAGCCAAGCGCTTATCTGAAGGCCGGCGACGACATCTTCATCCAGCTCCCGTGGGCGTCCATGTCCAGGGCGCCATTCGAGGGAGAAGTCTTCGATGGGGAGGTCCTTGCCTCCACCGGACTGAAGCTCGTCGACGCGCCGAGCAGCAGCAGCGAGCCCGAGGAGGAGCGGCTGATGCGCAAGCTTCTGTCTTTGTACCGTGCCCGGCAGGCCAAGCTGGAGTCCCGAGAGGCTCTGGCCGCCAAGGCGGGTGCTGACTTGGAGAAGCACGCAGAAGAGCTCCGAGCCATCAACCAAGCAGCTCTTCGATCCTTGGCGGAGGAGCGGGAGCAGCTTGCCGAGGCGCATCAGGCATTCATTTTGGAGAAGGCTGAAGCGGAGGAGCAGCAACGGCTTGCCGCCGAGGAATTATCCCGGCGAGAAGGTGAGCTGACGCAGCGGAAGGTCGACCTCGACAGCCACGAGGACGAGCTTGCCGCGCGCGAGCGATCGCTTGGCGGAGCTTTGCAGGAGGCAAAGGATGCCGCCGCAGCTGCCGAGACCGCCAAGAGGGAGTTGGAGAAGAGGGTGGCGCAGCTGGAGGCCAACCTGAAGACGAGCGGCGAGGAGGTTGCCGCACTCAAGCTTGAGAGGGAGAAGGACGCCCACAGCCACTCCGAGCTGCAGGTCCGCCTTTCCGAGAAGGGCAAAGAGCTCGTCATCGCCAAGGACTCCATCGCTGACCTCGAGTTGAAGCTGGCCACCCTAACCCAGACGTTGGACGGCGCCAAGGAGCGGGAGGCGACCCTGAAGGAGGAGATCAGGGCCGAGAAGGCGCTGCTGGACAGCGCTGCCATCTCCCAGAACAATTTTAGGCAGACCGTCGAGCTCTGGACGGAAGGCCTTGTCAACGCCGCCGCGGACATCGACAAGGAGCTGGCGGAGCTGGGGGCGGAGTATCTCGGGTACTCCACCGACGAGAGCCTCCACCCCAGCGCCAAGCTAACTTTGTTCTTCACGGGTGTGGCGACGGCCCTCCGACAACTCCGGGAGAAAATCCCGAAGCAGTTGGCGGATGAATCGCGCAGGCTCTGCGCGGGGGCTCTTCAAAAAGTTCTGATGAAGGTGGCCTTCCGCAACCCAGGGCTCAACCTCACCAACGTCCTCCGGACCCTGCCGCCCGACGCCGACCAGGAGGCGCTCAAGGCCCTTGTCGCACCCATCGTGGACAAGGTGGGGGGGGGTCAAGAGAGTCGAGGGCGACCGCGCAGACTAGGCTGTTTACTTTCTTCTTTCCTTGTCGCTGCCAACCATGTTATGAACAATAGTCTATTAGAACTGCGACAAGTCACTTTGTAATATAACTCTATCTTAGGCAGTTGATGCAGCGTTATTTCCTTTACTTGACTTCCTTGCTTTGTATGTTTTTTTAACCTACGCTTTTAGGGAACTTGCCGGTGCAGGCACCTTTGCCGCGAGCGCTGAGTGCGGAACTTCAGCAGCCTGCTGGCGGTGCCGTCGCCGGCAAGAAACCTTGTTGTAACTAGTCGCAGCACACTTAGGTTGTTGAGCGAACTCGAAAACAAAGCAAGGGCGCGACACTAGTCGCAGCACACTTAAGTCGTTGAGCGTGCTCGAAACAAAGTAAGGGCGCGGCTAGCCACGAGTTGGTTCCTTCGCGCACAGGTTTTCCATACAAAACGCGGTCGTTCAAGGAAGATAACTCAAAAATTTAAAATTTTGATTGCTCAAACTTTGGCAACTTAGCTTTTGTGTTGTCTGCTTCCCGGCAAGGCGAGACTTTCTTGAACGACACTTGGTCCATACCCCCATCTTCTCCTCCCCTCGCCGGCAAACTTGTGCGCGAGAGAACCTTCTTCTCCTTGAGAAGAAAGGAAGAAGAGAAAACACAGATATGGGCCCTTGCGGCTCGTTATTGCTTACCGGTGGTAGGTGCTGCACAAGGTGTCAGATAACTCATGCAAAATACAAAAAACATGAAATGACAAGATGTGCGGGGCACATAAACTTTACTGATGCACGGGGTCTGCGCCCGGCTTTGTACAAAGGATTACATGCAACAACGGCAAGACTTGTACAAAAGGTGGTTCCCGGAATGGATCACGGCAACTGCGCCTTATGGGTAAAACTTACGAAGATGCTCGATGTTCCAGGAGTTGCTCACCGGCAAGCCATCTTCGGTCTCAAGGCGGACAGCGCCGGGCCTAGTGACTCGTTTCACCCGATAAGGGCCTTCCCACTTCGGCGTCAACTTGTTGGAATTCTTGGCGGACTAAACACGCCGAAGAACAAGGTCGCCTTCCTCGAGACTTCTGGCGTTAACTTTGCGGCTATGGTAGCGGCGCAAAGCTTGCTGATAGCGAGCAGCTCGCACAGCGGCCTGAAGATGGTCTTCCTCAAGGAGCAGCGCGTCATCTTGTCGCAGCGGCTCTTGCTCGAGCTCATCATAAGCGAGCACTCGAGGCGACCCGTATACGAGTTCCGTGGGGAGAACTGCCTCTGCTCCATAGACTAGAGCAAAGGGTGTCTGTCCAGTGGCTCGATTTGGCGTCGTCCTGATCGACCAAAGATCCACTTGCAGCTCCTCGGTCTAGTTTCTTCCGCACTTGCGCAACCTGTCGAAAGTTCTGGTCTTGAGTCCGCGCAGCACTTCAGCGTTCACCCTCTCCGCTTGACCGTTGCTCCTCGGGTGAGCAACAGAAGCGAAGCAGACCTTGGCGCCAAGATCTTGGGCGTATTGCATGAAGGTGCGACTGGTGAATTGTGTACCGTTGTCGGTGATGATCCTGTTAGGGATCCCGAAACGGCAAACAATCGACCTGAAGAACTTGACTGCTGACAGTGCGGTCACCTTTCTCACTGGTTCCACTTCCGGCCACTTTGTGAACTTGTCGATGGCGACGTACAAGAACTCAAAGCCCCCGGCTGCGCGGGGAAAGGGGTCGAGGATGTCGAGCCCCCAGACCGAAAATGGCCAGGACAAAGGGATCGTTTGGAGAGCTTGAGCTGGCTGATGTATCTGCTTGGAATGGAACTGGCACGCTTCACACTTGGTTACTTGTGCAGTTGCATCTTGGAGGGTTGTCGGCCAAAAGAAACCTTGCCGGAAGGCTTTGCCGACAAGTGCTCTTGCGTCAATGTGGTGACCACATATGCCTCCATGTATCTCTGCCAACAGCTTCTGTCCATCTTCCCGGGGAATACACTTCAATTTCACACCGTTGAGTCTTCTTCTGCACAGTGTGTTGTCAACAAACTGGTACATACTTGACTGTCGGGCTACTTTTTCCGCTTCTTCTTGCTCTTCGGGAAGTTCTCCTGTTTGAAGGAAACGGACGATCTGCTGTGCCCATGCTGGAGCTTGTGGCTCGACAGCAAGGACTAAAGGCACATCTGCTGCTGCGGGAGCGTCCGCTTCTACGACGAGAACCTGTGTCTCAGCCGCAGCGTGACGATCCCCGACAAGCTTGCCGGAGCAAAACTTGTCGGGAGCTTCCGCTTCAATGGAACAAGTCCTGGGACTTGCCGGAGCGGATCGCTCCTCAGCATTTTCGGTGTTGATCTTGGGGACTTTCTTGGCGGCGGCTTTGGGGAGCTCTGCCGGAAAGTAGTCGCCGGAGATCAACTTCCTCTTCTTGCTTTGTCCAGTTGATGGTGTTACGGATGGTTGAGTCAGCTTGAGCACAAAGATTCCTGGTTCCACAGGTAACTTTAGCGCGGCGCACTTCGACAGGCCATCTGCGATGTCGTTCTGAGCTCTTGGAACGTGCTCCATCTGTAGGCCGTCAAAGTGCTCTTCAAGCTTTCTCACTTCGTTAACGTACGCTTCCATCAACGGACTCTGGTAGTTCTTGTTCACTTGGCGGACGACAAGCTGCGAGTCTCCCCTTACAATCAGCTTCTTAATCCCAAGGTCTGCTGCGATCCTAAGACCGGCAAGCAAACCCTCATACTTTGCAGTATTGTTTGTCGCTTGCTCCTTGGGAAAGTGCATCTGGACCACGTACTTGAGGTGCTCTCCGGTTGGCGCGACAAGCAGCATGCCAGCACCGGCGCCTTGCAGCGAGAAGGCACCATCAAAGTACATTATCCATTCTTTGCTTGCTTCTTTGACGGGGATGCTCGTCTCTGGAATCTCCTCGTCTGGCGTTGGCGTCCACTCTGCTATAAACTCTGCCAATGCTCTGCTCTGGATAGTTGAAGTGCTTTCGAACTTGAGGCCAAAGCTTGACAGTTCTAGCGCCCACTCGACAATCCTGCCCGTCGCTTCTGGATTTTGCAGTATCCTCTTCAGCGGAAAGCGAGTGACCACCGTTATCTCATGTGCCTGGAAGTAGTGGCGCAGCTTTCTCGAGGCCATGAGAAGGCCGAAAAGCAACTTCTGCACCCCAGAGTACCTTGACCTAGCCCCCTGCAGAAGGGAGCTGACAAAGTAAACTGGGCGCTGCACCATCTTGTTTCGTATCTCCTCTTGCATCTGCGCAGATCCGTCCTTGTCGGGACCAGAGCTTGTAGGGGAAGCCCCCTGCTTGTCGCCGGATGTGCTTGCCGCGGCCGGAGGCTCATCATCCGCCTCCCTCTCCGCTACTAACGCATCACTAACCACTTGATTGGTTGCCGCTAGGTACAGCAGCAACTTTTCTTGTGGCTTAGGTGCGACAAGTATCGGAGTGGAGGACAGGTACCTCTTCAAGTCTTGCAGCGCTGCCTCCGCTTCCGAAGTCCATTTCATTGGACCTGCCTTTTTCAAAATTTTGAAAAACGGCAGGGCGCGTTCTACAGATTTAGAGATAAACCTGCTGAGAGCAGCCACGCAGCCGGCAAGTCTTCGTACATCCTTGACGCGCTTCGGTGCTTCGATCTGCTCAATGGCCTTGATCTTGTCGGGATTGGCTTCAATCCCCCTTTGAGACACGAAGAACCCGAGAAGCTTGCCGGAAGGGACTCCAAATACGCACTTCTCGGGATTAAGTTTGAGCTGAATCTTGCGCAGACTTGCAAAGGTTTCATCTAGGTCTTGTATCAGAGTTGCTCTGTCCTTGCTCTTGACCACTATGTCATCCATGTATGCTTCTGCATTTCTGTGTATCTGTGGCTCCAAAGCTGTATGGACTACCCTTGCAAACGTCGAACCAGCATTCTTCAATCCGAAGGGCATGCGTATGAAACAGTACGTGCCACATGGAGTGATAAACGCGGTCTTCTCTTCATCTTCTTCAGCCATGAAGATCTGATGGTATCCTGAATATGCATCAAGAAACGAAAGCAACTCACATCCAGCCATGGAGTCTACAATCTGGTCAATGCGCGGCAAGGGAAATGGATCTTTGGGACAAGCTTTATTCACATCGGTGAAGTCGATACAAAGCCTCCACTTCCCGTTTGCCTTGCGCACGACAACAGGATTGGCCAACCACGTGGGATGGAGTACACCTCTGACAAGGCCCGCTGCTTCCAATTTCTTGATTTCTTCTGCTATGAACTCTTGGTGCTCCACTGCTTGTTTTCTAACCTTCTGCTTGACGGGCCGCGCGTGAGGACAAACGGCAAGCTTGTGCTCAATCACTTTCCCGGGAACACCGGGGATGTCAGATGGTTGCCATGCAAACACATCGACGTTCGCCCGCAGGAAAGCAACGAGCGCGCTTTCCTATTTGGGGTCAAGCGTGGCACTGATGGTGAAAGTACCACCAGTGCCGTCCTCCTTGGCGGACACCTTCTTGGTTGTTGGCGGAGCTGCCATCGTCTTTTTACACTTGCCGGTGGAGCTCGATGGTGCGTCCTCGACGGCAGCGCAGCACTCCAAAGAGGTGCGTTTGCCGGAGTGGGCCCCAGAGCTCTTGTCGGACTTAGTCTTCTTCTTCCCTCCGGGAGCTTCAGCGGCAAGTGTTTCGCTATCTGTTGCGGCTGCTGCATCCCGGTAAATCTTGTCGGCACAGATAAGGGCATCCTTCTTGTCGCCAGGGACAGAGATGACGCTTATCGGGCCTAGCATCTTGAGCATGTTGTAGGCATAGTGAGAAGCTGCCATAAACTTGGCGAGTGCTGGACGGCCAAGTATTCCATTGTAAGGCAATGGAATATCGGCAACGTCGAAAGTGATCCTCTCAGTCCTGAAGTTCAGCTCTCCGCCAAATGTCACTGACAGCGTAATCTTCCCCTTCGGCTTGCTCCTTCCCAGGTTTATCCCTTGGAATGTGCTGGTTTCTTCGAGCTCGCTGTCGGGGATCTGGAGTTTCTGGATCACAGTGGAGGAGATCAAATTCAAGCCGGCCCCGCTGTCAACTAACATCTTGGTGACCTTGAGGTTGCGGATGGTTGGTGAAACCAACATCGGCAAGCACCCGACCGCAGTTGTGCGATCAGGGTGGTCCTCAATATCGAAGATGATAGGCGTGCTGGACCACTTCAGAAGTTTGCGCGACTCGACGGGTGGCTCTGCCGCATTGACTTCACGCACCCATTGCTTGAGTTGGCGGTGTGAAGTATGCAGAGAAGCACCACCGTCAATGCACAAAACTTCTGTAGCTTTTTGAAATTCCTGCTCGCTGTTCTCTCCATCGTCCATGTCTTCGTCTTCGTCTTCGTCTTCATCCTTGTCGCGGCCGCGGGGAGGTCTGTCTCCTTGCCGCTGCTTGGCCTTGCCGTGGCGTCCTCCCCGGCCATTGAATGGCCGCTTCTTGCCGGATCCGCCATCACCTCCCTGGGCCTTCTCCTTGTCGCGTCGCTCGTACTCAGCTTTCTGCTGCTCGACGAGGTATTCGACTTTCTTGCAGTTCTGGAGGTCGTGGCCCTTGGTGCGGTGGATCTTGCAGTATTGCTTATGTGCCGCCCTGCTTGTCGGCGGCTGCCACAGCCTGGCAGTTGGTGCACGCGGCAGTCTCCTTGCCGGAGCTACCAGCCTGGACTTTCTTGGCGCCAGCCTCCTTGCCGGACTGCTCAACGACTAGCACTTCCTTGTTCTTCTTCTTCCTGTTGTTCCGTCGCCGGCTCTTCTTTGCCGGGGTGGCATCCTCACTATCTGACCTCCCTGCTCCTGTATCCTCTCCGGGGAGCTTCCTCCCCTCCTCAGCGCGTGCGCACTTGTCGGCCAGGGCATAAAGCTCACTGACGTCTCGGATCTTGCACATCGCCATCTCCTCCCTCATCCTGCGGTTACGCACGTTCTGGTGGAACACGCTGATAACCGCGGTAGGGTGGACGTCTGGGATGTTGTGCTGGACGCGGCTGAATCTCTGGATATACTTATGCAGGGGCTCTCCTTCCTTCTGGGCGAGTATGTGAAGGTCACTCTCCTGGCCATGGGGTTTGTGGCCACCTGTGAAGGCGCCGTCAAACTGATGGCACAGGTCGGCCCAAGAAGAAATAGAGTTCTCCGGCAAGTGCATGAGCCAAGATCTGATGTTTGGCTTGAGCACTAGCGGGAAGTAATTGGCGAGTATCTTCTCGTCTCGTCCCCCGGCAGCCTGCACCGCGATGGTGTAGATGCTGAGGAACTCTGACGGATGTGTCTTGCCGTCGTACTTTTCCGGTACGTCGGGCTTGAAGTTCTTCATGCTGGGCCACTGGACTTGTCGCAGCTCACGGGTGAACGCAGGGCAACCTACCGCGTACGGCAAGTCGTCTGGTCCTCCGGGCGCGTGCATGTCAACAGCGGACCCAGCGCGCTGGTCGGATTGACGTCGCGCCTCTCTTCGGCGCTCGATGCGGGTTCGAGCGTCCTCTTGTTGTCGATTGTTGAGAACTTGGCGCTGATCGCGGCGAACTCGCGGATCTGACGACGCGGTGGAGTCGTCGTCGACATTGATCCGGCGAGTCGGCGATTTCGGCCTTCGCGGCGAGGAGTGTACGGTAGTTGCACCCCCACCAGTCTTGTCGCCATCAGCCCGCGCCTGGCTAACTTGCCGCGGCCGTGACGTGCTCAGCTGCTGCGGAGTGTCGCCGTTGGCGAAGGCGATGAGGCTTTGGATGGTGGCCCTCCAGTCGTCGGCCTTGTCTGCCGCTGGAGGGAAGTCGAGGAGCAGTTGAGCTTGAGCTAGAGCTTCTGCTGGAGTGGCGGGTAGCGGTGGCGAGCGGTGCGAGGAGCGGGATATGCTTGGACTTCTAACTACGTTAGAAGGAGCAGTTTCCCGTCCCGACGACCGCGCCTTGCTCATGCCGGCGTGTTGATGTGCATGCTGGCCTTGAGCGTCCCGGGATCCGCCAGCTTGACCTTGGTCCAGCAAGTGTATGGTACCTTGAGTACCACAACGCTGCCGGTCCCGCGCCTCCTGAGATGGGCGCGGTGCGTGTACGGACGCCGAGGCCTTGGAGTGTGCCCGGTCGTCCGTCTTGTCCTTGGACTTGGCGGCGCCGTGAGTTTCCTCGCCGACGTCCGTCCTTCCGCCGGCGTCTACCCCACCAGCCGTTGGCTCCGGCGGTGGCGGGACCGACGCGGACGGGCCTGCTGCCTCCGAAGCCTTCTTCTTCGGCGGCATGCTGATGGAGTCGATGAAGTTGATGAAGGAGTTGAAAATCTAGCCCGTGTGCAGGCCGGATCGGGTTCGCACAACCTCGACGCACCCCCTACCTGGCGCGCCAAAGATGTCGGGGAAACTGATCGCCCTCGAACACCTATGGGACCGAAGCCCCTTTTCGGTACGGCAAGGGGGCGGAGGATGCACAAAGAGCGGATCGAGGCGAGCACACGAGCAGTTTACCCAGGTTCGGGTCGCACGGATGCGTAAAACCCTACTCCTGCTTTGGTTTGTATTGCGTTCTTGCTCGGGAGCGAGGAGAGCTACAGTATGCTCTAACCGCTGGCCGGACCGAGCGTGAGAGTGATCGATGTTCCGAACCCCTTCTACATTGCGCATGGGCCTCCTTTTATAGGTCAAAGGGGTCACCGACAGGTGGCAACACAGTTGAGGGTAACACAGTTGAGGGTAAAAATGTAAAAAGGGTGGTAGTTGGAACAGTGTTTGTACAGTGCCCCGTACCTAACCCTGACGGCAGGGGACAAGGGCATTAAATGCTCGTCGCCGTCGCCCAAACAGTGTAAAAAGTAGCCGTCAGGGGCGCCACCGTCCGCCACGACGGTAGCCTTGTCATCGCCGCTCGCCATCGTGTACCCCAGGCTGCACAGCCTTCCGCCACGTGCGCCCGGGATGGTCCCAGGGCGACATGTGGGTGGATGCGCTGGAGCGTGGGTACTGAGTGGAGGCTTGCCGCGGCAAGTGCCTTGCCGCGGTCGCTATCTTGTCGCTCCCGGGAGCTTGTCGCTCACCGGGTCTTGCCAGGACGCGTGGCGCGTCGCGACAAGCTTCTTGATATGCCTTGGATGGCCTTCCCGACAAGCTCCTCTTGCCGGGGCCTTGTGTCTTGAATGGTTTTTGTGCCTTGAGTGGCCTTCCCGGCAAGCTCCTCTTGCCGGGGCCTTCTTTCTTCGACTCAAATACTTTGTTCTTGAATGGTCCCAAGGGGACCTCGGAGGATCTTGGCGGCCGCTTGGCGAGCCTTGCCGCGGGACGCTACAACTGCCCGTGCACAAGTTCGGGATACTAAGGTACCCCTACTTTAGTACACCGACACCTCGTCACCGAGGAAAAGGAAAAATATGAAATCCTTGAGCGGAAAGTCCTATATGAGGAAGCAAAAAATGATGAACTATGCATAAAAATTGGTACAAACCTTGATGAACATGCCAAGAAACTTGTTTCCTTGGAAAAGGTTGAAAGCTCTTTCAAGGAGTTGATGAATGATAAGAGCAAACTTGTGAGGTCTCATGCTACTCTCTCTAAGGATTGTGAGTGTAATGCCCCGGATGTAATACTTTCCCTTTTGGGTATATAATATATCTCCGGCTTCATCTATTTCCATTCCGGGTTCTTTGTCTTTCGGGCTTTCATCATTTTGTTGTGTGAGTGTGTGGCATTCATTCATATCATGTAGACATGTGCATCGCATTGCATTTGTGTTGTGGGTTGCTTCCGGTTCCGCGTGTTTCTTCCCGTTGTCCGTTTCGTGTTCCGGAGCTCCCTCACGTGTCCGTGACGTCCCGTAGGCCTACTTTGTTGTTCGGGCGTTTTACGTTACCGGTGTGCCGCGAGGTTGTTGTGTGTGTTGTTGTTTTGTTGTGTGCAACCCGCCTCTCAAATCTCGTCTCGTTTGGACTCCGTTGACTTTTCCATCCGTTGTTCGTTTGGGTCCGAAGTGCCTTCACTTCGTGTCCCGGAAACACCCCTGCTGCATTCTTTTATCTCCGTCGAGGCCTTTTAAATCAACCCCCGCGATCGGATCCGTCGGATCACGATCGGAGGGCCCCTAGCGCCCCTAAATCTCCCCCTAACCCTAAAAACTGCTATATAATAGACCCTAGTCTATTTTGGCATGTCCTCTTCTTCTTCCCCTTCCCCTCTATTTTTTTTCCCTTCCTTTCAGATCTCAGATCCACAAATATCTTCTGGATCCCGAGAGGATCCCTGGGATCGGGCGCCTCCACCTCCCGCCTCGATCTGGGCGAGGTCAGCGCTGCCAGGCTCCCTCCGCCTTCCAGCCTCGCCAGGTCAGCGGCGCGCCGCAGCGCGCCAGAATCGCCGCATCGGGCCGGCCCGTACGCCGCCTCCAGTCAACGCCCGTTCGCCCCGCTCGCCAGCTGGCCCAGGCGACGCCGCGCCAGTTTCCTCGCCCGACCGCGACCGGGTCATCGCTCCAGACTGGGCCGGGGACCACATCGCCTTCGAAAGCCGGCCCGTACACCGCCGCCTTCGCTCGCCACCAAGTCGCCAGCGCACCGCACCGCTTCGGTCGGGTGGGCCGCCAGATCGCCCGTCGGGCCTCAGCCCGACCGCCCCCTCGCTCCGCGCTCGCCACCGCATCGCCGCCGGCTGGGCCACCGCGCCTCCCGCGGGCCTCGCCAGCGCCGCGACTGGATCCGCCTCCCTGGGCCGATTCCGCTTCCGGGCCTCACCGCCAGGCCACCGCGCGCGGGCCAGCCGCCTCCCCGCAGCCGGGCCGCCGCTCGTTGCACCGAAGCCCACCGCCAGCCGCGCCCTGCCTCGCCGAGTGGGCCAGTTTTGCCGCCGCCGGCCCGTCCCTCCGTTTTTTTTCCAGATCTTATCTGTTATAAGGTTGACCCTCTTTTTCACCAAGTCCCTGTTACTTGTTCTGAAATGCAAAGTTTGACCTGCTGTAACTTTTTGCCTGTTGCTCCGTTTTGCGCGTGTAATATGTCCAGACGTTCGTGGAGATGTGTTCTACGTTTTACCTGTTGTTGTCATGCATGTTAGAGATCATCTAGGTGCTTGTTTTGCTGTTGTAAGAGTGCATCATGATATAAACTGCTGCTATGTGTTATTTTCATGCCACCTTTGCCATGTGATATCGTTTAGCTCGTTTGTCCAAACGATGCAAATGGCATGTCCACGTGTTCGTCTTGTCACAAACTACGTGTTGCTTGTGATAGGTTGCATGGTAGATTTATTGTTGCCTTGTTATCATCGTTGCAAAGTGCCATGTTCATATGTTGTGTTTTCACTTGTTATGAAATGCCATCTTGATGAGCTCGTTGTAATCGTTGTGTTCACCTCAATGATGCGTGCTTGTGTGTTTCGGGATCACCTTCATATGCACTTTGATGAGGTGCTTACCCTTTGCCATGTTTAGTTTCGAGGTGACTTAAACATGCTCTTTTTGATGCAATGATGATATTGCTGTTTTAGGACTTAGTGAATTTTCACTAAGTCTGAAATCTGTAACGTTCCGATGCCATGTTCGTGTGATGTTCTAGGACAAAGCATGTTAGTTTTGGAGTGGATTTTGATTGTTCCTTGTAGTATATATTGTTGTCTTTCCATCCATGTCCTCACATGTCCATTTATGTGGCTGTAGCATGTTTATCTTTTGCTCTAAAGTTTCAATAAAATTCTGCTGCCAGAATTTTACTGTAAAGTTCA
Organism: Secale cereale; assembly: GCA_902687465.1. NCBI lineage: Eukaryota > Viridiplantae > Streptophyta > Magnoliopsida > Poales > Poaceae > Secale > Secale cereale. Next base: position 698,745,121 of record LR738713.1, read on the forward strand.
ATATGTCCAAGATCATTGCTATTGATCCGTGACTCCGTTGGGGTGCACCTTTGGACTTAGTTGCTGTACTGTATGTCTAGTTTGTGTTCATGTCCTTTGCCATGCTATTTGGGTGCTGTAGCTTAATTATTTTGAGCTCCGAAGTTGCTATGTTGCTGTAATTTTCAGCTTTCGCTCAAATCTTGTTTCGGGCATAACTTTTAGCCCGTAACTCCGATTTCAGCGAATCTTATATCAAACTTGGTTGATTTTCTGTGTAGATTATTAATATCAGATTGTTATCTTGTTTTGAGGTGTTTTGCTTGAGTGATATTTTTCCGTGCTCCATGTGCATCCTTAGTGCATCCATCATGCATTCATGTTTTTCGAGTGCGCATTGCATCTTGTTGATTGGTGCTTGGTGTGATTGTTTTGTTTAGAGCCGGAAGCTGAGACCGAGTACGAGGTTGAGCACGAGGTTTCCAACGAGGTTGAGCACGAGGACCCTTCTTACGATCCGAACGACTTCTCTTCAGGCAAGATGACCGAACCCCGATAACATTACTATCTTTGCCTATTGCTAGTAGTCTCGATCTATAGTTTTGCCTCGATGCCCAGGTTCTTCTTGTCAGCCTCCTACTTGTAACCAATTGCCATGTTTAACCACCCTACCTATGCAAACCGTTGCTTGGCTAAGTACGCTTCGCTCAGCCCTTCTTATAGCGTTGCTAGTTGCAGGTGAAGATCGAAGATGCTTGCTCCATGTTGAAGTTTGGTTGGGTTATACCACACTATATAAATGCCTTAATTGAAATCATCTATATATTGGCAAGGGTGGAAGGCTAAGCCTTTCGCTTGGTGTTTTGTTCCACTCATGCCATTAGGAACCGTATAAACCGGTGTTATGTTCCTTGATTATGCGTTCCTAACACGGTTGGGGTGTATGGGACCCCCTCGATAAACCGCTAAGTGCTAAGTCTTTTCCAGCAAGTCCCAACATTGGTACTATTTGCCTAATAACAAACTAAAACTTGCATAGGGAGTTATAAACCCTTTTCTTAATCAACAACCCGGGCCAGTGCTCCACATGAGTGTTGGTCCAAACTGGGGGTTACGCGGGGCCACCTCGAGGAAACTCAAGGTCTGGTAAAAACCTGTGGGATCGCCCATCCGGTCGTGGCCTGAGACGAGATACGCGCGGCTACTATCAGGGTGTCGGCACGCCGGGAGGATTTGCTGGATTAGCCTTACCTTAGCTCGGTATATCTTGAGCACGGGATTCCGAGGATACTCGGGTCTTCCCACTTTGGAGTTGCGACTCCGCGGATCGTGGGCTTGTAATGGGTCAAGTTGGAACACCCCTGCAGGGTTTGAACTTTCGAAAGCCGTGCCCGCGGTTATGTGGCAGATGGGAGCTTGTTAATTCCGGTTGTAGATAACTTGACACAATGTTACTAATACACTACCAGCGTGTGTTCCGTGACTGTCAATTTCCGAATAGGGATTCGGGAGTTGAACACGGAGGGGTTATGATTGTGAGCTTGTAGCTAGGATCACTTCGTGATCACTTCTCGCCGAGGCCTTCTCTTCTCGCTCTCACTTACGTAAGCTAGATGCTAGTTGCTGCTGCAGACTTGTTCTTTCTTCAGCCTTTCCCTCACCTAAAGGCTTAAATAGTTCTGTTACCCGGGAACGGGATTGCTGAGTCCTCTGTGGCTCACAGTTACTTCACACACCAGATGCAGGTCCAGCTGTGAGCTATCCAGGTGATGGCACCGAGCTGGATTGGGAGTACGACGAAGAGCGTAGTCGGTACTACGTGCGCTACCCGGACGATCAGTAGTGGAGACTCTTACTAGGATTCGATCCGCCTGTGGTTTATTTATCTGAGTTTGGTACTTTGACATTTGGCTTTTACCCTTAGAGGGTTGTAGTGCTCTTAATGTATGATGTTTGAGACTTGTACTGTAATTCTGTGACGTGGCGAGTGTAAGCCAACTATTTTCAGTTTACTATCCCCTCTTTTACATGAGTTGTGCAAAGATTACCAAACTTGAGATCATTCTAGGATGGAATTATGCCTTTAAGTCGTGCCTCGACACGTAGGAGGTATAACTCCATCCTGGGCATTACAGTGAGCTTCTATCTGTGCCTCTTAAGACTAAGGAAGATGAGCTCACCCTTCTTACAAAGAGCTTTGAGACACTCAAACTTACTTATCTTGAAACTCTAGCCAAGGCTTACTCCTCTTTTGTTATAAATGTTGATGCATGTACTACTAACACAAGTTGTGATCTAGCATCTATTTGTGAGGAGAATTGATTCCTAAAAGCACAGCTTGAGAAAGGACGCATGACGTGTGCTCAAGGACAAAAGAAACTTAATGAAGTATTGAGCCGACACAATGAAGTTTTCGCAAAGGAAGGACTTGGGTACGACCCAAGCACAAGCAAGACGAAAACCTCCACTCAAAAGTGCACCACTCCTCTCAAGGAGACATTTGTACGTGAACGGCAGAGGAAGAAAGGGAAGAGTCAAGTCAACAAGGTTGTGAGTGGGAAGGCCACTAGGGACCTACCCACTCCCATCAAACCTAAGGGTTTCATGCCTCCATCCTATGTGCTTCGTAAAACAAAGGATGGAGAGGTTTATGCTAAATTTGTTGGCCCTCATAATGCATTTCGTTTCTATGCTATTTGGGTTCCTAAGACCCTTGTAACTAATGTGAGAGGTCCCATTGCAAAATGGGTGCCTCTAACCAAGTCGTGAATTGTGTGTAGGTTTCCTTCTCCGGTGGAGTCAAATGGGTGATCGATAGTGGATGCACAAACCATATGACCAGAGACTGCAAATTGCTCTACGATTTCATGGAAGCCATTCAACCATTTATGAGCATTGTGTTTGGTGGAGGAACAAAAGGACAGGTACTTGGATTGGGTAAGGTGGCTATCACAAATGACATGTCACTTGCAAATGTCATGCTTGTCCAATCTCTTAAATATCACTTACTTTCCGTTCGTCAATTGGCTTCTGTTGGTTATGATACACTATTTGGACTAACGGATGTGAAAGTCTTTAAGAGAGATACTCTTGAAGTGGCCTTTGTTGGAAAGTTGTATGGCAACCTTTACACGGTTGATTTCTCGAAAGAGAGTACCTTCCATGCAACTTGTCTAATGGCCAAAGCCGACAAGGGATGGCTATGGCATCGCCGGCTAGCCCATGTCGGCATGAGAAATCTTCAAGACCTCTTAAAGGGGAATCACATTCTTGGATTAACTAATATTTCTTTTGAGAAAGATCGTGTGTGTAGTGCATGCATAGCCGGGAAGCAACATCAATCAAATCACCCACCCAAGAATATTGTATCTACGTCAAGGCCATTGGAGCTCCTTCATGTGGATCTCTTTGGGCCTCCTTCATGGGATAGTCTTGGTGGGAAAAAGTATGGTCTTGTCATTGTTGATGATTACTCAAGATATACATGGGTGTTCTTACTCAAGTCCAAAGACGAGACGAAGTTTACCTTCATTGATTTTGCCAAACAAGCTCAACGCAAGTTTGACAAAGAAATCTTGGCAATAAGAAGTGACAATTGATGGGCCTCGAACCCCTCGTTGGTTACCCCAAGTGGAAGGTGTAAGATGCAGTAAGTAGAAGTGTTTTCCCCTAGCAAAGATGCCAAGGATCGAATCCCCAGAGACTCCTAGGTTCAACAGGTAGGTGTCCACTGCTAACGGCGCAATTAGCAATCAACGTGGACCTGCACACAGATACAAATAACTTTGCTCCCAACGAGTACAGAGAGGTTGTCAATCTCTCCGGCCTTGTAGTTCACAAAGGGTTAAAAGCAATATGATAGTAGTGATAGATAGTATTTTGCAATAGTAAATAAAATAGCGGAAAGTAAATAGTGTATGTGATCAATGATGGTAATATGGACCGGAGTCTCATGATGTTCACTAGTGATGTCTCTCTCCCAAAAGACGATAAAACAGCTATGTGAGGTAAACAAATTACAGCTGGGCAATTGACAGGACCACGAACGCAAACCAATGCTGACTACATTACAAGAAAGGTTGAGGTTCAAAGCATGGGCGGTACGCCAAAGTAAGTAGACCGAAATCCATCTGCATCTACTACTAATCATCCACCTTGAGATATCTATCCAGAACATCTCACTGGTATTAAGTTGCGAGTCCCACCCATAGTGTAAACTCAATGCAACAGACAACTGCATTAAAAGAACTTTGCGTAAAGTAAACAATCATTGCACCCGCGGGCACAAGCACCGTTGTTTTCCCCCTTGTGGCAACAACACATCCCCTAGACTCATGTTTCTGTCACTCAAGCTAGTCATCGAGGGGCATGAACCCACAATCGAGCATAACGTTCCCTCTTGGAGTCACTACCTATTACTCGGCCAAAGCAATAAATAACAACGGAGAACATGCAAGAATTACTTATGAACTAAAATATAAAAGAGATGAATCAAATATATTACTCAAGATCAATCTGAACATAATCTCATAATCCATCGGATCCCAGCAAACTCAACATAGCAACAGCACAAGGATTACATAGGTGCCTCGATCATGTAGGGCAGCTCACGAGGACTAATTAGTGAAGCACAAGAACGGGAGGAGAACATCACATAGCTACTGGTCATGGACTCATGGTCCAAGGGAGACTACTCACGAGTCATCCGGGAGGCGTCCATGGTGGTGGAGAAGCTCCCGGTGGTGATCCTCCCCTCCGGCAGGGTGCCGGGAAGAGTTCTCCTGGTGCTCCCGATCTTGGAAGCGGCGGCGGCGGCGGAACAGAGATGGGATCGCGAAAAGAAGTCCTGTTTCGAGGGTTTCGGAGAGTCCTTTAAATATATGCCAAAGTAGGGCACCGGGGGACTCTCGTGGGGCCGAGGCGCCCCCCCCCCCCCGGCGCGGCCCGGGGGGGGCGCCCACAGGGCGCCTGGAGCCCCTGTGCCCCCCCAGGTTGCCCTTCGGACGCAGTGTTGTTTCCGTATCGCTGATTTTTTATATAATTTTTCTAGATTTTTCTGGGCAGTTCTCGAAACGTGAAAACCTGAAATACAAAAACAGCCGAAAACAGAAACTGGCACTGGGGTGCACTGGATTAGTAAGTTAGTCCAAATATGATCAAAAGTGTATGGAAGTGTATGAATATCATAGCAATATCACCCAAAAGTGGCATGGAGCAAGCAGAAATTATAGATACGTTTTGGACGTATCAACATCCCCAAGCTTAATTCCTGCTCGTCCTCGAGTAGGTAAATGATAACAAGAATAATTTCTGTGGTGACATGCTATTAACCATATAGGACTTTCTCATAGTCATATGACAAAACCTTACTGAGACAATGATTCTAAAGTAATTAAGTTGCCTCAAGAGAAAATCACAAATGACTGAAAGTTTTACAACATGAAACTGAAACATCAAAAAGATTTGCAATGAACATGATGTGCAAATATGATAAAGTGATATCTAGCTTGCCCCCTTTAGTGATGCAAAACATAAATGCAAGGGCACCTTCAAGGTTTAAGTGATGACTAGATACAATCATTTCAGAATAAACGATATCACAATCATGCAAAAGACAATGCTACTTTGGGACAATGCACATTACACTCAGAATGACAATCATGCTCTCAGTAGTTGGTGCTTGGAGTGCTAGAGCTTTTTATTTTGAAACATGGGAGCAATTGTGTCAACGGTAGTAGTACTTCATATGTGTCATGCATAAAACATCTTATAAGTTGCAAGCCTCATGCATCGAATACTAATAGTGCTCGCTCCTTGTCCTAATTAGCTCGGATCCCCATGGGTTATCATTGCATTGCATATGTTTTAACCAAGTGTCACAAAGGGGTACCTCTATGCCACCTGTACAAAGGTCCAAGGAGATAAATCGCATTTGATTTCTCGTTTTTGATAGATCTCAACTTGAGGACATCCATACCGGGACAACATAGAAAATAGATGATGGACTCCTCTTTAATGCATAAGCATATTCTCATAAGAGATTGAGGATTAAGGTCCAAGCTAAAACTTCCACCATGATGCATGGCTTTGGTTGGTGGCCCAATGTTCTTCTCTAACAATATGCATATTAATTCAACCCACGGTAAATCACCCTTACTTCAGACAAGACGAACATGCATAGCAACTCACATGATATTCAACAAAAGTGTGACAGTTGATGGCGTCCCCAGAAACATGGTTACCGCTCAGCAAGCAACTTATAAGAAATAAGATACATAAGCAACATATTCTTTACCACAATAGTTTTTAGGCTACTTTCCCATGAGCTATGTATTGCATGGTTAGTTTGCTTAGTACAGGTGGAGGTTAGCAAAAAGATTGGGAGCGACCAACTAAGAGAGCAATGACGGTCATAATCATGCAGAGCGACAAAGAAATATTGAATCAGGCATAGTAGTTATATCGCTACTCAGAAATAAAAGATCATCAAGGCTTGACAGACTTTCTTTACAGTCTTGAATATGCGTGAGCATACGCCAAGTCAATCAAAATAAATTCTCGAAGGAAGATATTACTAAACCATACCATATCATAGGCAAACAAACCAAGTTTGTACTCCAATAACACATTGGGAACCCCCTAGCTATTTGAGATTAACCAAAAGAAAACCTGAACTACTAAGCACCATCATGCAAGTAGCATCTTTATCATAGACACATTAACCCATGCAAAGGAAGCAAACTCTCTTAATAAGGTGAGCATGGTAATTAAAGAGAGTTCAAGCAACCAACTAAACAAAAGCTCTTTGAACAGATAAGCATGAATACTAAGAGCAGAGCATGATAGTAGCTATTAAAAGACAAAGAACACACACAGCATAGATAGACATGAAAATTCTATGTTATGTTCTAGGTAGAAGTGGAGCATGTTTCTCTCCCACATAAAGGAATGTTGGGTTCCGACTCGTTATGAAAAACTAAAAAGAAAACTAAAAGAAGGACGCTCCAAGCATAGCACATAACACATGAAGTGATAAAAATATAGCGAAACGAAAGACGAACTGATAGTGTTGATGGAGAAGGGGATGCACGGGGGCATCCCCAAGCTTAGACGCTTGAGTCTCCTTGAATATTTCTTGGGGGTGAACGGGGGCATCCCCAAGCTTGAGCGCTTGACACTCCTGAATCTTTTTATCATCTTCCCTCGCACACTTGAAAACTCCCTTCATACATAACTCATCATAATCTGATTAGCGAGGTTAGGACCCTTAATAAAATAATTATACCTTGCTGGAAATAAGGATATTCTTGAAGTTCTACTGTTTCTCAAGATTGCCAAAAGGTTTTTGCAAAGAAGTAACAAGTTCTTAATTTGCAAAGTGAAGGTAAGGCAAAACAGGACAGAATCTGTGAAAAACAGAACAGCAGGCAGTAATCGATCTGTTCGGGATACTTCTGCAACTCAAATCAAAAAAATCAGAACTGACACACGAAATACAATTATATATAGAACGCTGTCGAAAAAATTCAGACCAAAAAGATGATCTGGTGATTTTATAAGAATTTTTCTATCCAAGGACAGAATCTGTTTCCTGGACAGCACCTCACAACTTTTGAACTTTCTAGCAATCAGAGGCTATACTTGGCACAAATATGAAAAGTAAAGATACAATGATGATGCTACAGCAGTAAAAAACATCAAGACACAACAAAAACAAAAATTTTATTCATGTGGGCTGCCTCCCAAAAGCGCTTTCTATTATGCCTTTAAGCTAGGCATAAGACTTTAATGATGCTCTCGTAGGAATAAGAGTTGAAGAACAAAAGAGAGCATCAAGAAGCAAATACCAAACACATTTAAGCCTAACATGCTTCCTATGCATAGGAATATTGCAAGAAAATAAATTATTGAAGCATAAAGCAACTAGCATTGGAAGGCAAAACAAGCATAACTTCAAAACCTTCAACATAAAGAGAGGGAACTTAATATTATTGAAATATCTATAAGCATATGTTCCCTTCTCATAATAATTTTCAGTGGGATCATGAATAAACTCAACAATATAAGCATCACATAAAGCATTGTTACTATGATCCACATGCAAAAAGGTACTCTTACTCTCCACATAAGCATCATGAAGAGGATAACACTTAGTATAAAAGAGAGACATAAGCTCTTGCCAATCAAGCAAGTGCGAGTTATCGAGAAGCTTATACCAATTTGAAGCTTTATCTATAAGTGATACGGCGAACAATTTCCTCATGACAAACTCCCTTGATACACCTGCAAGCTTAAATAATGAACATAATTGTGAAAGATATAGCAAGTGTTCACCGGGATGTCTGTCTCCTGCGTAACGATTAGCCAAAAAATAATCGATAATACCAGCTGGTATTTTATAGGGCACAATTTCAGTAGGGGGAGGAGCAACCACCACAGGTGTGGGGCGTCTTACCGCAAGCAACGATCCAATAGCAAGGCTGTCCATAAGCATAACTGGTGAAAAGACATAAAGAAAACTGAAAGGTAAACTAACAAGACTAAAAAGCAAAGGTAAAAGATAGCATGCAACTCCCCTATCCTGAAGAGTGGAGTCCCCGGCAACGGCGCCAGAAAATACTCCTTGATGGGCCTCGAACCCCTCGTTGGTTACCCCAAGTGGAAGGTGTAAGATGCAGTAAGTAGAAGTGTTTTCCCCTAGCAAAGATGCCAAGGATCGAATCCCCAGAGACTCCTAGGTTCAACAAGTAGGTGTCAATTGCTACGGCGCCAGATTAATAGCAACCAACGTGGACCTGCACACAGATACAAATAACTTTGCTCCCAACGAGTACAGAGAGGTTGTCAATCTCTCCGGCCTTGTAGTTTAGAAAGGGTTAAAAGCAATGATAGTAGTGATAGATAGTTTTTGCAATAGTAAATAATAACGGAAAGTAAATAGTGGATGTGATCAATGATGGTAATATGGACCGGAGTCTCATGATGTTCACTAGTGATGTCTCTCTCCCAAAAGACGATAAAACAGCTATGTGAGGTAAACAAATTACAGCTGGGCAATTGACAGGACCACGAACGCAAACCAATGCTGACTACATTGCAAGAAAGGTTGAGGTTCAAAGCATGAGCGGTACGCCAAAGTAAGTAGACCGAAATCCATCAATATCTACTACTAATCATCCACCTTGAGATATCTATCCAGAACATCTCGCTGGTATTAAGTTGCGAGTCCCACCCATAGTGTAAACTCAATGCAACAGACAACTGCATTAAAAGAACTTTGCGTAAAGTAAACAATCCTTGCACCCGCGGGCACAAGCACCGTTGTTTTCCCCCTTGTGGCAACAGCACATCCCCTAGACTCATGCTTCTGTCACTCAAGCTAGTCATCGAGGGGCATGAACCCACAATCGAGCATAACGTTCCCTCTTGGAGTCACTACCTATTACTCGGCCAAAGCAATAAATAACAACGGAGAACATGCAAGAATTACTTATGAACTAAAATATAAAAGAGGTGAATCAAATATATTACTCAAGATCAATCTGAACATAATCTCATAATCCATCGGATCCCAGCAAACTCAACATAGCAACAGCATAAGGATTACATAGGTGCCTCGATCATGTAGGGCAGCTCACGAGGACTAATTAGTGAAGCACAAGAACGGGAGGAGAACATCACATAGCTACTGGTCATGGACTCATGGTCCAAGGGAGACTACTCACGAGTCATCCGTGAGGCGTCCATGGTGGTGGAGAAGCTCCCGGTGGTGATCCTCCCCTCCGGCAGGGTGCCGGGAAGAGTTCTCCTGGTGCTCCCGATCTTGGAAGCGGCGGCGGCGGCGGAACAGAGATGGGATCGCGAAAAGAAGTCCTGTTTCGAGGGTTTCGGAGAGTCCTTTAAATATATGCGAAAGTAGGGCACCGGGGGGTCCTCGGGGGGTCGAGGCGCCCCCCCCCCCCCGGCGCGGCCCAGGGGGGGCGCCCACAGGGCGCCTGGAGCCCCTGTGCCCCCCCCAGGTTGCCCTTCGGACGCAGTGTTGTTTCCGGTTCGCTGATTTTTTATATAATTTTTCTGGATTTTTCTGGGCAGTTCTCGAAACGTGAAAACCTGAAATACAAAAACAGCCGAAAACAGAAACTGGCACTGGGGTGCACTGGATTAGTAAGTTAGTCCAAATATGATCAAAAGTGTATGGAAGTGTATGAATATCATAGCAATATCACCCAAAAGTGGCATGGAGCAAGCAGAAATTATAGATACGTTTTGGACGTATCAACATCCCCAAGCTTAATTCCTGCTCGTCCTCGAGTAGGTAAATGATAACAAGAATAATTTATGTGGTGACATGCTATTAACCATATAGGACTTTCTCATAGTCATATGACAAAAGCTTACTGAGACAATGATTCTAGAGCAATTAAGTTGTCTCAAGAGAAAATCACAAATGACTGAAAGTTTTACAACATGAAACTGAAACATCAAAAAGATTTGCAATGAACATGATGTGCAAATATGACAAAGTGATATCTAGCTTGCCCCCTTTAGTGATGCAAAACATAAGTGCAGGGGCACCTTCAAGGTTTAAGTGATGACTAGATACAATCATTTCAGAATAAACGATATCACAATCATGCAAAAGACAATGCTACTTTGGAACAATGCACATTACACTCAGAATGACAATCATGCTCTCAGTAGTTGGTGCTTGAAGTGCTAGAGCTTTTTATTTTGAAACATGGCAGCAATTGTGTCAACGGTAGTAGTACTTCATATGTGTCATGCATAAAACATCCTATAAGTTGCAAGCCTCATGCATCGAATACCAATAGTGCTCGCTCCTTGTCCTAATTAGCTCAGATCCCCATGGGTTATCATTGCATTGCATACGTTTTAACCAAGTGTCACAAAGGGGTACCTCTATGCCACCTGTACAAAGGTCCAAGGAGATAGATCGCATTTGATTTCTCGTTTTTGATAGATCTCAACTTGAGGACATCCATACCGGGACAACATAGAAAATAGATGATGGACTCCTCTTTAATGCATAAGCATATTCTCATGAGAGATTGAGGATTAAGGTCCAAGCTAAAACTTCCACCATGATGCATGGCTTTGGTTGGCGGCCCAATGTTCTTCTCTAACAATATGCATATTAATTCAACCCACGGTAAATCACCCTTACTTCAGACAAGACGAACATGCATAGCAACTCACATGATATTCAACAAAAGTGTGACAGTTGATGGCGTCCCCAGAAACATGGTTACCGCTCAGCAAGCAACTTATAAGAAATAAGATACATAAGCAACATATTCTTTACCACAATAGTTTTTAGGCTACTTTCCCATGAGCTATGTATTGCATGGTTAGTTTGCATAGTGCAGGTGTAGGTTAGCAAAAACTGGGAGCAACCAACTAAGAGAGCCATGACGGTCATAATCATGCAGAGCGACAAAGCAATATTGAATCAGGCATGGTAGTTTTATCGCTACTCAGAAACAAAAGATCATCAAGGCTTGACAGACTTTCTTTACAGTCTTGAATATGCGTGAGCATACGCCAAGTCAATCAAAATAAATTCTCGAAGGAAGATATTACTAAACCATACCACATCATAGGCAAACAAACCAAGTTGGTACTCCAATGACACATTGGGAACCCCCCAGCTATTCGAGATTAACCAAAAGAAAACCTGAACTACTAAGCACCATCATGAAAGTAGCATCTTTATCATAGACACATTAACCAATGCAACGGAAGCAAACTCTCTTAATAAGGTGAGCATGGTAATTAAAGAGAGTTCAAGCAACCAACTAAATAAAAGCTCTTTGTAAAGATAAGCATGAATACTAAGAGCAAAGCACGATAGTAGCTATTTAAAAGACAAAGAACACACACAGCATAGATAGACATGAAAATTCTATGTAATGTTCTAGGTAGAGGTGGAGCGTGTTTCTCTCCCACATAAAGGAATGCTGAGTTCCGACTCGTTATGAAAAACTAAAAAGAAAACTAAAAGCAAGACGCTCCAAGCATAGCACATAACACATGAAGTGATAAAAATATAGCGGAACGAAAGACGAACTGATAATGTTGATGGAGAAGGGGATGCACGGGGGGCATCCCCAAGCTTAGACACTTGAGTCTCCTTGAATATTTCTTGGGGGTGCATGGGGGCATCCCCAAGCTTGAGCGCTTGACACTCCTGAATCTTTTTATCATCTTCCCTCACACACTTGAAAACTCCCTTCATACACAACTCATCATAATCTGATTAGCGAGGTTAGTACCCTTAATAAAATAATTATACCTTGCTGGAAATAAGGATATTCTTGAAGTTCTACTGTTTCTCAAGATTTCCAAAAGGTTTTTGCAAAGAAAAAGCAAGTTCTCAATTTGCAAAGTGAAGGTAAGGCAAAACAGGACAGAATCTGTGAAAAACAGAACAGCAGGCAGTAATTGACCTGTTCGGGATACTTCTGCAACTCAAATCAAAAAACTCAGAACTTACGCACGAAATACAATTATATAGAGAACGCTGTCGAAAAAATTCAGACCAAAAAGATGATCTGGTGATTTTATACGAATTTTTCTATCCAAGGATAGAATCTGTTTCCTGGACAGCACCTCACAACTTTTGAACTTTCTAGCAATCAGAGGCTATACTTGGCACAAATATGAAAAGCAAAGATACACTGATGATGCTACAGCAGTAAACAACATCAAGACACAACAAAAGCAAAAAATTTATTCATGTGGGCTGCCTCCCAAAAGCGCTTTCTTTTATGCCTTTAAGCTAGGCATAATGCATAGATCAAGTTGTATCAATTGAACCATCATCAAGATCATCAAAAAGCTCTTCAATAATACAACTAGTCTTAAGAGGACTCTCAAATAAAGGCCTCATAGAGATACTTCTCTACTACTATTAAACAAGCAAAGATGTTCATCGCTAAGTGCACCCAGCCTAAACTACACATTACAACACGGAGGAATTACAGCCTTACGATCAGATCACTAAATTTGATCTAACAGTCAAGGTTACACTAACCCACATCTAAAACTGCATTTAGCATTTTTTCCGAACGGACGAAAACTCTGCCAATCCCACGTCTCACAATACGGATCCCACGCCCGCAAGCAGCATAGATAGGAAACAAATCTCTCCCCACCTCCCACGTCCAGCCGCCACAACCGGCCCAATCATCACACGAAAATTACGCCGCACCCTGCCCCTTATCCTCGCTTGGGGAAGCCGCAAACACAGGACGGCTGGAGCTACCAATCCGTCCGCGAGATCAGCGAGGAGATTGGTCGCAGCCGCTTCGGCGTCGTCCGCTGCTGCACCGGAGGACGAGGAGTTGATGCACAGGGTGATGGTCTAATGGATCTCTGCACCGGGTCGACTGGGTCCGCCTCCGCCACGGCGCTCCCGTCCCGGAGCCGGATGGCGCCGTTGTGGCCGCGCTGCTCGCCGAGGCCCTCGAGCTCTTCCACTGCTGAGACGTCATCGACACACCAGGGACACGGGAGGGCAGCCGGCACAGTAGAAGCCCACCTTCTAACCTTAATTACCAGCGTGCTCTCTCTCTATCCGCTAGATTGAACAGGTTAGGGTTGGATCGAGCTAACGCACGAGCTGCCGGCGCAGCCGCTGCGTAGATTCCAATCACCGCAAGCCTGGAGCCGAACCGCCTGAAAGGTAACCTCTATCCCTAATCCATGCCGTCCTCCGGTCCACCCGTGTTGTTGCCTCCTGCATGTTGGCTAATCCTCTGGTGTGGTGGGCGCTGGGCACTTGCTGCTGCGTGGGTGCTGAGTTGGCTGCTCTACGTTGGTGCTGCGCTGGCTTGCTATCGCTCTGCTGCTTTGTGTTTCTGTATAGTGTTGTTGCTTGATGCCGGTGGGCTGCTGATGTTGTTGTTGTTCATGCTAGGAGCGTACCACAAGGACTTGGGAAGAGGCATGGATGCTACAAATAGAGCAGTGTGCTTATCTCATCTCACCCAATCAATTATTCTTTGTCTTTGTTGTATGCCATTTTATTAATTATTTGTGTGTGTGTGTGTGTGTGTGTGTGTGTGTATATATATATATATATATATATATATGTGTGTGTGTGTGTGTGTGTGTGTGTGTGTGTGTGTGTGTGTTGTATTGATGTACTGATGTTTTTAGAAATTGTCGTATCCCGTATCTGTATTGTCGTGTCTTGTTTCTTATATCGGTGCTCAACATTTAGCTGAGTTGGCTCTCTACTTTTGGATTGGTTGTAGATTGGAGATTAACCTATTGGTTTAGATAAACGATAGGTTTTCAGGAAAGGAGTACGGAGTTGAATTCTAATTTTTTATTACCACGGATCACAACGGCAAGGGGTATGATATTACTTGACTACACATTTATATTATGATTATCTTGAACGACGTGTTTCAAAATATGGTGGACAATTATGCTTAATGCCAAGAGGTATGGTGTTACTTGACTACACACATAGATTGACATAATAACGCACTATCTCGCCCTTCTCACTAATTCTATGGGCATAGGTTATATCTATTTTGCCGGTCACCATGTTGCAGCTATTTCAAGGCATGGTGTTCTATGCTTCATGTATCGTTAGTTTTTCTGCAATACATTTTGACAGAGATGCGATAGTATTGTACAAGTGGATTTATTGCTTGGTTTCTATATCGCCTTTCCAGGGTTTTTTGCGGGAATTCCGGTTTATTATTATGCATTAGTGCCTTGTAATAGAAGATATCTAACAATCAGATTTGAAGTGAATCTACATAAGTCATGAGACGGTTGGCCATTTTTGGCCAAAATGTTATGTTTGATTTTCTCCAATACAATTTGCCCTTTGTTTGTGGTCATATGTCTTTGTTACCAATTATTTATTTATTTTATATTATATATATTTCATGCGCATAGTCTTTTTCACGAGCAATATATATGGACTCTATGCCCCTATCGATCTAATCTTGGGTGCTTCTAAATGCATGGCTATCATGGTTTATTCACGTACGTGCAAATCGAGACGTGCGTTGCACGTGCAAGCTTACTAGTCTAGGTAGAAGACCAAAAGGATAAAAGTCAAGGGAAGATTCATTTATAAATTCATCAACGATAGGTGTTTCTTCCAAAGTCTTTACGGTTTCAACCCCTTTGGCAATAGGTGGATTGCTTTTAGAACGGGGAGCCTTTGGAACGTGAACGAACTTAGGCTCCCTCTTTGCCGGAGTTTCTACCTTTTCGGTTTTGATCGAGGAGAAAGTAGTTCCTAAGGTATCAAATATCTCCTCAATCTTGTCCATCCTAGAAGAGTCAGGATCATGGAATTTGACGGTCTCCAAAATTTTGAAATTTTTATGCATGGAGCTATCAAGTCTATTCAAATTCCCTTGGATCTTTCGATCCAACTCATTCATCTTATTAGTGCTTGGCATCTCTAGCTCTATTTTTTCAAGTTTTTTCATAATGTGAGCTAGGGTGATGTCCTCTCGAATGCTAACAACAGGGGGACTCCCAACAAGATTTTCAATAATACTAAGAGACTCCCAAACCGGGGCCTCTAGGAAATTCCCATTGATAGCAGTATCTAGAATAAACCTATTCCAAGAAGTGATTCCAACATAAAAATTTCTAAGCAAGATAGTAGTAGGTTGCTTCTTGGTGGCTCTTTTTTGTGAATCATTAATTCTATACCAAGCATCTTTCAAACTTTCCCCACCTCTTTGTTTAAAGGTGAGAACTTCTGCCTCATCAAAGACAAAAGGACCCGACATAATGATAATTAAAGAACAAGATAACTATTTTTGTGATTTTCGATAAAAGAAACTAAAGCAAGTATGAAAAGTAAACTAACAAGACTAAAAAGCAAAGGTAAAAGATAGCATGCAACTCCCCTATCCTGAAGAGTGGAGTCCCCGGCAACGGCGCCAGAAAATACTCCTTGATGGGCCTCGAACCCCTCGTTGGTTACCCCAAGTGGAAGGTGTAAGATGCAGTAAGTAGAAGTGTTTTCCCCTAGCAAAGATGCCAAGGATCGAATCCCCAGAGACTCCTAGGTTCAACAGGTAGGTGTCAACTGCTAACGGTGCAATTAGCAATCAATGTGGACCTGCACACAGATACAAATAACTTTGCTCCCAACGAGTACAGAGAGGTTGTCAATCTCTCCGGCCTTGTAGTTCACAAAGGGTTAAAAGCAATATGATAGTAGTGATAGATAGTATTTTGCAATAGTAAATAAAATAGCGGAAAGTAAATAGTGTATGTGATCAATGATGGTAATATGGACCGGAGTCTCATGATGTTCACTAGTGATGTCTCTCTCCCAAAAGACGATAAAACAGCTATGTGAGGTAAACAAATTACAGCTGGGCAATTTACAGGACCACGAACGCAAACCAATGCTGATTACATTACAAGAAAGGTTGAGGTTCAAAGCATGGGCGGTACGCCAAAGTAAGTAGACCGAAATCCATCTGCATCTACTACTAATCATCCACCTTGAGATATCTATCCAGAACATCTCGCTGGTATTAAGTTGCGAGTCCCACCCATAGTGTAAACTCAATGCAACAGACAACTGCATTAAAAGAACTTTGCGTAAAGTAAACAATCCTTGCACCCGCGGGCACAAGCATCGTTGTTTTCCCCCTTGTGGCAACAGCACATCCCCTAGACTCATGTTTCCGTCACTCAAGCTAGTCATCGAGGGGCATGAACCCACAATCGAGCATAACGTTCCCTCTTGGAGTCACTACCTATTACTCGGCCAAAGCAATAAATAACAACGGAGAACATGCAAGAATTACTTATGAACTAAAATATAAAAGAGATGAATCAAATATATTACTCAAGATCAATCTGAACATAATCTCATAATCCATCGGATCCCAGCAAACTCAACATAGCAACAGCACAAGGATTACATAGGTGCCTCGATCATGTAGGGCAGCTCACGAGGACTAATTAGTGAAGCACAAGAACGGGAGGAGAACATCACATAGCTACTGGTCATGGACTCATGGTCCAAGGGAGACTACTCACGAGTCATCCGGGAGGCGTCCATGGTGGTGGAGAAGCTCCCGGTGGTGATCCTCCCCTCCGGCAGGGTGCCGGGAAGAGTTCTCCTGGTGCTCCCGATCTTGGAAGCGGCGGCGGCGGCGGAACAGAGATGGGATCGCGAAAAGAAGTCCTGTTTCGAGGGTTTCGGAGAGTCCTTTAAATATATGCCAAAGTAGGGCACCGGGGGACTATCGGGGGGGCCGAGGCACCCCCCCGGCGCGGCCCAGGGGGGCGCGCCCACAGGGCGCCTGGAGCCCCTGTGCCCCCCCCCCCCCCAGGTTGCCCTTCGGACGCAGTGTTGTTTCCGGTTCGCTGATTTTTTATATAATTTTTCTGGATTTTTCTGGGCAGTTCTCGAAACGTGAAAACCTGAAATACAAAAACAACCGAAAACAGAAACTGGCACTGGGGTGCACTGGATTAGTAAGTTAGTCCAAATATGATCAAAAGTGTATGGAAGTGTATGAATATCATAGCAATATCACCCAAAAGTGGCATGGAGCAAGCAGAAATTATAGATACGTTTTGGACGTATCAACAATCCTTGGAAGAGTTTCTCAGTGGCGAGGGGATTGAGCATCAATACTCCGCCCCCTACACTCCTCAAAAAAATGGTGTAGCCGAAAGAAAGAATCGTACTCTTGTGGAGATGGCAAGGTCTATGTTGGATGAGTACAAGTCACCATATAGCTTTTGGGCCGAGGCAGTCAACACTGCATGTCATGCCTCAAACCGTCTCTTCCTCCGCACAATCTTGGAAAAGACCCCATATGAGCTCCTAACCGAAAACAAACCAAATGTCAAGTACTTCCGTGTGTTCGAATGTAAGTGCTTCTTACTCAACAAGAAAGAACGGTTAGGAAAATTTCAATCCAAAACTATTGAGGGTATATTTGTTGGTTATGGATCAAACTCCCACGCCTATAGGGTCTACAACAAATCCAATGGATGTGTTGTAGAAACTTGTGACATGGTGTTTGATGAATTTAATGGCTCTCATGAAGAGCAAGTTGATCTAAGTGATGTAGGTGATGAAGATTCCTCTCAAGATATCTTGAACATGGGTGTTAGTGCTCTTCTTCCAATGGAACAAGAACCTCATGATGATATGGAAGACGACGCACGACTCCCTATATATCCAACCATTACAACACCCACACCCACACCACCACAAGATTAAAATCCTCAACCAATGCCCACAACTCAAGTACCAGATGAAGATCAAGTCCTTCACCATGATCATCGTCAAGAACCAGATCTTCAACAAGAACAAGAGCAAGAAAGTGCAATCATGGATGATGAACCTCAACAAATGCAACATGAAGAAGAAGATCTTCCACCACACATCAATGATCCATATGTTGAGGACGTCGATGATGGACATGAAGTTGAACCTCGTGAAACTCTCACCTCCATCATGCCTCGTGTGGCCGGTCGTGTTGATGTTGACAAAATTCTCATCGTCATATCCGAGGTAGAGTCACTCGTAAACATTTGACAAACTTTTGTGCTCACTTCTCGTTTGTGTCTAGTATTGAGCCTGTCAAGGTACAAGATGCATTGATGGACAACGATTGGCTCGTTGCTATGCAAGAAGAGTTGAATAGTTTTGAACGCAACCAAGTATGGTCTCTGGTGGAGAGACCAACTACAGAACACAATGTCATTGGAACGAAATGGATTTTCTAGAACAAGCAAGACGAGAATGGTGTCATCATCCGAAACAAGGCAATGTTAGTGGCTCAAGGGTACTCACAAGTTGAAGGTTTGGACTTTGGTGAGACCTTTGCTCCCGTTGCCCGTCTCGAATCTATTCGCATCTTACTTGCTTATGCTGCTTTCAATGGATTTACATTACATCAAATGGATGTGAAGAGTGCTTTCCTTAACGGTCCTCTACAAGAAGAAGTATATGTATCACAACCACCTGGGTCCGTTGACTCGATCACAAAAACTACGTGAACAAACTTCATAAGGCTTTGTATGGCCTCAAACAAGCACCCCGTGCTTGGTATGATCATCTTAAGAAGTTTCTACTCGATGAATGGTTTGTGAGAGGGGTGATCGATCCCACTCTTTTTACTAAGAGACACAAGGGTGACTTGATATTATGCCAAATCCATGTAGACGATATAGTCTTTGGTTCTCCTAACATTCATTTATGCAAGAAGTTTGCAGCTTCAATGACCAAGAATTTTGAAATGTCACTCAATGCGGACTTGAAATTCTTCCTCGGATTTCAAATTCAACAATTTCAAGAAAGAATTTTCTTGTCTCAAGCAAAATACCTCAAGGACATCATAGCAAAGTTTGGCATGTCTGATGCTAGTCCATGTAAGACACCCATGCCAACCGAAATTGTCCTCACTGAAGAAACAAACGGTATTTCTTTTGACCCATCTATTTATCGCTCTATGATTGGTTCATTGCTTTATCTTTGTGCATCTAGACCAGACATCATGTTTAGTGTATGCATGTGTGCTAGATTTCAAGCATCCCCTAGGGAAAGCCATCATAAGGCGGTTAAGCTTATTCTCAGATACCTTGTTCACACCCCAAAGTTGGGTCTATGGTACCCCAAGGATGCTAAGTTTGATCTCATTGGGTACACGGATGCCGATTGGGCTGGTGACAAAGTGGACCGCAAGTCTACCTCCGGTGCATGCCAATTTCTTGGACGCTCGTTGGTCAGTTGGTCCTCCAAGAAACAAAATTGTATCGCCCTCTCCAGCTGTGAAGCAGAATACATTGCAGCTATCAGTTGTGGAACTCAATTACTATGGATGAGGCAAACTTTGAAGGATTACGGTATCACCTATCGACATGTGCCTCTTCTATGTGATAATGAAAGTGCCATCAACATTGCTGAGAATCCCAAAGATCATCTTCGTACCAAGCACATTGACATTTGGTATCATTTCTTGAGAGATCATGTGGAAAAGGGTGACATTGATGTTGCCCACATTGGTACAGATATGCAACTTGCAGACATCTTCACGAAGCCATTGGATGAAGCTAGGTTTGTCGACTTAGGCGTGAACTTGGTATCTTGGAGCTTGACAATATTATGTGAAATCTAGTACCCATTCATGCATAAACTTAATATCTCGTCTTGATGTAGGCATATATTTAGGGGGAGACACTCAACTCATGAGTACTCTCAACCCTATACAATGCATAAAAAGAACAAACACTCTCAAAGCTTACCATGTCATATGGTGCTTTAATATGATGGAGTAGTGACTATGCACCCAAGTCAACATTCTTGTGGTATCGTATCACATATGCTCAAACATGGTGGCATCAGCCACCGCTCGTAGAGTAAAAATAGTAACCAAGCGAGTTGTCTCATAGAGTCGGAGATTCATGTACGTGTCATCATCTCACTACAAAATACCCTAAGCCCAAAATCCTGAGATCCTCCAGTTGTCCGGTACTTTCCGGACGTCCGGTGTTCCAAGTGCTTCCGGACGTCCGGTACGCTCCGGACGTCCGTAAAACCCCTTCTGTCAACTTCATACCGGTCATCTGGTACGATCGGATTTCCGCTAATTGTTAAAGGACCGGACGTCCGGAAACCGTCGGATGTCCGGAATATCCCTGGCCCATATATATAAGGCGGGGGGCGTGGGAGGCATTTTTTACCCTAAATCTTCTCCAGCCCGCCGTCCCCATCACCTGGCCGCTGTCGGGCCCCCATCACCAGGCCGCCGCCGGGGGCCCCTCGCCCGTCCATTGGTCGGCCTGCTCCTGGTCCCCTCGCTGTCGCCCCCTCGTCGTCGTTCCCTCGTCGTCGCTCCCCCCTCCGTCGCCCCTCTCTACGGCACCTGTCCTTCTCGTTCGTCCACTCCAAGGTAGCCCCTTCTTCTTCTCCTCCTCTCATCCATCGGGTTTGCCCTCGATCTATGAGAGTAGGGTGCTGATTTTGGGTGTTTCTCCTTCTTCTAGGTCGGGATGCCGAAGGTCAAACACTCCGCACGCAAGGAGGCCACAGGTGGGGTCGCTCGCCCATCTCGCCGTGGAGGCTCCGATCACTCCCAAGAACGCGCTCGCCCTAAGAAGCACGCCGCCCAGCCTCGCAGCCCCACAAGCGAATCCTCATCGGAGGAATCCGACTTTGAGGATGAACTCGAAGCTATGGAGAGGGAGGAATTTGGTTCTTCTCACACAGCTGCACCCAAGCCCGGGACTCGGCGACCCACGTTTAAGCCCCCTCCTCCACCAGTTCAGCCTCAAGGTGATGCTTGTCACATCTCCCTTGAGCCTCCTCTCTCTCACGGTCGAAAAGTTAAGAGGTTCAATTCCATTCCCATCGCATCATATCTTGCACTTTGTCGTGATGTAGACCAATTTACGGTTGCTAGCGACTCCGCGAATGATCGTTTTTGCACCAATGTCCAGGCAGATATTTTCACCACTGTCATTATACCTAAGGGTCTGTCTTTACATTTGTGCATCAATCTTGAGCATATTCGTTCTCATCCGGCAAAGTATCCGGGAGCCATTGAACTCATTGAGACATCTGGTCTTGCTGCTCCTTTTTCCTTTCAGCATGATTTTAACAATGCTGTCGTCCATCAATTTTATGCCACATGTCACTTTCACCCCAACAACACTGTCACTTGGATGACCTCCGACGTAGTGCTTACAGCCTCATACTCCCAATGTGTCGCTGCTCTGGGTTTTCCTGATAGTGGGTTCAAAATACACAAGGATGATCCCCACCATAAGCCCAAAGGCATAAATGTTTGCATGGATCTCCTCAAACCCATCACTGAGATGACTAAGGAGGAGAAAGAGAAAGATCTAAACCAAGTGTCAATCTGGCGCTCTCCCTTCTACATCATCTTTCAGTGTGTCATTCGCACCGTCTACCCTAAGATGGGAGACAAAGGGTCGTGCAATAGCTATTGCATCGACCTCATGCATCGTCTCTACACGGCACCCAAAGGGAAGATAAATGTTCCTCATTTTCTATGGCATGAGATCCATCTCGCTTCTTATCAATTCAAGCGGGCCTTTCCTCATGCCCCCTATCTTCAGGCATTTATTGAGAGTGTGGCGCCATTTCCCATTGTCCGCACTCATTTACATGAGCAGTGGGTTATTCCATCCCACATGGCGGATGACTGGGTCAGGCCCTCTTCTTCCTCTACTCATCCTCGCCGAGCTACTGCTTATGTTCCTCCCACTGCTCCTTCCGGATCTTCATCTCTTGGACGCATTGCCCGCTTTCTTGGGAAAGCTCACTCTGCCATGATGAAGGCTATTACCTTTCAGTGTTCCCAGAATCACGATGTAGTCACTCGCATGGTTACTTCCAAGAATGCTCTGAAGGCTCGTCTGAGAGACTCCGGAGTATTCGATGTGAGTGATGATGAACGTCTTCCAGTTGATCCGCCTTCTGACTTTGGCTTTCCCTCGGGTCCAGAGTGGTCTGAATTCCTTGACGAGGCTGGTGGCAGTGGTACTCACGAGGATGATGATGATGATGCTTTATGATGATCTGACACCTTTTGGGTAGTAGCTGCCAAAGGGGGAGTAGGCACTTCTCTAGGCAATTATCTATTTATGTAATGATGTGAGATTTGTATTGAACCTATGATGTGAACCTGTTATGATGTGCTATGAGTTGAACCTTTATCTATTATGTGATGCACCTATCTATCTATGGAAATATTGTGTTATATCATGGGTATGAGATTGGTTTATGATATCTTGTGTATGAGTTTGTTATGAGATCTTGTGAATGAGATTGTTATGATATCATATTGAGGGGGAGCTCCTCTCTTCTTGTTTATTATTGTTCATGCACCTATTTAGGGGGAGCTCCACAACATCATTTCGATATTTGAAAGTCTTTACTACAGTTTTTGAGAAGTGCATGCATGTTGTCATCAACTACCAAAAAGGGGGAGATTGAAAGTGCAATCTTGCCCTTAATTATGTTTTGATGATTGATGACAACATGCATATATGGGACTAATCATGTTTATCAAGTATATCTCAGGATTATGTTTCAATGCGTGTGTGGATCATGAATACAGACAAATCTACATCACTCAAGAACGGATATACAAGATAATAGCTTCTAGCTTGATTTTCAGTTTGGTTCTGAGTATAGGGATCCCGCACTATTAAGAGGGGGTCGGTGGATATTGTGAAAGGCTTGCTCAAAACATACAAAGTATCCTCTCACATCATCTCTTCTCTATCCATATCAATTATAATATTCTGTGCACCTAGAGGTATGAGCAACTAAGCCTTTGTACTCAGTTATCACCGGACGTCTGACACTCTACGGATGTCCGGACCTTCACAGCCTACCGGACGACCGGTACCTTCCGGACGTCCGGTCCCTCAGCGCCTCACGGATGTCTGACACGCTCCGGATGTCCGGTATTCTTTAACAGAAGCTAAATAGCGGTTTTCCGGTCTCCTCCGGACGACCGGTCCCTCAGCGCCTAACAGACGTCCGGCACACTCCGGAGGCCCGACACTCCTTCACAGAAAGAAAATAGCGGATGTCCGAAACCCTCCGGCACACTCCGGACGTCCGACAACTGTGCAAATAGTGTGCTACGTGGCCCCGTCTGGTGAACCGTCAGGCTCCGGACATCTGGCCTTTGTCGGACGTCCGGTGCTACCTGTGCCACCGGACGTCCGGTGATGACCGGACGTCCGACACTTGCAGTAAGTTTTTTTCACAACGGTCTGCTCTCTACTAAGACTATATATAGTCTTCTTCTTCCACAAGAGAGGGTTGACCATTCACTTTGAGCTTACTCAAGAACACATTCACACTCTCTCTCACTTTGATACACCAAATCTTAGATCCTAAAAGGATTTGAAGGCATTTGTGAGAAGTTGTCCAATCAAGTGATAGATCCACTCCCTCCTCTTCTTTGCACCAAAGGAATTTGTGACTTGAGCAAGTCTTGAGCTTTTCCCATCGTTCTTGTTACTCTTGGAGGTTGGAGACTCCTAGGCGGTAGGAGTTCTTCAGAGAGGAATCAAACATTGTGATTACCCCCCGGAAAGTTTGTGAGGGTTTGGAGGTCACCTAAAGACCTACCACTAGTGGTTGGGAATTGCCTTCGTGGTGATACCTCAAAGAGAGAATAGGGTGAGCCTTCGTGGCGTTGGTGTGCCTTCGTGGTAACTCCCACTTCTCTAAACGGTGACGTAGCTTCCCTCCAAGGAAGTGAACATCGGCATACATCCTCGTCTCTCGAAGTTACGGTTATTCCTAACCTTAACTTTCTACTTGTGGTTACTTGTCTTTAAGTTCTTACTTGTATCTTATTGTGTTACCATACTTACCTACTAGTGTTATTAGCTTAGCTTTATAAGCATCTTACTTGCAATTGTTAGGCTCACTTTCCTATTCCGCACTATTGCCTAAAATTGCTAAGTAACAATTAAAATTTGTAATTGTACCTATTCACCCTCCTCTAGGTCCATCTCGATCCTTTCACAAACTCTAAACCTTCAAATGAAATTTTGTTTTGTATGCCCGAAGAGCTCATGTATCAACTAGGGATGTCTATATCTTCCATGCTAGGTGGGTTATTCTCAGGATGAGTGGACTCCGCTCAACATTCATGAGAAAATGGCTGGTAATCGGGATGCCCAGTCCCATGCTCAAAATCATAATAACTAAACAAAACTCCCCCAGGGCTGTTGTTGGTTTGGACGGTACCCGTTGTTTCGGGCTAGCCGCGGAGTGTGCTTGTTGGTGGTTGGGGGAGTATAAACTTTACCATTCTGTTTGGGAACCGCCTATAATGTGCGTAGCATGGGAGATATCAAGATTCTTGGTTGTTATGTTGACAATGAAAGTATATCGCTCAAAATGTTATTCATCTCTATTTAAAAATCGAGCTCTGGCACCTCTACAAATCCCTGATTCCCTCTGCGAAGGGCCTATCTATTTACTTTTATGCAGAGTCATCATCCTCTTATCAAAAAGCACCAGTAGGAGAGCACCTCTGTCATTGCATGTATTACTATTAATTTGCATTGAGTATGATCATGACTGGATCTCTTTTACCATGAATTACAATGTCTAGTCAGTCCTTGATCCATAAAGGTGCTCTACATTTATGTTTTGCGCTCTCAGAAAGGGCTAGCGAGATACCATCTTGTTATGTCATATCATGATTGTTTTGACAAAGTGTTGTCATCCGAGGTTTATTATTATTGCTCGCTAGTTGATTATGCCATTGATGTGAGTAGTCTTGAGACCTGAAAGTTATTGTGAATGTAGTTAGTTCATGATCTTGTTGAAAACCTGAATGCTAGCTTACATATTTACAACAACAAGAGCAAATAGAGTTTGTCAAAGTTTTTCTTTATCACTTTCAGTTTATCAACTGAATTGCTTGAGGACAAGCAAAGGTTTAAGCTTGGGGAAGTTGATACGTCTCCAACATATCTACTTTTCCAAACCCTTTTGCCCTTGTTTTGGACTCTAACTTGCATGATTCGAATGGAACTAACCCGGACTGACGCTGTTTTCAGTAGAACTGACATGGTGTTGTTTTTGTGCAGAATAAAAAGTTCTCGGAATCGCCTGAAAATCAACGGAGAATTATTTTGGAAAATATAAAAAATACCTGCAAGAAGATCCACACCAGGGGGCCTTGTGCCTATCCACGAGGGTGGGGGCGCGCCCCCTGCCTCATGGGCCCCCTGGTGCCTTACCGATGTATCCCCAGATCCTATATCTTCACGTTCGGCGAGAAAAAAAGCAGGGATAAGGAATTATCGTGTTTCACGAGACGGAGCCATCGCCAAGCCCTAATTTCTCTCGGGAGGGCTGATCTGGAGTCCGTTCGGGGCTCCGGAGAGTGGAGATCGTCGCCATCATCATCATCAACCTTCCTCCATCACCAATTCCATGATGCTCACCGCCGTGCGTGAGTAGTTCCATCGTAGGCTTGCTGGACGGTGATGGGTTGGACGGGATCTATCATGTAATCGAGTTAGTTTTGTTAGGGTTTGATCCCTAATATCCACTATGTTATGAGATTGATGTTGCTATGACTTTGCTATGCTTAATGCTTGTCACTAGGGCCCGAGTGCCATGATTTCATATCTGAACCTATTATGTTTTCATGAATATATGTGTGTTCTTGATCCTATCTTGCAAGTAAATAGTCACCTACTATGTGTTAAGATCCGGCAACCCCGAAGTGACAATAATCGGGACCACTCCAGGTGATGACCATAGTTTGAGGAGTTCATGTATTCACTATGTTTTAAGTCTTTGGTCCGGTACTCTATTAAAAGGAGGCCTTAATATCCCTTAGTTTCCAATAGGACCCCACTGCCACGGGAGGGTAGGACAAAAGATGTCATGCAAGTTCTTTTCCATAAGCACGTATGACTATATTCGGAATACATGCCTACATTGCATTGATGGACTGGAGCTAGTTCTGTGTCACCCTAGGTTATAACTTCTACATGATGAATTGCATCCGACATAATTTCCCATCACCGATCCAATGCCTACGAGCTTTTCATATATTGATTGTTGCTTATTTACTTTTCCGTTGCTACTATTACAAAAACTACAAAAACACTACTGTTACTTTTATTGCTGATACCACCACTATCATATTACTTTGCTACTAAACTACCTTGCTACAGATACTAAGTTTCCAGGTGTAGTTGAATTGACAACTCAGCTGCTAATACTTAAGAGTATTCTTTGGCTCCCCTTGTGTCGAATCAATAAATTTGGGTTGAATACTTTACCCTCGAAAACTGTTACGATCCTATATTTTTTGATTGTTCCATGCTATTATTTATGAAGTCTTGGATGTTTAATGGGCTTTATCATACACTTTTATATCATTTTTGGGACTAACCTATTAACCCAAAGGCCCAGTCCAAATTGTTGTTTTTTGCCTGTTTCAGGGTTTTGCAGAAAAAGAATATCAAACGGAGTCCAAACGGAATGAAACCTTCGCGAGAGATATTTTAGGAGAAAATCACGCACAGGGAACTTGAGAACCATGTCAGGGGAGCATCGAGGCGCCCACGAGGGTGGGGGCGTGCCCCTACCTCGTGGGCCCCTCGAGCGTCCCCCGGTGTCCTCCTTCTTCCTATATAAGTCTACGTACCCCGAAACCTTCAACAACAGTGAGAAAACCCTAATTCCACCGCCATAACCTTCTGTTCCCGTGAGATCCCATCTTGGAGCCTGCTCCGGAGCTCCACCGGAGGGGGGTCCATCACAGAATTCTTCTTCATCATCATCACCATCGCCCTCACCATGAGTTGTGAGTAGTTTACCACACACCTCGGGTCCATAGCTAGTATCTAGATGGCTTCTTCTCTCTCTATGGATCTCAATACAAAGTTCTCCTCGGTCTTCGAGGAGATCTATTCGATGTAACCTCTTTTTGTGGTGTATTTGTCGAGATCCGATGAATTGTGAGTTTATGATCAAGATTATCTATGAAAGATATTTGGTTCTTCTCTGAAATTTTTATGTGTGCTCATAATATCCTTGCAAGTCTATTTGAATTATTGGTTTGGTTTGGGCTACTAGATCTATAGTTCTTGCAATGGGGGAAGTGCTTGGCTTTGGGTTCAATCTTGCGGGGCCCTTTCCCAGTGACAGTAGGGGCAGCAAGGCATGTATTGTATTGTTGCCATCGAGGATAAAAAGATGGGGTTTATATCATATTGCTTGAGTTTATCCCTCTACATCATGTCATCTTACTTAAGGCGTTACTCTCTTCTTATGAACTCAATACACTAGATGCATGCTGGATAGCGGTCGATGTGTGGAGTAATAGTAGTAGATGCAGGCAGGAGTCGGTCTACTTGTCTCGGACGTGATGCCTATATACAGTGATCATGCCTAGATAGTCTCATAATTATTCGCTTTTCTATCAATTGCTCGACAGTAATTTGTCTACCCGCCGTAGAATATCGCTATCATGAGGGAAGCCACTAGAGAACACTATGGCCCCTGGGTCTATTCTCAACATATCAATCTACATCTACTTTACTTTTATCGCTTTTATTTGCTGTTCTTATAAACCAAAAATACCAAAAATATAAACTATCATCTCTATCAGATCTCACTTTCGTAAGTGACCGTAAAGGGATTGACAACCCCTTATCGCGTTGGCTGCGAAGTTCATATTTGTTTGTGCAGGTGCGAGGGACTCGCGCGTGGTCTCCTACTGGATTGATACCTTGGTTCTCAAATACTGAGGGAAATACTTACGCTACTGTGCTGCATCTCCCTTTCCTCTTCGAGGGAATACAACGCAAGCTCGAGAAGTAGCAAGAAGAATTTCTGGCGCCGTTGCCAGGGAGGCTTACGCAAAAGTCATATATCAAGTACCTATCACAAACCCTTATCCTTCGCATTACATTTTTTGCCTCTCGTTTTCTTCTCCCCCACTTCACCCTTGCCGTTTTATTTGCCCTTCTTCCGCCGTGTGTTTATCGTTCGCTTGCTTCTTGTTTGCTTGTGTGTGTTGGATTGCTTGCTTGTCACTATGGCTCAGAACAATACCAAATTGTGTGACTTCTCCAATACCAACAACAATGATTTTATTAGCACTCTGATTGCTCCTATTACCGATGCTGAATCTTGTGAGATCAATGCTGCTTTGTTGAATCTTGTTATGAAAGATCAATTCTCCA
The DNA here is from genome assembly GCA_902687465.1 of Secale cereale. NCBI lineage: Eukaryota > Viridiplantae > Streptophyta > Magnoliopsida > Poales > Poaceae > Secale > Secale cereale. The sequence continues at coordinate 698,773,852 of LR738713.1, forward strand.
GCCTTCCTAGTGAAGATGCCGCTACCCATCTAAACAACTTTGTTGACTTGTGTGATATGCAAAAGAAAAGGGATACGGATAACGATATTGTTAAATTGAAGTTATTTCCGTTTTCACTTAGAGATCGTGCTAAAACTTGGTTTTCCTCTTTGCCTAGAAATAGTATTGATTCGTGGAATAAGTGCAAAGATGCTTTTATCTCTAAGTATTTCCCTCCGGCTAAGATCATCTCTCTTAGAAACGATATTATGAATTTTAAGCAACTAGATCATGAGCATGTTGCACAAGCTAGGGAGAGAATGAAATTGATGATACGTAATTGCCCTACACATGGTTTGAATCTATGGATGATTATTCAGAACTTTTATGTTGGCTTGAATTTTGCTTCTAGAAATCTTTTAGACTCGGCCGCGGGAGGCACTTTCATGGAAACCACCTTAGGAGAAGCTACCAAAATCCTAGATAATATTATGGTTAATTATTCTCAATGGCACACCGAAAGATCTACTAGTAAAAAAGTTCATGCTGTCGAAGAAATTAGTGTTTTGAGTGGAAAGATGGATGAACTTATGAAATTGTTTGCTGCTAAGAGTGCTTCTTCTGATCCTAATGATATGCCTTTGTCCACTTTGATTGAAAATAGCAATGAATCTTTGGATGTGAATTTTGTTGGTAGGAATAATTTTGGTAACAATGCTTATAGAGGTAATTTTAATCCTAGGCCTTTTCCTAGTAATTCCTCTATTAATTATGGTAATTCCTACAACAACTCTTATGGAAAGATGCCTTCTGTATTTGAAACTAGTGTTAAGGAGTTTATGATTTCGCAAAAGAATTTCAATGTTATGCTTGAAGAGAAATTGCTTAAGGTTGATGAATTGGCTAGAAGTGTGGATAGAATTACTCTTGATGTTGATTCTTTGAAACTTAGATCTATCCCACCTAAGCATGATATCAATGAGTCACTCAAAGCCATGAGAACTTCCATTGATGAATGCAAAGAAAGAACCGCTAGGATGCGTGCTAAAAGAGAGGATTATATTAAAGCGTGTTCCTCTAGTTATCATGAAAATAAAAATGAAGATCTGAAAGTTATTGATGTGTCTCCTATTAGATCCTTGTTTTCTAGTATAAATCTTGATGAAAATAGTATTGGAGATGATTCTGCTTTAAGGTGTCCCAATGATTCGGAGTTTTTAGATCTTGATGCTAAAATTGCTAAAAGTGGGAGTAAAGAGATTAAAACTTTGCATAGTGATGAACCCACTACTTTGGATTTCAAGGGATTCAATTATGATAATTGCTCTTTGATTTGTTTGTATTTCCTTGTTGCAATCCGTACTAAATTCTCCGCATGCTTATAGTCAAAATAAAGCTTTCACCAAACACATAGTTGATGCTTTGATGCAATCTTATGAAGAAAAACTTGAGTTGGAAGTTTCTATCCCTAGAAAGCTTTATGATGAGTGGGAACCTACTATCAAAATAAAAATAAAAGATCATGAATGATATGCTTTGTGTGATTTGGGTGCAAGTGTCTCCACTATCCCAAAAACTTTGTGTGATTTGCTAGGGTTCCATGAACTTGAAGATTGTTCTTTAAATTTGCATCTTGCGGATTCCACTATAAAGAAACCTATTGGAAGAATTAATGATGTTATTATTGTTGCCAATAGGAATTATGTGCCCGTAGATTTCTTTGTTCTTGATATAGATTGCAATCCTTCATGTCCTATTATTCTTGGTAGACCTTTCCTTAGAACGATTGGTGCAATTATTGATATGAAGGAAGGAAATATTAGATTCCAATTTTCGTTAAAGAAAGGCATGGAACACTTTCCAAGAAAGAAAATCAAATTACCATATGAATCTATCATGAGAGCCACCTATGGATTGCCTTCCAAGGATGGCAATACCTTGATTTATCTTGTATCGTGCCTAGCTAGGGGCGTAAAACGATAGCGCTTGTTGGGAGGCAACCCAATTTTATATTTTTTGTTTTTGTTGCTGTTAGGGAATAAATATTGCATCTAGCCTCTGATTAGATGTGGTTTCATGTTTTGTTTAGTGTTTGTGCCAAGTAGAACCTTTGGGAAGACTTGTGTGAAGTTTATATGATCTTGCTGTGAAAAACAGAATCGTTAGCGCTCGCTAAAGTAGTCGTCGGATTTTACTGGAGCGTGCTATTTAGTTGATTATTTTTGCAGATGATTAATCGACAAATTCCTCAAATTTAACAATTTAGTTTGATTTTTTTTGGAGTTCCAGAAGTAGGTGAAACCTGCAGATTACTACAGACTGTTCTGTTTTTGACAGATTCTGTTTTTCGTGTGTTGTTTGCTTATTTCAATGCATCTATGAGTAGTATTGGCAAGTATTGACCATAGAGAAGTTGGAATACAGTAGGTTTAACGCCAATATAAACAAAGAATGAATTCATTGCAGTACCTTTGAGTAGTGATTTGTTTTCTTATACTAACGGAGCTCACGAGAATTCTTGTCTAAGTTTTGTGTTGTGAAGTTTTCAAGTTTTGAGTATTGCTTTGATGGACTATGGAACAAAGAGTAGCAAAGGCCTAAGATTGGGGATGCCCATGGCACCCCAAGGAATTCAAGGATAATCAAAAGCCTAAGCTTGGGGATCCCCCGGGAAGGCATCCCCTCTTTCGTCTTCATCCATCGGTAACTATACTTGGAGCTATATTTTTATTCGCCACATGATATGTGTTTTGCTTGGAGCGTCTTGTATAATTTGAGTCTTTGCTTTTTAGTTTGTCACAATCATACTTGTTGGACACACCTATTTGAGAGAGTTAAATATGGCCTAGGAATTGTTAGAACACTCTATGTGCTTCACTTATATCTTTTGAGTTGAATAGTTTTTGCTCTAGTGCTTCACTCATATCCTTTAGAGCACGGTGGTGGTAATATTTTGTAGAAATTGTTGAACTCTCATGCTTCACTTATATCTATTTGAGAGTCTATTAAAACAGCATGGTAATGTGTTTAGGCTAAGAAACTAGTCTTCACATGATAGACATCCAATGTCAATGTAGTAAAAAAATCACACTAAGTGCATTGAATATGATGAGATGTTGGATGCTTGATAATTGTTTTGAGATATGAGGATAGTGATATTAGAGTCATTCTATTGGAGTTATTATGAAATTGAGAAATACTTGTGTTAAGGTTAGTGATTCCCGTATCATGCACGTATGGTGAACCGCTATGTGACGAAGTTAGAGCATGAGGTATTTGTAGAGTGCCAACCTTTGTGTGGAGGTCGGGGGCGTGCGATGGTTAACTCCTACCAACCTCCCCCCTAGGAGCATGCGTTGATTGATTTGTTTTGATGACTCGTAGATTTTTGCAATAAGTATATGAGTTCTTATGACTAATGTTGACTCCATGGATTATACGCACTCCCACCCTTCCACCATTGCTAGTCTCTTGCACCGCGCAACTTTCGCCGGTGCCATAAACCCACTATATATCCTTCCTCAAAACAGCCACCATATTATTCCTCAAAACAGCCACTATACCTACCTATCATGGCATTTCCATAGCCATTCCGAGATATATTGCATATGCAACTTTCCACCGTTCCGTTCATATGACACGCATCATATTGTCATATTGCCATGCATGATCATGTAGTTGACATCGTAATCGTGGCAAAGCCACCATGCATAATTTTCATATATGTCACTCTTGATTCATTGCACATCCCGGTACACCGCCGGAGGCATTCATGTAGAGTCATACTTGTTGTAGTATCGAGTTGTAATTTCGAGTTGTAATAAAAGTGGGATGATCATCATTATTAGAGCATTGTCCCATGTGAGGAAAGGCCAATAAAAAAAGGAGATGGCCCAAAAAAATATAGAGAGAGGGGCTAAAAAAAAGAGAGCCCCTTCAAAAAAAATGAGAGAAAAGAGAGAAGGGACAATTGCTACTATCTATTTCCACACTTGTGCTTCAAAGTAGCACCGTGTTCTTCATTGTAGAGAGTCTCATGTTTAGTCACTTTCATATACTAGTGGGAATTTTCATTATAGAACTTGGCTTGTATATTCCAACGGTGGGCTTCCTCAAATGCCCTAGGTCTTCGTGAGCAAGCAAGTTGGATACACACCCACTAGTTTCATTTGTTGAGCTTTCATACATACTTAGCTCTAGTGCATCCGTTGCATGGCAATCCCTACTCACTCACATTGATATCTATTAATGGGCATCTCCATAGCCCGTTGATACGCCTAGTCGATGTGAGACTATCTCCCTCCTTTTTGTCTTCTCCACAACCACCTCTATTCCACCCATAGTGCTATATCCATGGCTCACGCTCATGTATTGCGTGAAAGTTGAAAGGTTTAAAAAGATAGAGTATGAAAACAAGTGCTTGGCTAAAATCGGGGTTGTACATGATATGAATATTTTGTGTGATGAAGAGGGAGCATAGCCAGACTATATGATTTTGTAGGGATAACTTTCTTTAGCCATAGTATTTTGAGAAGACATGATTGCTTTGTTAGTATGCTTGAAGTATTGTTATTTCTTATGTCAATATAGACTTTTATCTTGAATCTTTCAGATCTGAACATTCATGTCACAATTAAGAGAATTACATTGAAAAACTATATTGGTTAGCATTCCGCATCAAAAATTCTTTCTTTATCATTTACCTACTCGAGGACGAGCAGGAATTAAGCTTGGGGATGCTTGATACGTCTCCAACGTATCTATAATTTTTTATTGTTCCATGCTATTATTATGAAGTCTTGGATGTTTAATGGGCTTTATCATACACTTTTATATCATTTTTGGGACTAACCTGTTAACCCAAAGGCCCAGTCCAGATTGCTATTTTTTGCCTGTTTCAGGGTTTTGCAGAAAAAGAATATCAAACGGAGTCCAAACGGAATGAAACCTTCGTGGGAGATATTTTTGGAGAAAATCACGCGTAGGGAACTTGAGAACCATGTCAGGGGAGCATCGAGGCACCCAGGGTGCGCCCCCCTACCTCATGGGCCCCTTGAGCGTCTCCCGGTGTCCTCCTTCTTCCTATATAAGTCTACGTACCCCGAAACCTTCGACAACAGAGAGAAAACCCTAATTACACCACCGTAACCTTCTGTTCCCATGAGATCCCATCTTGGAGCCTGTTCCGGAGCTCCACCGGAGGGGGATCCATCACGGAGTTCTTCATCATCATCATCATCGCCCTCACCATGAGTTGTGAGTAGTTTACCACGGACCTTCAGGTCCATAGCTAGTATCTAGATGGCTTCGTCTCTCTCTCTGGATCTCAATACAAAGTTCTCCTCGGTCCTCGAGGAGATCTATTCGATGTAATCTCTTTTTGCGGTGTGTTTGTCGAGATCCGATGAATTGTGAGTTTATGATCAAGATTATCTATGAAAGATATTTGGTTCTTCTCTGAACTTTTTATGTCTGCTCATAATATCCTTGCAAGTCTCTTTGAATTATTGGTTTGGTTTGGGCTACTAGATCTATAGTTCTTGCAATGGGGGAAGTGTTTGGCTTTGGGTTCAATCTTGCGGTGTCCTTTCCCAGTGACAGTAGGGGCAGCAAGGCACGTATTGTATTGTTGCCATCGAGGATAAAAAGATGGGGTTTATATCATATTGCTTGAGTTTATCCCTCTACATCATGTCATCTTACTTAAGGTGTTACTCTGTTCTTATGAACTCAATACACTAGATGCATGCTGGATAGCGGTCGATGTGTGGAGTAATAGTAGTAGATGCAGGCAGGAGTCGGTCTACTTGTCTCGGACGTGATGCCTATATACAATGATCATGCCTAGATAGTCTCATAATTATTCGCTTTTCTATCAATTGCTAGATAGTAATTTGTTTACCCGCCGTAGAATATCGCTATCATGAGAGAAGCCACTAGAGAACACTATGGCCCCCGGGTCTATTCTCAACATATCAATCTACATCTACTTTACTTTTATCGCTTTTATTTGTTGTTCTTATAAACCAAAAATACCAAAAATATAAACTATCATCTCTATCAGATCTCACTTTCGTAAGTGACCGTAAAGGGATTGACAACCCCTTATCGCGTTGGCTGCGAAGTTCTTATTTGTTTGTGCAGGTGCGAGGGACTCGCGCGTGGTCTCCTACTGGATTGATACCTTGGTTCTCAAAAACTGAGGGAAATACTTACGCTACTGTGCTGCATCTCCCTTTCCTCTTCGAGGGAATACAACGCAAGAGCGAGCTATAGTCGTGTTCCAGAAGACATGGATCTCTAGGCTGGAACACGAGAACCTCCGGTTCTCTGAATCAAGGTGTCACGGTGGTCACTAAGACACTAACTAGCAAATACTACAATGTATTAAGTATTGGTCAGTGACCAATTAAGAAACTATAAACAAAGTAGATGATGCACTCTATGTACTAGTATCACTGCATCATCTGATGTACCGCTATTTCAGTTATATATGCTTCATAGGTTAAGTGAGTAGAGGTTAACAAACAAAGTTAGATCTATTTTTTTGCACAAAAGCTTCATCTACTGCTAACTCACCTGCATAGAAGACCCAAGGAATCTCCTTCTAGTGTCTCTTCTATTCTAGCGAGATTCTAGATGAATAAAGAGTGATTGCTGCTCCGCCCATGGTGTTTCCCGTCTATCCTCCAAACCCTTTATGCACTCTCTGGTAGCGCGTATGCTCCCTTCTTTCTTTACAGGATCCATTGTTCTAACACTTCTCAACTGGTTGTTTAGCAGCCTCGGGTTTTCCCTATCTCTTTTGTAGGAATCAGATAGCAATGCTCATTCGTGAATAGCATTTCATGCTTCCATTACTTCATAGGAGAGATCCATGGAAACTCGAAAAAAGCGGATGACATTGTTCATACGGTAGCCCGAAAAGTAAGTTCTCTCGCTGGCTATTCAAAAACGAATGACTTGCTTATTCATAAACTTCCTTTTGTCGAGCATAATAACTCTTACACGCTTCTACACAGGAGTATAAAAGAATGTGTGTGTGTGTGTGTTCCATCAAAGACAACATATTTGTTGGGCCTCTACTGGTGCAGCATGCACTTGGGTGATGAATCCACAACAACAACACAAAAGGTTGGGCCACGAATGGTGTCAGAGGTCTCCTACAACCATTAGCACCAACATGAGGCAGTGAATCATTCTAATCCGTGTCAAACATAGCTCAAACCGAAAAGTTCCCCAAATTATAGAACCCTAACCCTAGGTTTGGACAAAACTTACCCACATCTGCATGTCCATGCTGCAAGCCATGTCTAGGTCGTCGTTTGTGCTCTCCTCCCTGCAGCGACGTGAAGCCGGGTAGAGAGATAGGAAGACTGAGCAATCGAGGGGAGTGGGAGAGAAACTGAGAGAGAGATGCCCTTTTCACCGTGCAGGGTGACCGAGTGCTCACCGTCTACGAGCATTGCGCTGGTCGGCGTCGCATAGCTGATTAGATGAACAAAGAGGAGAGTGAGCGACTCCGAGAGAGAGAGAGAGAGAGAGAGAG
>LR738713.1:698781474-698800083 GCA_902687465.1 Secale cereale
AGAGAGAGGGGGGAGAGAGAGAGATGCCCTTTTCACCCTGCAGGGTGACCGAGTGCTCACCGGCAACGAGCACTACGCTGGTCGGAGACGTGGAGCCGAGTAAATGATTGAACAAAGAGGAGAGTGAGCGAGCGACTCTAAGAGAGAGAGAGGGGAAGAGAGGGAAAGAGAGGGGGCTCGGGCCCTTTTGACCGTGCAGGATGACGATCGTTAATGGCCACGCCGTCTGTCGAGTGCTGACGTAGACCTAGCGTGTGGGCCCAATCTGTCAGAAACCTGGTCAAAGCTTAATGATTCGATCATGCGTGCCTTTTGAAATTTAAAACCAAATTTGTGATATTTTCCAGCGAATTAAAAAAATAGGTTTTTGGAACCCTAACCTTAATACCGTTAGTTTTAAACTATATACTCCCTTCGTTTTTATTTAGTCCGCGTATTAGTTTTGGTCAAAGTCAAGCTTTGTAAACTTTGACAAAGTTTATAAACAAAAATATTAACATATAGTACAATAACAAATCAATACCATTAGATTCACCATTGAATGAACTTTCACATCATATAGATTTGATATGGTAAATGTTTATATTGTTTTCGATAAACTTGATCAAATTTTACGAAGTTTGACTTCAGTCAAATCTAATATGCAAAGTAAATAAAAATAGAGGGAGTACTTCGCAAAATCGCCTCCACAACGAACCCTTGTTCCACAAAATCACAAATCATATCCGGAATATGACTGCCAAAACATTGATCCACCGCTCCTCCCCTTTATCAGTCCATCCGTCGTCGTCTCATGGAAACCTTTTCGAAAACGAAAAAAGAGCCTTTCCGCCGTGCGCGCATTCCGTGACACCTCTTGGTTTGGTTGGCTTCGCAGTGCAGCACAACCCACGCACGCATCTGCCAGTTTGCGCTTGTCTGCGCGTGTCTGCCCGCCCCACCCACTATTCTATAGTCCAGCAGAGCAGCAGCGCGGAGTGGAGGTCCCTCTCGCTGCCGGCACCACTCCTCTCGCGGCGATGCAGGTTCCGGGCGACGTCCGCGCCGGTGGAGGGGAAGCGGGGGACATGCGGGGCCGGCACCGGATCCAGGCCGAGCTCAAGAAGCTCGAGCAAGAAACACGCTTCCTCGAGGTTTGCCTCCATTGTTACCTTGTCTCTGAATATCGTTTCCATTGTTAGTTTGTCTCCGATCTATACAAGGGAAAAAGAGTGGTTGCTTTCTTGAATCTTTCGGCCTTTTCTTTGACTTTGCTTCGAAAATTGTTGGCCTAAGAATGGCAATTCTCCTGAAGAAAGGCGGCACGGAAGCTTTTAGCTTTTCAGACCCATGTTCTGAAGCATAGAAACTAGTGGTTTGGGGTAGCAACTTCTTCGATCCCCAACCCTCACCATGCACCACGAAAGCTTCGACATGGCTGACCTCAGAGGTTCTCGCGCGTCCATCTCTCTCGCCTGCATTTCCTTTCGTCCATGGGGTAGGGGGTGGGCCGCCGGTGGTGGGGTGGGTGGGGGAGAAAGCGGTCAAACGGATGTCCACATTCGGTGTCCCCTTGGTCATGCACACCTGCTTCAGGATTTCTTGAGGCAAATATTCAGTTCCGTACTAGTAGTAGCATTTCGTGGGCCTTTTCTCTGACAGGCACAGATCTGTCCGGCTACATCCAGTCCAGTTTCTCCGCTGAAGAAAACAAAAGCGAATTTCTGCTGCTTCAAATGATTGTGCGGTGTACCACTGAGGAATTAACAAGTGATGACGCACATGGGGCGAGGCGCGGCTGCTGTGGCCTGCGGGGGACCTGCTGCATGGGGAGCCATGTTTTCTACTAGTTCGTGCCAGTGCGTGATCCAATCGTTGGAAGCCATTGGAAGGAGAGATCGGTGCTGGATCAACGTGGTTACCCAAACACAAGATATCTCTTTTTATTCATGGAACGGCTAAAACAAGTACTTCCTTTGTTTCCAAATATTTGTCTTTTTAAAGATTTCAACAAGTGACTACATACGAAGCAAAATGAGTGAATCTACACTTTAAAATATGTCTACATGCGTCCGTATGTTGGAGTCCATTTAAAATGTCTAGAAAGACAAATATTTAAGAATGGAGGGAGTACTACGTACTGTTGTAAAGCGTTTTCAGTTTGGATGCTCATTAGTTCAGGTGACAAGTTGGTATGCAGCCCATAAACTAGGGAGCTGCTTAACTAATACTCATATTATTTTGGCAGTTCTTACAAGTCAAGACCAACTTGGATAGCTTTGGTTTATTTACCTTTGGTTATTATTCCGGATTTGTACTACTCCCTCTTATTCAAAATAAGTGTCGTGGTTTTGAACTGGGGTTAGTTTAAAACTGTAACACTTATTATGGATTAGAGGTAGTAGTATTTTTTACACCCTTTGCCAGTTGCAGCGCGAATGAACATTGGGATGTCACCTAGCACAACATGATATAGTTATATAGGAGGGCTTTGGCCATCTGAAGATTTTCATCCTCTATGAACAACTAAATAAACATTTTCTATTACTGTATGTTATTTGGTTACGTGCATAAGTTCTAATCAATTATGTTTCTATACTGCGATCAATTTCTTTAATTACAAAATTATGCTCGTATTATAACTACAGCGTTTTGTACTTGCAATTTCAAGTTATAATTAATGACGAATTTTCATTATCACTCCAAATTCTCATTTATTGAAGTTCTTACAAGATGAATATCATCATGAATAAAATTCATTTTTCTTCTATATCTATTGTTTTGTATGATCTAGAATCAAGGACCAGGGCCATGGCATTGCTAGATGAATGTTATGCTATAAAATTATTTTGTCATCTTTTGTTAAACTATTGTATTTTCTTTTGTGAAGTATTCTTGCAAGGTCAAATTTGAAAAACGGTATGAGTATTGACTCTTGATTAAGATGAAGTAACATGTAACATTCTACTGTCGACATCCTATTATAATATAGTTAAAAATAAAAACAATTAACGTATGCAATCAGTTTGACAACACATCCAAATATTTATCTATTCTGGTGGGAAATTCTGTTATCATTTTTGCAGGTCCAGTGAGAGACCTGTAATTTCCTTTTTTGCCATTTCTATCAGCATCAGATCATTGAATGTCATATCGGCCTCTGTACATTTGTACTGTTTAACTTACCCTACTCAAGTGAGTAGTCATGTATGTACCACCTAGTCAATAAAACTAGCAAGGATTTATGAGAGACTGGGAGTTCACAAACTAGTAACTATAATTAATAACACTATTGAGCTGACTTGTTAGATCCCAAGGGTGTTAAGCAAACTGCGTTACCTATTTTGGTTGCGAAGCACCAATGATTTTTCATTTTTGTTAAAGCCTGGGCTCATATGCTCTCGCATGCAAAGAGCAGCCAAATAATCAAAACTTTCTGATCAACAAAGGGTAATCAACTTGTTGTTTTGCGGTGCTGCGTGCTTGTGTTCCAAAATAGATTGGATAATGGTGGATACGAACTATCGCCATCTTTATGTACAAATAAGTGATAACTGGTGATGCACCAGCCATAGTAAATTTATTTTGAACAGCCCGCTCAAACTGAATGCAAGCAGAGAAAGCTACTTGCATAGCAGGGGAAAAAACACTAGTTTTGAAAATAAGTTCATTTGAAATTCACAATACAGATGCTATTGATGGGCTGGGTATCTGTCCTTGACATCATTATCTGTATATCTGGCACAATAGGATTTCTTGAAATATACAATTGTGTACAACTGGTAAGGATGTTTGTTTCCTTAAAAGATAGTATGGGCATTCCCTTCTCTGCCAAACTGCTGATTTTCTCAATTGGACTTCATACAGGAGGAACTTGAAGAGCTAGATAAAATGGACAAGGTATCAACAGCATTGCAAGAGTACGTGGCAGACGAACTTTTTTACTCTATGGTGTTACTGCTTAAAAAGCACCTATAGTGTCTATTATTGGTGACCTGGGGCTGACTGCAGTATTAACCTTTTGTTAGGTTTGTGGTAACAATTGAAAGCAAAGCAGACCCTCTACTTCCTGTGTAAGTAACCACAAAACATCCTATTAGTTCATCTAAACATGTCAGCTCATAGTCTAATGATTCCTTCTTTACTGTAACTGCAGAACTACCGGAGCTGCTTACCAGTCTTGGGATAGGTGGTTTGAAGGTCCGCAGGATCTGCGTAGATGCAAATGCTGGTTCTTGTGACAAATTACCAAGCAAGCAGGAGTGACACCAAAACGCAAGCAGCAGCGAGGATCGATTCTTTTCCCATAGAGTTTCTTCACAATCTCTGTTGAAGGAATGGTATGAGAAGGGTACTGTGGAACACAGAAGTAACACCGAGGGCCGACTAAGACTTTGTTCTTTAATAAGTTCTTTCAGTTGAATTCCTGTGCTGGTGTTGGTGTTGGTGGTGAAGTATGAGATCTTAGCTCAAGAATGTCTAGTCTGAGAAATTATATGAACTCTCTTATTTTCACCGCTTAGTTATTATGTTGTTGAATATTCTGATATCAACGTTGAACAATGAAAACCGACAATTATTTCTCTTACTTCTGAACTGTCATGGATGTATTTTGTTGTTGTTGAGGATGCAACTTTGCTATTTTTGCAAGTCTGATTAGAACAAGAGCAATATGTAATATTACTATTTGACTTGCCCACTGGATCAGCGTGGCTAGACTTGCCTAAGAGCATCTACAGTTGGGGGTTCAAAGCCGTCTCAAACACCCGGGCGGACGGACCGTTTACTGACTCGTCACAAAAAATCGACCCACCTGCGCGCCTTAAATGTTTGGGCTGTCCGCCACCCCTCATATCCAGCCCAAATGCAGGGCAGATATGGGGCGGCCTGGGTGCGTCTGCCACATCGAAGCTAGCAGGCCCGGCCCACCACCGACCCCACGGTTGTCCCACAAAAAATCCCAATCCGGCCCCTCGCTCGGAAACCTAGCTCATTCACTCTCCTCTCCCCTCTCCAATTTCAATCCAATCCGGCGCGATGTCAAGCTCCGTCAGCCACTTCGGCTCCGACGTCGACGTCGACGAGGAGCTGGCCCTCCGCCTTGCCTTGGAGCGGTTCAAGGTGGACACCAAGGGTAGCTCTGGGTCTGCAGCGTCGTCGCAGCTCCCGCACCGGTGCAGCGCGTACGCCGGAGCTGGCCCCTTCCGCCTGCGCGCAGCTCCTCCAGGGCAGGGCAGTCTGCTTCGCCCCCTCTCCGCCCCCGCGTCGTCCCCTTCCCCCATCGGCCGCTGCTCCGCGCGGGCAGCCATGGGGTGCCCGCGTCGCCGGCCCGCACGTACACTACGGAAATCAGAGGCGCGCGCCGCCCGCCACGAGAGGCGGCAGACAAGGGAGGTGAATGTGGCGAAGCAGTCATACGCCGCTGTTGTGGGATGCCAAGAGCCCGACGAGGACGAGCTGCTTCTTCCTTGGGTCTACCGCCAGTCGCTTACGACGGTGGAGACGGGTGCTCGCCGCCTAAGGCGGAAGAACACGAAGGCGCTCCGGCTTACCATTGAGCAGTCGGAGCGTGAAGCGGCGGAGGCAACTCGGTTGGCCAAGCTAAAGCGGCAGCAGAACATGTCCGCCCAGTGGCGGAGCTAGCATTTAACGTCAGGGTGGTCCATCCCTCAAAAGATTTTTTACAGAACATCTAACTAGTTACCAATATCACATAGAAATAGATCAATATGGTCATACAAACACACTAAAATACTCAATTAAGCCTTAGTTTTGCATAAAGAAGCATACATATTACATACTATATGGACCATAGTACATACCTTGAGAAATTATTAGTTTGCTCTATGGTCACACTTGACATAGACAATGATGTATCTTGAGTTTGCTCTTCAATCACAACCTCCATACACACAAGTTCTCCGGTGTGCTCTTCAACCACATCTGGCGTATTCCCCGCCTTCTTCTTCTTCCCTATCTTCGTAGCTTCTCTCTGGGAAAGAGAAACAATGTCTCCGGTCCGCTTCATTCTTCAACAATTCTGCACTAAAAATTAATTTATATCAATACTGTAATTGAGGCAGAAATTATGTGCAAAATTATGTATATGTTCATCAGTTCATGTATTGGATAGCATAATGCAAAAAAAAAAAGCAAATCCTAAATCAAAAATTGGGGGGTTTCGGTACCTCAAATCGGGTTACACACTTGTTGTCGCCGAAGACTGGTTACTGAGCGGCAGCGGCGGCCAGCGGCTTTGCAGGGAGGCCAGGGGCGGTGGCAGGGACGAGGCGGTAGGGTTAGGCGGCCCGGGTCAGGGGCGCAGCCGGGCAGGGTATGGGCGCCGCGGGGGAGCGACTGGAGTGGTGGAGCCGAGGGCCAAGCTAGCGAGCGCCGGCAGGAAGGAGACGCGGCTGGGCTCCGGCCAGTGACCGGTGAGGCCGCAGGTCGGCGAGCCGGTGAGGTGAGGAATGGCGGCCGGGATGTTCCTGTCTCCTGTGCGAATGTGGGCGACGAGGGTGTGGCTGCGGTTGCTGCTCGATCGATCGGTAAGTGTTATTGGGCTGACACTTCTTCTGGCCCAGTTAGAAATCCATAGGTATATAACCTGACCCAAAATCCCAGGGTGGGCCGCGGCCCACCCTGGCCACCCTGTAGCTCCGCCCCTGTGTCCGCCCGGCGGCTGAAGGGGCTCATCGTCCTCTCCAAGGACTCCGACAAAGACGGCGATGACCACAGGTCCTCCTTCGACGACTCCGACGATCCACCACCTGCAGTCGACACCTACAGCTACGTCGGCGATCAGAAGCGCAAAGTCCTGGAGAGCAAGTGGTGAATCTTTGTTGTCTCTGTAGTAAATTTCTAGTTATTTATGTCTTTAGTTAGAACATGTCAGTCATATGTGGATTATGTGAACTTTGAGTAGCTTTTGAAGATCCGCTCTGATCTTTTGGTGATCGGAATGTTCATATCTAGCTCCGTTTCATAGTTTGTGCGAAAATTTATCTTCACATTGCATGGGTAGTATGTATATAGGGTACCGAATATGATGAGTGTGGATGTGGAGAACACAAATTGAGAGTGCCCGGCCAGTGTCCCCGGACATTTGAGGGGCTGAATTTGTCAAATCTAACTGTAGATTCTCTAAAAAGCCCAAACTCAATCCGGCCCAGCCAAATACCGGCAAGCAAGCACAAGATAGGCCACAAGTGAGGAGGTCACTAAGAAAAAAGTGAGGAGGTGACCACCCGTCAAAAAAAAAGAGAGGAGGTGACCTCAATTGAAAAAAAAAAAAACAAGTGAGGAGGTGACCTTATCCTAAGAAAGCCATGGCAGTGGCGCACACAGTCATCACCTTCACAGCCAAGCCAAAAAAGCCCGAGCAATTACCAGAGGATAGAGGATGGCAATGGCGCCATCGCCCGCAAGCGCTTCCTCCTCCACCACCTCCCCGCTCCTCCCCTCCTCCCCATCCATCTCAGCCTTCCTTGCTTCACACCCGGCCCTCACCCTCCTCCACACGCAATGCGCCAACATGGCTCACCTCCGCCAGCTCCACGCCGCGCTCGTCAAGTCTGGCCTCGCCAAAGACCCCATCGCCGCCAGCCGCGCCGTCGCCTTCTGCGCCGGCGAAGGACGCGACGCTGCATACGCCGCGCGCATCGTGAAGCACCACCCGAGGCCCAACTCCTTCATGTGGAACACCGTCATAAGGGCGCTGTCCGACGGGCCCGGTCCGGACGCGGCCGTGGCGCTGTTTCTCGACATGCTCCGGTCGCCCACGCCGCCGGAGCGGCGCACGTTCCCGTCTCTGTTCGCGTCATACGCCCGCCTCGGCCGCGCCGACGACGGCGCGGCGCTCCACGGCATGGTGCTCAAGCTCGGCCTCGCCGGGGACGTGTATACACGCAACTCCATGATCGCCATGTACGCGTCCTGCGGCCGCGCGGACGAGGCACTGGCGCTCTTCGGGCAGTGCCAGGTGTTCGACGTGGTCGCGTGCAACAGCGCGATCGTGGCGCTCTCGAGGGCGGGGCGCGTCGACGAGGCGCGGGCGGTGTTCGACGGCATGCCGGCCAGGACCGTGGCTACGTGGAGCGTCATGGTGAGCGCGTACTCCCGCGCCGCGAGGTTCCAAGACGCCGTCGACCTCTTCTCCGCGATGCAGGTGGACGGCGTGGAGCCGAACGCCAACGTCCTCGTCAGCGTCCTCGGCTGCTGCGCCAGCCTCGGCGCGCTGGAGCAGGGCGCGTGGGTGCACGCGTACATAGACAAGCACGACGTGGCCATGAACGCGCTCGTGGTCACCGCCCTCGTGGACATGTACTGCAAGTGTGGCTCCATACACAAGGCTCGCCAGGTGTTCGACACCACGAGATCGCAGGGCTTGGCCAAGCTGTCGTCTTGGAACGCCATGATGCTTGGGCTGGCAGCGCATGGGCAATGCCAAGAAGCGCTCGCCTTATTCTCCGAGCTGGAGCCTTACGGTCTCAGACCGGACAACGTCACCTTCATCGCGATGCTGATGGCTTACGGCCATTCCGGCATGGCCGACGAGGCGAAGGCTCTGTTCGCGTCAATGGCGAGGGAGTACGGTGTTACACCGGGAATCGAACACTATGGTTGCCTTGTCGACGCGCTGGCCCGCGCCGGAAGGCTCCGGGAGGCGGAGGACATCATCCGGGCAATGCCGATGAAGCCAGACGCGGCCATTTGGGGCGCCCTGCTCTCTGGATGCCGCTTGCACGGCGACGCGGAGGCGGGGGCGCGCGCTGCGCGGGGAGCCGTGGAATGCGACCCACAGGACAGCGGCGCGTACGTGCTCGCGGCAAGTGTGCTTGCACGCGACGGCGAGGTCGGCCGGGGCTTGGGTGTCAGGGGGAAGATGAGGGAGGAGGGAGTGGCCAAGGTGCCCGGGTGTAGCATGATCGAGGTGAATGGCGTCGTCCACGAGTTCGTGAGCTAGTACAAGTGTTCGACAGTTCAAAGGTACAATACATATAGCAACAGCAAAGTACAGACTTGTTATATGGAGATTCAGTTTGGGGTTTATGGTTTCAGTTCGTTCTTTTTGAGGTAATATCACCGCTTAAACTTGTCATCAATGTTCACTTTAGTGCATGCATGAACTTGAAAAATACACCGAACTGGTTCTAGAACTTGGCATGGGATACGGTGCTAATCCAATCCGCAGGCGTATAATGCGTTGATGTGGCACCGTATTTTGACTAGCATGCACGCGTGGAATGTGACTTACTTTCAACAGATGCGTTGCTATACCAAGCAAAAAAAAAATGCCTTGCTATATATATGTCTCTATGACTAGTGGGCCCCACATGTCGGTACAAATGAGAAATCAATGTCAAAAATTAGGACATTTGTGACTCAAACTTGCGATGTGGGGCTAGCACATGCAGGCCTGAGCCACTCCGCTATACACTTTTGCATGATCAGTAAAGATAACTTCATTAATGTCTTGTATAGGAACATGTTCGTCTCTTTTAAATGGGATGCAATCAGTGCAAATCATTTCGCACATCTTATATATATTTTTAAATTTGTAAGAAGTTTGTAAACTAATATCACAATAAATATATTTCCGGTATTTACGTGTTATAAATATTATACATACAAATAAAATGACTTATTTAAAAAATCATGTAATTTAAAAAATATTTACTTATTTACATGCGGATTATATTGAAAACCTTTAGTAAATACAAAACTAATAATTATTTAGTAAATGTACAAAACTTTTACCTCGTAGCTTATATTTAAATTGTACAAAATGATGGAACAAACATTTTCATTAATATTCACTTGTGATAGCTTTCACTCGTGGCATATGTTCTTAATTCCTATAGAACTTAAGTATAGTCGCATGTATACATTTGTAGAAAACTTTAAATACTATTAAATAATAATGAATATTTTTAACTTACACAAAAATACATATACGACAAATTTATGAATTATAAAAACGTGCATATAATTACACAAATATTTTTGTAATTAAAATAATAATTATTTGTTATAATTTCGAAAATATTTGTATTATTATATATTATCCCAACATTCTTATAATCACAAATACTATTTTATTTAGATATATTTTTCAAAAATAAGACGTCAATACTTTTAAAAATTACTAGAACATTTTAGTGCGTACATTTTTTATGTATAATGTTTATAACACATGAATGTTTGAATCTTATTTTTATTACTATCATTATAATTTACATACTTTTTATAATAAATACTAAAACAGAGCTAACAAGTGCAACATGGGCCGCACAGACAGCAACCCATTTAAACCACACGAGCATGTTCGTTTTATAATTTAGACTATCATTAATTTTACTTTCCCCCCTCATAAAAAATATAGACTATCATTATCTTTAGTTGACAAGAAAACATGAATGGTGTATTGGTACAGGTCGGCGTTAGCTACCCCTCATAAAAAATATAGACTATCCAGATCGGGACTATTTTTATCGTCTAATTTCCCTTTATCCTGACATGTGCAACCCATTGGCCATGGAGACGTACATTAATGCTAATCAAAATACGGTGCCACGTGAGCACATTATATGTCCGTGGATTCGATTAGCACCGTATTTGCACGCTCATGCCAAGTTCTAGAACCAGTTCGGCGTATTTCTCAAGTTTATGCACTAAAGTGAACACTGGTGGCAAGTTTAAGCACCACTGGTGATATTACCTCGTTCTTTTTTAACATATATGCACCGGTGTGACATGTCACATACTTATTTTTTTTAAATGAAGACAAAAGATTTGTATCGATTAATTAAACAGAAGAGAATTATCCAATTAATTGATGCAAAACCGAGGAATTAAACCCATTAAGCTACGTGAGAAAAGTGGCCAATCAGCTATGCCACATGGCGCATGCTGGTGGCCGTTGTGAGAAAGATTTTGCGACGCGTTTGGTTCGTGATTTTTCGGCCATCTTCCAATAATGCTGCCTTCCAAATACGTTACCTCCGTTTGGTTGGGCTGGCCCGTTTGTCCGTGCCCCTGTAATCAGAAAGCTGTCATTCACAAAACCGAATACGAGCCCTATCGACTGGTATCCAATAACGGTTTCACTTCGTCTCCTTCCTTTCTCCTCGCGTTACCTCATCCCCTTTTGTTCCTGTGTCGCCCCGCAACGAGCAGAAACGCCGGCGTTTGCCTGCCGGCCGCTGCACAACCAATCCTCCACCACGAGCCGTGTACAAGCAACGCGGGTGACCTCCCTTCGTCGCCTCTCTCCGAGTACTCCCCCTCTCCTCCACCACGAACCCAGAGCAGTGACCCCTACCTCTCCTCTTCCCTCTCACCTTCGTACCTTGGCTGAACCAAACAAATCATGTAATCAGTCAAACCGCCACCATTAACAGGGTATCCTGATTACGATGCCCAATATGTTACCGCACCAACCAAACGCCTCGTTGATTTTTTTTAGATGGAGGTGGGGATTATTTTTTTGAAATGTTATTTTTTTTATTTTTAGAGGGAGCTGAGGACCCCACACATTTTTTTAATATAAGGCTATACAAATGTGACGCCCCAACCACTAGTAACCATTATAACATGAATCTCCATGACCACCCCACCACGTCCCCATTAGTGGACAACTCCCAAAGCATGAATCTCCATGACCACCCCACGTCCCCACTAGATGAGCAAAGCCTATAGCCTCAGGCCCATTGATCACAACATCGCAAAATAACCACCATCGAAAACATATCAACAGATACATCACACATGACAACCCGAAAAGAAGAGAACAATCCATTAAGCAGTTACATACGTCTTGCATATGGCGCCACTCTTCTTGCTTTTGCTCAACGGTGATCTTTCGGGAAGTTCATATTTTGATGATATCGTTTTGTTACCAAAGGGTAAGGAGGTTGTACGTGTCCATCAAATGCATGCGGATCTATTATGTAATGTAAGCTTAAAATTTCCACTAAGGTAACTACATATAGACTCAATGCAGTGGTTGACCATGTGCTCTGTCCGTTTGAAACGATAGTTATGCAAGAAAGAAACATCATTTGTGGAGTAGTGTCCTACATGAAACAATACGTGAGATTCACCGGGGGAAAATAAGTGCGGCGATATTTAAGATAGACTTCGTAAAATATTATGACAAAGTCAAATGGATGTTCATTCAGTGGACCTTAAGAATGAAAGACTTATTCAAAAAATGGTGTGCTTGGGTAGATAATTTAAAATTTGGCTATAGTGTAGCTATAAATGTTAATGACGATGTCGACCATTACTTGCAAATGAAAATTGGATTATGGGTAAAGGAAGGAATTATTGTTCTATTGTTACCATTTTATATGTATATGGTTACGATTATTTACACTCCCAATGTGCGAGATTCATTCCTTATATATAATGACATAGATAGGGCTTCCTTCTTTGGTTCATTCATTAATAAAGTCTTCAAGGTCCAAAGGCACACCCCCTTCCCCCAAAAGGAGCAGAGGTCATGGCTACCGGCAAAGCGCTATGTAACCGATGGCACAAGATAAGTTGGAGACGTGTTCGGATTTATTGTAAAGCTATTCATTAACATTCTGGCGGATTTGTTGGCAGTTCTAATTGTGCGTTTTTCGGGGGAGGGGGTCACAGTATTTCCATGCTGCACATAATATATTTTGGGGCATGTTTGCATATATAACCAAAGGCTCATACCTTGGCGCCCGACTTCTCTGAAATTGCCACCCCTGATTCTCGAAGATGGAGTCATACAACTACCACTGTTGGGGAGTCGCATGGTGCAATAAGGTCAAGATGGAGGAATAAGGCAACGGGCCTACACCCTTATATAAAGGCATTCAATGCAAGCCGGAGGACAAACACATTCGACGTCTCTTACAACCCTAGGCTAGCTTTACACTAGATCTGGTCTAGACATCTTTTTTATATCGTCCATCAAAGAACCCAACGAGTTGACATCCAACCTAGCGGACCTCATTGTGTTCCTAAATTGTAATATCCTCTAGGACAATCCCATACAAGTAAGAGTCGAGTTGCTACCAGTGACGAGGGCCCGGACCTTGGTAAAATCCATGGCATGTATATGTCTGACGACCTGGCACTACCAACAAATCTACTTGCAATTACCGTGTTCCTAGGTACTTTACGAAACACCCTTGGCAAATGGTGCCGATTGTGGGGACCTCGCTTTGCCGGGTTGGATCTTCAACACCACCGCCACCGTGTACACCATCACCGACCTAGATCATGTCTCTCAAGAAGTTTGAAATTATCAACGACTTCATCATACAGAACCTCGTCTTTCGGCAACCTTCATAGGATCGAAAATCAAAATCATACTCACCAATCTTTAGGGGGGGCAACTTTTTTTTGGGGGGGGGGGTATCCCTTAGAGGGGTCCCACTGGAAGAATTTTATGCAAGTTAAGAGGCTCACTCGTTGTGGCTCGGGGCGAAGGAGCAAGCAACATGTGGCTTTGTCCTTGGTTTTTCCTTCTATTTTTTATATTTGTTTCTTCTTCTGATTTTCTCGAGTTTTTTCTTTGTATTTTTGGTTTTCTTGTGTACCATACACTTTAGGTGTAGTGACAAAACACAGCGGGAGAAGTTGCATCATGCATGGAGTACATGTTTCAAAACAGGGAGTGTATGTTGCACGGTGTGAGAAGTACAACTTGTGTCAGAAGTACATGTTGCATCATAGATTACAAGTTGCTGATACGTCCAAAACGTATCTATAATTTCTGCTTGCTCCATGCCACTTTTGGGTGATATTGCTATGATATTCATACACTTCCATACACTTTTGATCATATTTGGACTAACTTACTAATCCAGTGCACCCCAGTGCCAGTTTCTGTTTTCGGCTGTTTTTGTATTTCAGGTTTTCACGTTACGAGAACTGCCAGGAAAAATCCAGAAAAATTATATAAAAAATCAGCGTTTCGGAAACTACCGTGCGTCCGAAGGACAGCCGGGGGGGGGGGGGGCACCAGGGCTCCAGGCGGCGCGCCCCCCCCTGGGCCGCGCCGGGGGGGCGCCTGGGCCCCCCGAAGCTTCCCCGATGCCCCCCTTTGGCATATATTTAAAGCGTCCTCCGAAACCCTCAGAACAGGAACTCTTTTCGCGATCCCATCTCTGTTCCACCGCCGCCGCCGCTTCCAAGATCGGGAGCACCAGGAGAACTCTTCCCGGCACCCTGCCGGAGGGGAGGATCACCACCGGGAGCTTCTCCACCACCATGGACGCCTCCCGGATGACTCGTGAGTAGTCTCCCTTGGACCATGAGTCCATGACCAGTAGCTATGTGATGTTCTCCTCCCGTTCTCGTGCTTCACTAATTAGTCCTCGTGAGCTGCCCTACATGATCGAGGCACATATGTAATCCTTATGCTGTTGCTATGTTGAGCTTGCTGGGATCCGATGGATTATGAGATTATGTTCAGATTGATCTTGAGTAATATATTTGATCTACCTCTTTTATATTTATGTTCATAAGTAATTCTTGCATGGTCTCCGTTGTTATTTATTGCTTTGGCCAAGTAGTAGGTAGTGACTCCAAGAGGGAACATTATGCTCGATTGTGGGTTCATGCCCCTCGATGACTAGCTTGAGTGACAGAAACATGAGTCTAGGGGATGTGCTGTTGCCACAAGGGGGAAAACAACGGTGCTTGTGCCCGCGGGTGCAAGGATTGTTTACTTTACGCAAAGTTCTTTTAATGCAGTTGTCTGTTGCATTGAGTTTACACTATGGGTGGGACTCGCAACTTAATACCAGCGAGATGTTCTGGATAGATATATCAAGGTGGATGATTAGTAGTAGATATTGATGGATTTCGGTCTACTTACTTTGGCATACCGCCCATGCTTTGAACCTCAACCTTTCTTGCAATGTAGTCAGCATTGGTTTGCGTTCGTGGTCCTGTCAATTGCCCAGCTGTAATTTGTTTACCTCACATAGCTGTTTTATCGTCTTTTGGGAGAGAGACATCACTAGTGAACATCATGAGACTCCGGTCCATATTACCATCATTGATCACATCCGCTATTTACTTTTCGCTTTTACTTACTATTGCAAACATTATCCATCACTACTATCATTGCTTTTAATCCTTTATGAACTACAAGGCCGGAGGGATTGACAACCTCTCTGTACTCGTTGGGAGCAAAGTTATTTGTATCTGTGTGCAGGTCCACGTTGATTGCTAATATGCGCCGTTAGCAGTTGACACATACTTGTTGAACCTAGGAGTCTCTGGGGATTCGATCATTGGCATCTTTGCTAAGGGAAAACACTTCTACATGCTGCATCTTACACCTTCCACTTGGGGTAACCAACGAGGGGTTCGAGGCCCATCAGTTGCGATGCGCGTGAAGTACAAGTTGCGGTGCACGTGAAGTACAAGTTGCATTGTGCCTGGAGTACATGTTGAGCTAGTGGAGTACATACTATTTTTTTGTTGGAAGAACAAGTTGCATTGTGTGGGCCTACAAGTTGTGCAACATGAGAGTACACTACCCGAGGGGGAGTACAAGTATGTTATTGTGTGGAGTACAACTACGTTTCCATGGGAACAAAAACTTGTTATAGTTGGTAACTTGGTATTATAAGTTGCACCCAGAAAAAAGTTCTTCAAAACATATAAACATGAAACCAAGTTTCAAATGTATCAACGCAAACAACACAACGGTGAAAACAAATTCAAAATTTCAATGCTCGGTTCAAGAGATATTTCATTTTCAAATTCAGATTTAAAAAATGAAAGTACACAACAACCTTCCACCCCCTCATATGAAAATAATATATCAAAACTCTCTAGTTGCATCAACTGTCGCTACGAGAATAGTTTTATAGTACTTTTTACTGTAACCTTTGCAAGGGATGCTCATTGACTTCATATTTACCACGTAGGCCGGCAATTAGCCACCAATCACATAGCTCCCTGTGCCTCGCATGCATTTTGGGCCAGCCCATGTTCAGCTTGGTCACCCCTATTCTGTTTTTTGTTTTTTTGTTTTTTATTCAAAAAACTGTTCACTAATAACAAATTTACAAAACAGGAATTTAAAACGTTTCTGAATTTTAAAAAAATTCATGAATTTGAAAAAGTTCTGAAATTTTTAAAATATTCTGAATTTGCAAAAATGTTTGAGCTTTCATAAAATAGTCATGAATTTCAAAAAATATTCACCAACTAAAAAACATGATCCAAATTTTTAAAAATTACCTGAATTGGAAAAAATGTTCAGAATGTCAAACATTCTATGCAAGATCAATTATTTCGTGAATTCAAGAAAATTTAAAAATACAAAAAAAATTGTACGTTAAAAGTTATTAATTCAATTTTGTTCCCCAATTCAAACATTATTATGAATTCAATAAAAATCATGAATTCAAAGATTGGTCGCAATTTTGAAACTTTCTTGTGAAAAAATATTCGTGATTTGGAAAAAGTTCTTGATTTCAAAAATGTTCACGAATTCTAAAAATGTTCAATATTTCATGAAATGTTTGAGAACTCAAAAATTCATGAAATGAAAAAGGGAAATGGAAAGGAAAAAGGAACAAACGAAAAGGAAAAATAACCAAGAAAAAGCGAAAAGAAAAAGGGCAGAAAAAATAACCTAGTCTGATAGTTGTCCCGAAAATCTACATGGGTCGGTGTAGTAACTGTCGTGGCGAATGAACAGGGTGTGTGTTTGCTGCCTACCTAGCGACGAGACCAACTAACTAACATCTACTCACTGTGGGGGGTACCCTACAGGAACTTCTTGTTGATATGAGCGAGCCACTTGGTGCGGCCAGCAGCTGCCACGTCTCGCCCTAGTACAACCCGTGGGGGCACGTTTTTCTTCTCCTTTTCGCACATGTTTTCATTTTTTGGGGTTTTCCTCGATATTTCCTACGTTTCGTTGATTGTTTTTTGTTCCTTTTTGGAACGCAGTGCTTTTCTGCAAGAAGCAGCGCAATTGTCCTTCGCAAAAAGGAAAAAAAATCATAGTTGTGCTTCCCCCCGAAAAAGGAAAAGGACGACCTAAGCTTTTGCGAGAGGCACAACTGTGCTTCCATGCTAAGCACAACTTTGCTTATGCGAGAAGCACTAGCCAATGCCCCCCCCCCCCGCCCCACCCAAAAAGAGAAAATTACAGTATGTGCTTTAAAAAGTGATAAATGTAATTGTGCTTCCCTCCTCCGGGTTTTTCCAACCGGATTTTTTTTTCTTCCTACCAGTTTTTATTTCATTTTGAAAAACGCAATTGTGCTTTCATCCGCAAGTTTTTTCTTCTGGTTTTATTTTTATTATTTTGTTATCGTTTTTCTATTTTTGTTTTTTAGTTTCTCATTTTTTCGTGAAAAAAGGTTTGCTCAAACCTATCAACACGAGATATAATTTTCGGAAATCTCCACGCGAGAAATCTACTGGTGAAAACGGCTCGTGATTTGAATGCACGGTTGAAAATTTAAAAATGTTTTAAATAGATGAATTTCTTATTTTTTTTCCAAACTCCCAAGATGCAACAAGTGGCACACATGCACAGCAGCACTTGTCAGCACGAGAGCATGTGTGTGTGTGTGTGGCGGGGATGGGGATGATCTTTGCAAGGGGTACACTTTAAGTAGTGATTTCGTCTAGTGTCCTGCACGATAAATATGACTGGCCCTGAGTAACCGTTGATTTTCTATCTATTTGTCGGGTCATTGATGGGCTTGTGCAGGTTGTGGACATGGTGTCCAAATTCCAGTGCCCCCCTCGATTTGTAGCCCAGTTTTGGTGCTGGAGACTAGTTTGTGGTTTTATGTTTCGATTCTCAATCCGTCGACTGGGCATAGCTTTGGAAAACCCTATTTGACGCATTTTGCGTCAAATTGTTGGGGCGCCCCACATGCATTCGAGGAGATTGACCGACACGGGCCGGCCCATTTAGCAGTGACGCATGTGTTCCACATATCCCAGAAGCTGCCATCCAGTTTTTCCAGGTTCTGGGAACCTTCTAGAAAGGTTCTTTTAATTTTTCGTTTATCCTTTATATTTTTCCTGTTGTTTCCCTTTTCTCTCATTTTCTTATTTTCCCTTTTTCTTTTATCTGCTACTACTTTTCTTTTCTTCTTCCTATTATTATTTTTAGTTTCCATTTTTAATTTAATTTTCTTTTCAACCAATCTTCAGCATTTAAAAAAAAATGCTCGTATGTTCAAAATTGTATCCAATTTTTACAAAATGTTCCTGCTTGAAATTTTGTATAGAAATACCCAAAAAGTTTTGATTTTCAAGTTTTGTTTGCTTCTTTCACCAAAAATATCAGAAAATTCATAATAGTTTAGAATTTCATATTTGAAAAATGTTCCTACTTTAAATATTTTTGGGAAATAAACATATTTTTCACAATTTAATTTTCTTATCACAAATTCAAAAGGTGTTCCTACTTTCAAATTTTGTTCCCGAATTCAAAAAATGTTCTTGTATTGAACACTTGTTCTCAAATTCAAAAAATATTTGCGGCATTTCAAAAATTGAGCAAACTTCAAAAAATCACAAATTCAGAAAAAGTTTCTGCTTTCCAAACTGGTTCACAAGTTAAAAAAAAAATCATGTTTTCAAATATTGTTTGAA
>LR738713.1:698804977-698817438 GCA_902687465.1 Secale cereale
CCCCCCCCCCCCCCCCCCCACAAAAATATATTATTGTGACGATATACCTCACATATCATACATTAAACTGATAAGAATAGATACTACACTTAATTTCAAAAGACCAATACGGGGCAGTTTATGAAAGCATGCATCATCCCCCTACGTCACCCCTCAACAACTTTGCAATAAATATTCTGAGTGTGGCATTTATAGATCTCAGATCTAGAGCTCCACCACGTCAATTCCGTTCTTGAACCACAACATCATCAAATGTTAAACACCGCCATCAACCGAACCTTGACGGCGAAATGCAAATCTAAAGCTTGGCTCTCATTTCACGCGAGATCGCTATCTGTGAATGGGATGGCCTACATGAAGGGGTGGTTAATTTATGCTTAATCATGTAGGGTTCTTGTGCTGCTTACTTGTCACAGTCTGATCATTATATTTAAGCTAGAGATAGCTGCATTGCACCCCTTCGTTCGATTGTATGTTAGCGAGTTGTTTAGCGCGCGCGGTGTTTGCCATACAGATATTTAGAGCATCTCCAACAGGCGCCCAAAAACTGCTCCGCGCGCTAAAATTCGAGTTTTTGGGCGCCGGGCAGCTCCAACAGAAGCTGTAAAATAGTGCGAGCGCAAAAAAAGATTGGGCGCGCGCTGAAAAGCGCCATCAAAAGCTGCAAATTTGAGGCGCCGGATTGCGCGCGCTTCACAATTTACACTGCGTGGTTTTTTGGGCGCGCGTTTTTGGGCATCTGCTAAAGTAATGTTGGGTCCGGCGCGCTAAAAGTGCATTGGGCGCGCACTAAAACTTTTTTTGGGCGCCGATTTTTTGTGCCGCTGTTGGAGATGCTCTTATACTACATAAATATGCGTAAATATGCTCCAAACTATTGATGGCTACTAACTATGCTCCAAACTATTGATGGCTACTTCAATTACCATGGGATTCAAGGCATCTTGAACGTTAGAGCAACTCCAATAGTTCGAGTATCCTTAAGAAAAGAAACTATTGTTATAGAAAGTTGAGGCAAAAAAAAAAAAAAACCTCCAACAGCTATAGTAAACCTGATTTTTTTACAGGATCCCGTATACTAATTGCCCTCAACTTTCCTCCATCAAATTTTGGCGGCCACGTGAGGATTATACTTACGTAACCTACTAGTGCTTATTATCAGGCGAGGACACCAGAATTTTTACTATAAGTAGAAGAGTTACACAAAGTTCGTGAAAGGATCACTAGGGCTTATGCACTGAGAATAGGCAAGCCTTTTTGGGTTGTATCCGAATACATTGAAAGGGGTGTTTTTATGTCAGCAGACGAATCCAAAAACTTCACGACCGTAATGTCGGGTCGCCGCTGCAGGCCTGGGTCGTTGTGCTGCCGTGCCACCCCGCCACGCGCAGCTCGCCGTCGCACCTCCCAAGGCCGCAGCTCGCCGTCGCCGGTGACACTGACTTGTGGAGCCTAGGCTTGTTTACTGGGAAATAGATAAAAATAGGGCAAGATGTTTACGGAATTTAGTAAAACCTCACCATACAACTCCCCTAAATTAGTACAAACTTTTGTAAAACCCCTTCTACGGGAAGATTTTTATAAAACTTATTGGAATTGCTCTTATCACCTTAAACCGGACACACCATCCATCTGACATAATACGGGAGTCGGCCATCCAACCCTGTCTCCCAAACGCTTGCCTCTATTTATCCTAAAAATTTAACTAAAAATATAGCAATGCCCTACCACCAAATCAACCTTCCATAATTGCCTTCAAACATTTGTGCTATTGTCTTCCGCCATTTGAGCTACTGGCTTCCGCCAAATAAAAATAGTAAAATAGCTAACACAAATCAACCTTCCACCAACCTAAGTTATTGCGTTTGGTCAAATAGCTAACAATACTACATGATTATTGATTTAATATTATGGTTCCGCCAAATATCAGCGTGCGTGGGTACGTGGTAGTTTTTATGATGTCCGGACTCCCGCAAACGTCTTGTAGGGTTGCTTCCGGTTTGCGGGAAAGCAGACATGTCCATAGACCAATACGGGACCGTGTCGGATGGCGAAGTGCGCCCGGATAGCCCAATCCGAACGTTTGTGGGCTTTTTAAGGGTCCGCATTGGAGATGCCCTAACCTTATCTTTTGAGCGTCGTAATCTTTAAGCATGAGCCTGCGTAGCTATGATAATTGTGCATGCAAATTTGTTGTCTCACATAAACATATGGTCAACATAAATTAGCGAGTTAAAATTGATCCATTGGATCATTTTAATAAGGAAAAAATGATTATTTGTATATTCATCATCCTTTGTGAGTGCTTTTTGTGCTGCACTCACGTGTGTTTCTATAGCAGGGTCTATAGATTCTTCGGAACAAACAAGATTACAAAGTTTTCGAAAAAAGGAAGTTTTGGCTGAAAGTAAGCCAAACAAAGGACAGAGTAAAAGCATCGATTGAAAGGCTTTCAAGCCATCACAAATCTTTTAGGCCCGTTGCAGACCCGTTGACTAAGCCTCTTCCACGGGCAAAACATGATCAGCACCAGGACTCCATGGGTGTGAGGATCATCACTTTGTAATCTAGATTATTGACTCTAGTTCAAGTGGGAGACTGAAGGAAATATGCCCTAGAGGCAATAATAAAGATGTTATATGTATTTCCTTATATCATGATAAATGTCTTTTATTCATGCTAGAATTGTATTAACCGGAAACTTAGTACATGTGTGGATACATAGACAAAACAGTATGTCCCTAGTATGCCTCTACTAGACTAGCTCATTGATCAAAGATGGTTATGTTTCCTAGCCATAGACATGAGTTGTCATTTGATCAACGGGATCACATCATTAGGAGAATGATGTGATGGACAAAGACCCATCCGTTAGCATAGCACTATGATCGTTTAGTTTTACTGCTATTGCTTTCTTCATGACTTATACATGTTCCTATGACTATGAGATTATGCAACTCCCGAATACCGTAGGAACACCTTGTGTGCTATCAAACGTCACAACGTAACTGGGTGATCATAAAGATGCTCTACAGGTGTCTCCGAAAGTATTCGTGGTGTTGGCATATATCAAGATTAGGATTTGTCACTCCGAGTGTCGGAGAGGTATCTCTGGGCCCTCTCGGTAACACACATCACAATAAGCCTTGCAAGCAAAAAGACTAATGAGTTAGTCACGAGATGATGTGTTACGGAACGAGTAAAGAGACTTGCCGGTAACGAGATTGAACTAGGTATAGAGATACCGACGATCGAATCTCGGGCAAGTAACATACCGTTGACAAAAGGAACAACGTATGTTGTTATGCGGTTTTGACCGATAAAAGATCTTCGTAGAATATGTAGGAGCCAATATGAACATCCAGGTTCCGCTATTGGTTATTGACCGGAGATGAGTCTCGGTCATGTCTACATAGTTCTCGAACCCGTAGGGTCCGCACGCTTAACGTTTGATGACGATCGGTATTATGAGTTTATGAGTTCTGATGTACCGAAGGTAGTTCGGAGTCCCGGATGAGATCACGGACATGACGAGGAGTCTCGGAATGTCCGAGACATAAAGATTGATATATTGGATGACTATATTCGGACATCGGAAGTGTTCCGGAAAAGTTTCAGATTTAACGGGATTGCCGGAGGGGGTTACCGGAACCCCCTACGAGGGGGGATGGTCCATAGTGGGCCTTATGGAAAAGAGAGAGGCAGCCCATAGGGGCTGGCCGGCGCCCCACCTAGGGTTCCTAGTTGGACTAGGATTGGGGGGCGCCACCTCTCCTTCTTTTCCTTTCCCTCTCTTCCTTCTTTGGTAGTTCCTACTAGGAATAGGATTGCAATCCTATTCCTAGTAGGATTGCACTCCTAGCCGCACCATAGAAGGGCCGGCCGGCCTCCCCCCTTGCTCCTTTATATACCGGGGCAGGGGGGCACCCAAAGACACACAAGTTGAATTGTTCCAGCCGTGTGCGGTGCCCCCCTCCACAGAAACACACCTCGGTCATACCGTCGCGGTGCTTAGGCGAAGCCCTGCGCCGGTAAATACATCATATCCGTCACCACGCCGTCGTGCTGACGAAACTCTCCCGTGAAGCTCAACTGGATCAAGAGCTCGTGGGACGTCATCAAGCTGAACGTGTGCTGAACGCGGAGGTGCTGTACGTTCGGTGCTTGATCGGTTGAATCGCGAAGAAGTTCGACTACATCAACCGCGTCACTTGACGCTTCCGCTTTCGGTCTACGAGGGTACGTAGACACACTCTTCCTTCTCGTTGCTATGCATCTGGTAGATAGATCTTGCGTGATCGTAGGAAAATTTTAAAATACTACGTTCCCCAACAGTGGCATCAGAGCCAGGTCTATGCGTAGATGATATGCACGAGTAGAACACAATGAGTTGTGGGCGATACTAGTCATACTGCTTACCAGCATGTCATACTTTGCTTCGGCGGTATTGTGAGATGAAGCGGCCCGGACCGACATTACGCGTACGCTTACGCGAGACTGGTTTCACCGTTACGAGCACTCGTTGCTTAAAGGTGACTGACGGGTGTCTGTCTCTCTTACTTTAGCTGAATCAAGTGTGGCTACGCCCGGTCCTTGTGAAGGTTAAAACAGCACATACTTGACGAAACATCGTTGTGGTTTTATATGCGTAGGTAAGAACGGTTCTTGCTAAGCCCGTAGCAGCCACGTAAAACTTGCAACAACAAAGTACAGGACGTCTAACTTGTTTTTGCAGGGCATGTTGTGATGTGATATGGTCAAGACATTATGAGTTATACGGTTTTGTATGAGATGATCATGTTTTGTAATGTTATCGGCAACTGGCAGGAGCCATATGGTTGTCGCTTTATTGTATGAAATGCAATCGCCATGTAATTGCTTTACTTTATCACTAAGCGGTAGCGATAGTCGTAGAAGCAATAGTTGGCGAGACGACAACGATGCTACGATGGAGATCAAGGTGTCACGCCGGTGACGAAGGTGATCATGGAGGTGCTTTGGAGATGGAGATCAAAAGCACAAGATGATGATGGCCATATCATGTCATATATTTTGATTGCATGTGATGTTTATCTTATTATGCTTCTTATTTTGCTTAGAACGACGGTAGCATTATAAGATGATCCCTTACTAAATTTCAAGGTATAAGTGTTCTCCCTGAGTATGCACCGTTGCGAAAGTTCGTCGTGCCGAGACACCACATGATGATCGGGTGTGATAAGCTCTACGTTCAAATACAACGGGTGTAAGCCAGTTTTGCACACGCAGAATACTCGGGTTAAACTTGACGAGCCTAGCATATGCAGATATGGCCTCGGAACACTGGAGACCGAAAGGTCGAGCGTGAATCATATAGTAGATATGATCAACATAAGATGTTCACCATTGAAACTACTCCATCTCACGTGATGATCGGACATGGTTTAGTTGATTTGGATCACGTGATCATTTAGATGACCGGAGGGATGTCTATCTAAGTGGGAGTTCTTTAAATTAATATGATTAAATTGAACTTTAATTTATCATGAACTTAGTCCTGATAGTTTTTGCATATCTATGTTGTTGTAGATCAATGGCCCGTGCTACCGTTCCTTTGAATTTTAATGCATTCCTAGAGAAAGCTAAGTTGAAAGATGATGGTAGCAATTACACGGACTGGGTCCGTAACCTGGGGATTATCCTCATTGCTGCACAGAAGAATTATGTCCTTGAAGCACCGCTAGGTGACAAGCCCCCTCCCGCTAATGTGGACGCTTTGAACGTCTGGCAATCGCGGTCTGACGACTACACGATAGTTCAGTGTGCCATGCTTTACGGCTTAGAACCGGGATTTCAACGACGTTTTGAACGTCATGGTGTTGGAGAACGTAGCATAATTCAAAAAAATTCTACGTCTTCACCAAGATCCAACTATGGATACATCTAGCAACGAGCAAATAAGAGTGCATCTACATACCGTTATGAAGATTGCGTGCGGAAGCTTTCAACGAAGCAAGGATGAAGTAGTCGTACTCTTCACGTTCTTCGTCACCGATGATCTAGCGCCGAACGGACGGCACCTCCGCGTTCAACACACGTACGGTGCAGCAACGTCACCTCCTTCTTGATCCAGCAAGGGGGGAGGAGAAGTCGTCAGAGATCCGGCAGCACGACGGCGTGATGACGGATGCAGTGGAGATCGCAGCAGGGCTTCGCCGGGCGCCCTGCGTGGGAGTTGGGAGGTGTGCCGGGAGGGGGAGAGGCACCAGGGCTGAGGTGCGGCTGCCCTCTCCCCCCCCCACATATATATAGGGGCCAGGGGGGGGCGCCTGGACCCCCTGCAGATCCAATCTGCAAAGGGGCGGCGGCCAAGGGGGGTTCCTTGCCCCCCAAGGCAAGTGGAGCCCCCCTCCCCTTTAGGGTTTGAACCCTAGGCGCAGGGGAGGTGGGCCTCCCTTAGTGGTGCGCCAGCCCAGAGGACTGGACACATCCCCTCGCGGCCTAGGGGCCCCACCGGGATGGGTGGCCCCACCCGGTGGACCCCCGGGGCCCCTCCGGTGGTCCCGGGACGCTCCCGGTGACCCCCGGAGATCACCCGTTGGCCGAAACTGGACTTCCCATATATCAATCTTTACCTCCGGACCATTCCGGAACTCCTCGTGACGTCCGGGATCTCATCCGGGACTCCGAACAACTTTCGGGTTTCCACGTGCATTTATCTCTACGACCCTAGCGTTACCGAACCTTAAGTGTGTAGACCCTACGGGTTCGGGAGACACGTAGACATGACCGAGACCATTCTCCGGTCAATAAACAACAGCGGGATCTGGATACCCATGTTGGTTCCCACGTGTTCCTTGATGATCTTCATCGGATGAACCACTGTGTCAAGGATTCACTCAATCCCGTATGTTATTCCCTTTGTCCATCGGTACGGTACTTGCCCGAGATTCGATCGTCGGTATTCCCAATACCTTGTTCAATCTCGTTATGGCAAGTCTCTTTACTCGATCCGTAATCCATCATCCCGTGACTAACTACTTAGTCACATATTGAGCTCATTATGATGATGTATTACCGAGTGGGCCCAGAGGTACCTCTCCGTCATACGGAGTGACAACATCCCAGTCTCGGTTCGTACCAACTCAACAGACACTTTCGGAGATACCCGATGCGTACCTTTATAGCCACCCAGTTACGTTGTGACGGTTGGCACACCCAAAGTACTCCTACGGTATCCGGGAGTTGTACAACCTCATGGTCTAAGGAATAAATACTTGACACCGAAAAGCTTATGCATTACGAACTATACGATCTCGTGTTATGCTCAAGTTTGGGTCTTGTCCATCACATCATTCTCCTAATGATGTGATCCCGTTATCACTGACATCCTATGTCCATGGCCAGGAAACCGTGACCATCTGTTGATCAACGAGCTGGCTACTAGAGGCCTACCAGGGACTCATTGTGGTCTGTACATTCACACATGTATCGCTGTTTCCGTACAATACAATTCAAGCATGAATAACAGACAATTATCATGAACAAGGAGATATAATAATAATGCTTTTATTATTGCCTCTAGGGCATATCTCCAACAGTCTCCCACTTGCACTAGAGTCAATAATCTAGTTACATTGTGATGAATCGAACACCCATAGAGTTCTGGTGTTGATCATGTTTTGCTCGTGAAAGAGGTTTAGTCAACGGGTCTGCTACATTCAGATCCGTATGCACTTTACAAATATCTATGTCTCCATCCTGAACATAATTCCGGATGGAGTTGAAACGGCGCTTGATGTGCTTGGTCTTCTTGTGAAACCTGGGCTCCTTGGTAATAGCAATAGCACCAGTGTTGTCACAGAAGAGAGTCATCGGGCTTGACGCGCTTGGAATGACTCCTAGGTCGGTGATGAACTCCTTCATCCAGACTCCTTCCTGCACTGCTTCAGAAGCAGCTATGTACTCCGCTTCACATGTAGATGCTGCCACCACGCTTTGCTTGCAACTGCACCAGCTGACTGCTCCTCCATTCAAAATATACACGTATCCGGTTTGTGACTTAGAGTCATCCAGATTTGTGTCGAAGCTAGCATCGACGTAACCCTTTACGACGAGCTCTTCGTCACCTCCATAAACGAGAAACATATCCTTAGTCCTTTTCAGGTACTTCAGGATGTTCTTGACCGCTGTCCAGTGTTCCGTACCGGGATCACTTTGGTACCTCCCTACCAAACTTATGGCAAGGTTCACATCAGGTCTGGTACACAGCATGGCATACATGATAGAACCTATGGCCGAGGCATAGGGAATGACACTCATCTTTTCTCTATCTTCTGCCGTGGTCGGCGACTGAGCTTTGCTCAATCTCATACCTTGCAAAACAGGCAAGAATCCTTTCTTTGACTGATCCATATTGAACTTCTTCAATATTTTGTCAAGGTATGTACTTTGTGAAAGACCTATGAGGCGTCTCGGTCTATCTCTATAGATTTTGATGCCTAATATGTAAGCAGCTTCTCCAAGGTCCTTCATTGAAAAACTTTTATTCAAGTAGGCCTTTACATTTTCCAAGAATTCTATATCATTTCCCATCAGCAATATGTCATCCACATATAATATGAGAAATGCTACAGAGCTCCCACTCACTTTCTTGTAAATACAGGCTTCTCCATAAGTCTGCATAAATCCAAACGCTTTGATCACCTCATCAAAGCGAATATTCCAACTCCGAGATGCTTGCACCAGCCCGTAAATCGAGCGCTGGAGCTTGCATACCTTGTTAGCGTTCTCTGGATCGACAAAACCTTCCAGTTGCATCATATACAACTCTTCCTTGAGGAAGCCATTAAGGAATGCTGTTTTGACGTCCATTTGCCATATCTCATAATCATAGAATGCGGCAATAGCTAACATGATTCTGACTGACTTCAGCATCG
This sequence comes from Secale cereale, assembly GCA_902687465.1. Taxonomy (NCBI): domain Eukaryota; kingdom Viridiplantae; phylum Streptophyta; class Magnoliopsida; order Poales; family Poaceae; genus Secale; species Secale cereale. The sequence goes on from LR738713.1 coordinate 698,813,896, forward strand.
CTACGGGAGAGAAAGTCTCGTCGTAGTCAATCCCTTGAACTTGTCGATAACCCTTAGCGACAAGCCGAGCCTTATAGATGGTCACATTACCATCCGCGTCTGTCTTCTTCTTAAATATCCATTTATTTTCTATGGCGTGCCTATCATCAGGCAAGTCCACCAAAGTCCATACTTTGTTTTCATACATGGATTCTATCTCAGATTTCATGGCTCCAAGCCATTTATTGGAATCTGGGCCCGCCATCGCTTCTTCATAGTTCGAAGGTTCACCATTGTCTAACAACATGATTTCCAGTATAGGGTTGCCGTACCACTCTGGTGCGGAACGTACCCTTGTGGACCTTCGAAGTTCAGTAGTAACTTGATCTGTTTCTTCATGATCATTATCATCAACTTCCTCCCTTGTCGGTGCAGGCACCTCAGGAACAGTTTCCTGCGCTGCGCTACTTTCCGGTACAGGAGGGGTGACTGTCACCTCATCAAGTTCTACTTTCCTCCCACTCACTTCTTTCGAGAGAAACTCTTTCTCCAGAAAGCATCCATTCTTGGCAACAAAGACTTTGCCTTCGGATCTGTGGTAGAAGGTGTACCCAATTGTTTCCTTTGGGTATCCTATGAAGACGCATTTCTCCGATTTGGGTTCGAGCTTTTCAGGTTGAAGTTTCTTGACATAAGCATCGCAACCCCAAACTTTTAGAAACGACAGCTTCGGTTTCTTGCCAAACCAAAGTTCATACGGAGTCGTCTCAACGGATTTTGACGGAGCCCTATTTAAAGTGAATGCGGCAGTCTCTAAAGCATAACCCCAAAAAGATAGCGGTAAATCGGTAAGGGACATCATAGATCGCACCATGTCCAACAGAGTACGATTTCGACGTTCGGACACACCGTTACGTTGAGGTGTTCCGGGCGGTGTCAATTGTGAAACAATTCCACAGCTCCTAAGGTGTGTGCCAAATTCATGACTTAAATATTCACCCCCACGATCCGATCGCAAGAACTTTATTTTTCTGTCACGTTGATTCTCAACCTCATTCTGAAATTCCTTGAACTTTTCAAAGGTTTCAGACTTGTGTTTCATCAAATAGAGATACCCGTATCTACTCAAGTCATCCGTGAGGGTGAGAACATAACGGTAGCCTCCGCGAGCCTCAACACTCATTGGACCGCACACATCGGTATGTATGATTTCCAACAAGTTGGTTGCTCGCTCCATTGTTCCGGAGAACGGAGTCTTGGTCATCTTGCCCAAGAGGCATGGTTCGCACGTGTCAAATGATTCATAATCAAGAGACTCTAGAAGTCCATCCGAATGGAGCTTCTTCATACGTTTGACACCAATATGACCAAGGCGGCAATGCCACAAGTATGTGGGACTATCATTATCAACTTTACATCTTTTGGCATCTACACTATGAATATGTGTATCACTACGTTCGAGATTCATCAAAAATAAACCATTGACCAGCGGGGCATGACCATAAAACATATCTCTCAAATAAATAGAACAACCATTATTCTCCGATTTGAAAGAGTATCCATCTTGCATAAGACGAGATCCAAAAACAATGTTCATGCTCAAAGATGGTACCTAATAACAATTATTGAGGTTTAAAACTAATCCCGATGGTAGATGTAGAGGTAGCGTGCCGACGGCGATCACATCGACCTTGGAACCATTCCCGACGCGCATCGTCACCTCATCCTTCGCCAGTCTCCGTTTATTCCGCAGCTCCTGTTTCGAGTTACAAATGTGAGCAACTGCACCGGTATCGAATACCCAGGAGCTACTACGAGTGCTGGTAAGGTACACATCAATAACATGTATATCATATATACCTTTGACGTTGCCGGCCTTCTTGTCTGCTAAGTATTTGGGGCAGTTCCGCTTCCAGTGACCCGTTCCCTTGCAATAAAAGCACTCTGTCTCAGGCTTGGGTCCATACTTTGGCTTCTTCCCGGCAACAGGCTTGCCAGGCGCGGCAACTCCCTTGCCGTCCTTCTTGAAGTTCTTCTTACCCTTGCCTTTCTTGAACTTAGTGGTTTTATTGACCATCAACACTTGATGTTCTTTCTTGATGTCTACCTCCGCTGATTTCAGCATTGAATACACCTCGGGAATGGACTTCTCCATCCCCTGCATATTGAAATTCAGCACGAAGCTCTTGAAGCTTGGTGGGAGCGACTGGAGGATTCTGTCAACGACCGCTTCATCTGGGAGATTCATTCCCAGCTGAGACAAGCGATTGTGCAATCCTGAAATCTTGAGGATGTGCTCACTGACAGAACTGTTCTCCTCCATCTTACAGCTGTAGAATGCGTCGGAGACATCATATCTCTCGACTCGGGCATGAGCTTGGAAAACCATTTTCAGCTATTCAAACATCTCATATGCTCCATGATGCTCAAAACGCTTTTGGAGCCCCGATTCTAAACTGTAAAGCATGCCGCACTGAACCAGGGAGTAATCATCACTACGCGACTGCCAGACGTTCAAAACGTCTTGGGCCGCATCGGGAGCAGGTGCATCACCTAGCGGTGCTTCTAGGACATATGATCTCTTGGCAGCTATGAGGATAATCCTCAGGTTACGGACCCAATCCGTATAGTTGCTACCATCGTCTTTCAGCTTGGTTTTCTCTAGGAACGCGTTGAAGTTGAGGGAAACCTGAGCGTGGGCCATTTGATCTACAAGAGATATTGTAAAGAATTTAGACTAAGTTCATGATAATTAAGTTCATCTTAATCAAATTATAATGAACTCCCACTCAGAATGACATCTCTCTAGTCATCTAAGTGATACACGATCCGAATCGAGTAGTCCGTGTCCGATCATCACGTGAGACGGACTAGTCAAAAACGGTGAACATCTTCATGTTGATCGTATCTTCTATACGACTCGTGTTCGACCTTTCGGTCTTCCGTGCTCCGAGGCCATGTCTGTACATGCTAGGCTCGTCAAGTGAACCCTAAGTGTATCGCGTGTGTAAATCTGTCTTACACCTGTTGTATGCGAACGTTAGAACCTATCACACCCGATCATCACGTGGTGCTTCGGAGCAACGAGCTTTAGCAACGGTGCACAGTTAGCGGAAACACAATACTTGAAATTTTAGTGAGAGATCATCTTATTTACTACCGTCGTTCTAAGTAAACAAGATGCAAAAACATGATAAACATCACATGCAATCAATTAAAGTGACATGATATGGCCAATATCATCTTGCTCCTTGGATCTCCATCTTCGGGGCACCATGATCATCTTGTCACCGGCTCGACACCATGATCTTCATCATCATGAACTCCATCATCGTGTCTTGAAGAAGTCGTCACGCCAACTATTACTTCTACTACTATAGCTAACGTTTAGCAATGAAGTAAAGTAATTACATGGCGTTATTCAGTGACACGCAGGTCATACAATAATAAAGACAACTCCTATGGCTCCTGCCGGTTGTCAAGTTCATCGACATGCAAGTCGTGATTCCCTATTACAAAAACATGATCAATCTCATACATCACATATATCATTCATCACATCTT
>LR738713.1:698818696-698922548 GCA_902687465.1 Secale cereale
TTATTCAGTGACACGCAGGTCATACAATAATAAAGACAACTCCTATGGCTCCTGCCGGTTGTCAAGTTCATCGACATGCAAGTCGTGATTCCCTATTACAAAAACATGATCAATCTCATACATCACATATATCATTCATCACATCTTCGTTCTTGGCCATACCACGTCACAAAACACATGCTGCAAAAACAAGTTAGACGTCCTCTAATTGTTGTTGCAAGTTTTATGTGGCTTCTATAGGATTTCTAGCAAGAACGTTTCTTACCTACGCCAAAACCACAACGTGATTTGTCAACTTCTATTTACCCTTCATAAGGACCCTTTTCATCGAATCCGATCCGACTAAAGTAGGAGAGACAGACACCCGCCAGCCACCTTATGCATCTAGTGCATGTCTGTCGGTGGAACCAGTCTCACGTAAGCGTACGTGTAAGGTCGGTCCGGGCCGCTTCATTCCACAATACCGCCGAATCAAGATTGACTAGTAACGGTAAGAAAGTTGAACAAGATCATACGCCCACAACTGCTTTGTGTTCTACTCGTGCAAGATGCTACGCATAAAACCTAGGCTCAGATGCCACTGTTGGAGAACGTAGCATAATTCAAAAAATTTCTACGTCTTCACCAAGATCCAACTATGGATACATCTAGCAACGAGCAAATAAGAGTGCATCTACATACTGTTATGAAGATTGCGTGCGGAAGCTTTCAACGAAGCAAGGATGAAGTAGTCGTACTCTTCACGTTCTTCGTCACCGATGATCTAGCGCCGAACGGACGGCACCTCCGCGTTCAACACACGTACGGTGCAGCAACGTCACCTCCTTCTTGATCCAGCAAGGGGGGAGGAGAAGTCGTCAGAGATCCGGCAGCACGACGGCGTGATGACGGATGCAGTGGAGATCGCAGCAGGGCTTCGCCGGGCGCCCTGCGTGGGAGTTGGGAGGTGTGACGGGAGGGGGAGAGGTGCCAGGGCTGAGGTGCGGCTGCCCTCTCCCCCCCACATATATATAGGGGCCAGGGGGGGCGCCTGGACCCCCTGCAGATCCAATCTGCAAGGGGGCGGCGGCCAAGGGGGGTTCCTTGCCCCCCAAGGCAAGTGGAGCCCCCCTCCCCTTTAGGGTTTGAACCCTAGGCGCAGGGGAGGTGGGCCTCCCTTAGTGGTGCGCCAGCCCAGAGGGCTGGACACATCCCCTCGCGGCCTAGGGACCCCACCGGGATGGGTGGCCCCACCCGGTGGACCCCCGGGGCCCCTCCGGTGGTCCCGGGACGCTCCCGGTGACCCCCGGAGATCACCCGTTGGCCGAAACTGGACTTCCCATATATCAATCTTTACCTCCGGACCATTCCGGAACTCCTCGTGACGTCCGGGATCTCATCCGGGACTCCGAACAACTTTCGGGTTTCCACGTGCATTTATCTCTACGACCCTAGCGTTACCGAACCTTAAGTGTGTAGACCCTACGGGTTCGGGAGACACGTAGACATGACCGAGACCATTCTCCGGTCAATAAACAACAGCGGGATCTGGATACCCATGTTGGTTCCCACGTGTTCCTCGATGATCTTCATCGGATGAACCACTGTGTCAAGGATTCACTCAATCCCGTATGTTATTCCCTTTGTCCATCGGTACGGTACTTGCCCGAGATTCGATCGTCGGTATTCCCAATACCTTGTTCAATCTCGTTATGGCAAGTCTCTTTACTCGATCCGTAATCCATCATCCCGTGACTAACTACTTAGTCACATATTGAGCTCATTATGATGATGTATTACCGAGTGGGCCCAGAGGTACCTCTCCGTCATACGGAGTGACAACATCCCAGTCTCGGTTCGTACCAACTCAACAGACACTTTCGGAGATACCCGATGCGTACCTTTATAGCCACCCAGTTACGTTGTGACGGTTGGCACACCCAAAGTACTCCTACGGTATCCGGGAGTTGTACAACCTCATGGTCTAAGGAATAAATACTTGACACCGAAAAGCTTATGCATTACGAACTATACGATCTCGTGTTATGCTCAAGTTTGGGTCTTGTCCATCACATCATTCTCCTAATGATGTGATCCCGTTATCACTGACATCCTATGTCCATGGCCAGGAAACCGTGACCATCTGTTGATCAACGAGCTGGCTACTAGAGGCCTACCAGGGACTCATTGTGGTCTGTATATTCACACATGTATCGATGTTTCCGTACAATACAATTCAAGCATGAATAACAGACAATTATCATGAACAAGGAGATATAATAATAATGCTTTTATTATTGCCTCTAGGGCATATCTCCAACACATGGACCATATGAGATGTTCCAGGAGTTGAAGTTAATATTTCAAGCAAATGCCCGGATTGAGAAATATGAGATTTCCAATAAGTTCTACAGCTGCAAGATGGAGGAGAATAGTTCTATCAGTGAACACTTGCTCAGAATGTCTGGGTACTACAATCATATGACTCAACTTGGTTGCAAAGTTGACGAGGATAGTGTTATTGATAGAGTTCTTCAATCACTGCCACCAAGCTATAAAGGCTTTGTGATGAACTATAATATGCAAGGGATGCAAAAGACAATTCCCGAGCTCTTCGCCATGCTCAAGGCTGCGGAGGTAGAAATCAAGAAGGAGCATCAAGTGTTGATGGTTAACAAAGCCACTAGTTTCAAGAAAAAGGGCAAGGGAAAGAAGGGGAACTTCAAGAAGAATAGCAAGACAGTTGCTACTTCCACGAAGAAACCGAAATCTGGAGCCAAGCCTGAAACTGAGTGCTTCTACTGCAAGGGGACTGGACACTGGAAGCGGAACTGCCCCAAGTATTTGGCGGATAAGAAGGATGGCAAGGTGAACAAAGGTATATGTGATATACATGTTATTGATGTGTACCTTACTAATGCTCGTAGTAGTATCTGGGTATTTGATACCGGTTCGGTTGCTAATATTTGTAACTCGAAACAGGGACTACGGATTAAACGAAGATTGGCTAAGGACGAGGTGACGATGCGCGTGGGAAACGGTTCCAAAGTCGATGTGATCGCCGTCGGCACGCTACCTCTACATCTACCTTCGGGATTAGTTTTAGACCTAAATAATTGTTATTTGGTGCCAGCGTTGAGCATGAACATTATATCTGGATCTTGTTTGTTGCGAGACGGTTATTCATTTAAATCAGAGAATAATGGTTGTTCTGTTTTTATGAATAATATCTTTTATGGTCATGCACCCTCAAAGAGTGGTCTATTCTTATTGGATCTCGATTGTAGTGATACACATATTCATAATATTGAAACCAAAAGATGCAAGGTTAATAATGATAGTGCAACTTATTTGTGGCACTGCCGTTTAGGTCATATTGGTGTAAAACGCATGAAGAAACTCCATAGTGATGGACTTTTGGAATCACTTGATTATGAATCACTTGGTGCTTGCGAACCATGCCTCATGGGCAAGATGACTAAAACTCCGTTCTCCGGAACTATGGAGCGAGCAACAGATTTGTTGGAAATCATACATACTGATGTATGTGGGCCAATGAGTGTTGAAGCTCGCGGCGGGTATCGTTATTTTCTGACCTTCACTGATGATTTGAGCAGATATGGGTATATCTACTTAATGAAGCCCAAGTCTGAAACATTTGAAAAGTTCAAAGAATTTCAGAGTGAAGTAGAGAATCATCGTAACAAGAAAATAAAGTTTCTACGATCTGATCGTGGAGGAGAATATTTGAGTTACGAGTTTGGTCTTCATTTGAAACAATGTGGAATAGTTTCACAACTCACGCCACCCGGAACACCACAGCGTAATGGTGTGTCTGAACGTCGTAACCGTACTTTATTAGATATGGTACGATCTATGATGTCTCTTACCGATTTACCACTATCGTTTTGGGGTTATGCTTTAGAGACAGCTGCATTCACGTTAAATAGGGCACCATCTAAATCCGTTGATACGACACCTTATGAACTATGGTTTGGCAAGAAACCAAAGTTGTCGTTTCTTAAAGTTTGGGGCTGTGATGCTTATGTGAAAAAGCTTCAACCGGATAAGCTCGAACCCAAGTCGGAGAAATGTGTCTTCATAGGATACCCAAAAGAGACTGTTGGGTACACCTTCTATCACAGATCCGAAGGCAAGATATTCGTTGCTAAGAATGGATCCTTTCTAGAGAAGGAGTTTCTCTCGAAAGAAGTGAGTGGGAGGAAAGTAGAACTTGATGAGGTAATTGTACCTTCTCCCGGATTGGAAAGTAGTACATCACAGAAAATTGTTCCAGTGATTCCTACACCAATCAGTGAGGAAGTTAATGATGATGATCATGAAACTTCGGATCAAGTTTTTGCTGAACGTCGTAGATCAACCAGAGTACGTTCCGCACCAGAGTGGTACGGCAACCCAATTCTGGAAATCATGTTACTAGACCATGATGAACCTACGAACTATGAGGAAGCGATGATGAGCCCAGATTCCGCAAAATGGCTTGAAGCCATGAAATCTGAGATGGGATCCATGTATGAGAACAAAGTGTGGACTTTGGTTGACTTGCCCGATGATCGGCAGGCCATCGAAAATAAATGGATCTTCAAGAGGAAGACCGACGCAGACGGTAATGTTACTGTTTACAAAGCTCGACTTGTTGCGAAAGGTTTTCGACAAGTTCAAGGAGTTGACTACGATGAGACTTTCTCACCTGTAGCGATGCTTAAGTCTGTCCGAATCATGTTAGCAATTGCCGCATTTTATGATTATGAAATCTGGCAAATGGATGTCAAAACTGCATTCCTGAATGGATATCTCAAAGAAGAGTTGTATATGATGCAACCAGAAGGTTTTGTCGATCCAAAAGGTGCTAACAAAGTATGCAAGCTCCAGCGATCCATCTATGGACTGGTGCAAGCATCTCGGAGTTGGAATATACGCTTTGATGAGGTGATCAAAGCATATGGTTTTATACAGACTTTTGGAGAAGCCTGTATTTACAAGAAAGTGTGTGGGAGCTCTGTAGCATTTCTAATATTATATGTAGATGACATATTGTTGATTGGAAATGATATAGAATTTCTGGATAGCATAAAAGGATACTTGAATAAAAGTTTTTCAATGAAAGACCTCGGTGAAGATGCTTATATATTAGGCATCAAGATCTATAGAGATAGATCAAGACGCTTAATTGGACTTTCACAAAGCACATACCTTGATAAGATTTTGAAGAAGTTCAAAATGGATCAGTCAAAGAAAGGGTTCTTGCCTGTATTACAAGGTATGAAGTTGAGTAAGACTCAATGCCCGACCACTGCAGAAGATAGAGAGAAAATGAAAGTCATTCCCTATGCCTCAGCCATAGGATCTATCATGTATGCAATGCTGTGTACCAGACCTGATGTGTGCCTTGCTATAAGTCTAGCAGGGAGGTACCAAAGTAATCCAGGAGTGGATCACTGGACAGCGGTCAAGAACATCCTAAAGTATCTGAAAAGGACAAAGGATATGTTTCTCGTGTATGGAGGTGACAAAGAGCTCGTCGTAAACGGTTACGTCGATTCTAGCTTTGACACTGATCCGGATGACTCTAAGTCACAAACCGGATATGTATTTTTATTGAACGGTGGAGCTGTCAGTTGGTGCAGTTCCAAGCAGAGCGTCATGGCGGGATCTACGTGTGAAGCGGAATACATAGCTGCTTCGGAAGCAGCAAATGAAGGAGTCTGGATGAAGGAGTTCATATCCGATCTAGGTGTAATACCTAGTGCATCGGGTCCAATGAAAATCTTTTGTGACAACACTGGAGCAATAGCCTTGGCGAAGGAATCCAGGTTTCACAAGAGAACAAAACACTTCAAAAGACGCTTCAATTCCATCCGCGATCTAGTCAAGGAGGGAGACATAGAGATTTGCAAAATACATACGGATCTGAATGTTGCAGACCCGTTGACTAAGCCTCTTCCACGGGCAAAACATGATCAGCACCAGGACTCCATGGGTGTGAGGATCATCACTTTGTAATCTAGATTATTGACTCTAGTTCAAGTGGGAGACTGAAGGAAATATGCCCTAGAGGCAATAATAAAGATGTTATTTGTATTTCCTTATATCATGATAAATGTCTTTTATTCATGCTAGAATTGTATTAACCGGAAACTTAGTACATGTGTGGATACATAGACAAAACAGTATGTCCCTAGTATGCCTCTACTAGACTAGCTCATTGATCAAAGATGGTTATGTTTCCTAGCCATAGACATGAGTTGTCATTTGATCAACGGGATCACATCATTAGGAGAATGATGTGATGGACAAAGACCCATCCGTTAGCATATCACTATGATCGTTTAGTTTTACTGCTATTGCTTTCTTCATGACTTATACATGTTCCTATGACTATGAGATTATGCAACTCCCGAATACCGTAGGAACACCTTGTGTGCTATCAAACGTCACAACGTAACTGGGTGATCATAAAGATGCTCTACAGGTGTCTCCGAAAGTATTCGTGGTGTTGGCATAGATCAAGATTAGGATTTGTCACTCCGAGTGTCGGAGAGGTATCTCTGGGCCCTCTCGGTAACACACATCACAATAAGCCTTGCAAGCAAAAAGACTAATGAGTTAGTCACGAGATGATGTGTTACGGAACGAGTAAAGAGACTTGCCGGTAACGAGATTGAACTAGGTATAGAGATACCGACGATCGAATCTCGGGCAAGTAACATACCGTTGACAAAAGGAACAACGTATGTTGTTATGCGGTTTTGACCGATAAAAGATCTTCGTAGAATATGTAGGAGCCAATATGAACATCCAGGTTCCGCTATTGGTTATTGACCGGAGATGAGTCTCGGTCATGTCTACATAGTTCTCGAACCCGTAGGGTCCGCACGCTTAACGTTTGATGACGATCGGTATTATGAGTTTATGAGTTTTGATGTACCGAAGGTAGTTCGGAGTCCCGGATGAGATCACGGACATGACGAGGAGTCTCGGAATGTCTGAGACATAAAGATTGATATATTGGATGACTATATTCGGACACCGGAAGTGTTCCGGAAAAGTTTCGGATTTAACGGGATTGCCGGAGGGGGTTACCGGAACCCCCTACGAGGGGGGATGGTCCATAGTGGGCCTTATGGAAAAGAGAGAGGCAGCCCATAGGGGCTGGCCGGCGCCCCACCTAGGGTTCCTAGTTGGACTAGGATTGGGTGGCGCCACCTCTCCTTCTTTTCCTTTCTCTCTCTTCCTTCTTTGGTAGTTCCTACTAGGAATAGGATTGCAATCCTATTCCTAGTAGGATTGCACTCCTAACCGCACCATAGAAGGGCCGGCCGGCCTCCCCCCTTGCTCCTTTATATACGGGGGCAGGGGGGGCACCCAAAGACACACAAGTTGAATTGTTCCAGCCGTGTGCGGTGCCCCCCTCCACAGAAACACACCTCGGTCATACCGTCGCGGTGCTTAGGCGAAGCCCTGCGCCGGTAAATACATCATATCCGTCACCACGCCGTCGTGCTGACGAAACTCTCCCGTGAAGCTCAACTGGATCAAGAGCTCGTGGGACGTCATCAAGCTGAACGTGTGCTGAACGCGGAGGTGCTGTACGTTCGGTGCTTGATCGGTTGAATCGCGAAGAAGTTCGACTACATCAACCGCGTCACTTGACGCTTCCGCTTCCGGTCTACGAGGGTACGTAGACACACTCTTCCTTCTCGTTGCTATGCATCTGGTAGATAGATCTTGCGTGATCGTAGGAAAATTTTAAAATACTACGTTCCCCAACAAATATATCTGAATTGACAAGAAATATTGTTGACATATTTGTTGTTCAGTTCTTTCAGTTTCCAAGAAAGACCAGTTTGACCAACATCTAATGGATGAAATCGAAGCAAATCGAGGGAGCTTCCTGGAGCCAAGTTGGCTAGCAACCTTATAGGTAAGAATCATACATGTTGAGTCATTATAGAATATACCAAAGGATATGCCTATTTTTGAACATGAAAGATTGTACAAATTATATTTGTTTAACGCGGTATCAGAAATGGAGAAAGAGCTGCACATCCTATTATGTTCACATTAAATAAACTTAATTAGTTCATGCATAAACTTACACAAAATAAATAGAAACATTGGATTTGTTCATTTTATCCACCTTCACACAAAGCAAATATCAAGTTAAATTTTCCTGACCCCCTTTACTACCGGCGCACGTGACAGTGGAAGCCCCCAAATCACTGATCTTCCCGGTGTCTTCCCGGACTCTAGGAGCTTGTTGTTGTGGAAGGAGTAGCTGCGTGTCATGGGAAAAGCAATGGAAGTCGCCGATCCCGTCCAATGCTTGAGGTAGCATGTATTATACATATCACATGTCATTGTTCTCCATGTTTCTCCGTCCATCCACCACCTCTCCCTCCGGATGCGAGTCTGGGGATAAGCTTTTTCTTGAGTTCATGTTCATCACATGGCTCATTTGCAAAAGTTGATTATTCCATGATTGCTATGTAAGATCTTTTGTTGGTTGCACCACACCATTCTGAAATTTGAGATTTATATTCCATGTATGTAACATCCATAAGTTTTGTATGTTGAGATTTCTACATCATGATTCAAATCTAGTTAAAACAATCTAAATTTTAGGATTATTTTATGCTCTTCAAAGTTTCTTGACATGTATGTTGTACAATGGAAGTGAAAGTTTTTAACCATACATTGTAATGTACAAAAATAACCATTATCAAGTGGAACCAAATAGAATAAGGAAACAGACTATTAACTCGAATCCCTTTACATACTTTTCCATTCCTGTTAACATTACAGGAAACACCCTCAAGCCCCCCCCCCCCTCCCATCCCGATAAACCAGAAACACATCTATCATTCACATGTTTGTAAATTAAACCTATTGTTCGCATCCACACCATGTTGAAGCAGTTTTCTTGAATGTGATGATGAAGGTGAAGTATGATGGCAAGGTCCCGGCCTATATGATGAGTAATCCAGTTCGAGCAATGCTCCGGATGGTGCTCATACGGTATATGAAGTTAAAGTGTTTTGTTTATGAAAATGCTCTAGCGCTGAAGGTTCGTTGCGTTATTAATCTTGGCAAGTTGAACTTCGTCCTGATCTGTCTGCTCTATGTGACATATGGGAGGCCCTTGTCATTGCTTAGAAGGTTCTTGAAGATAATTATGTCTCGAGGAGGCAATGACCCCGAGTGATCAGGCTGAAGAGTATATGTGACCAGTGTCACGACATAGTGTTTTTGCGACTAATAATTTAAGACAAACATGTAACTTTTCTCTCATATTTGGCATTGCTATGTTATGTGTACTTTCCCCAAAAATACATGATTAAACGACTATCGTAAATTTGTAGTTACTTCATAAAAAAACTTAAACCTATTGTCACAACCCACCCTCATTCTTCCCAGAAGAGAGCTTCCAGGTCCAACACCCTCAAGCCCACCGTTACAAGTGGACACAGCTTCAGTGCCGTAAAGACACTTGCCTTTGGGTCCCTGACATGTTGGGCCTGTTGGGCCCACATGTCATAGGCACAAAGGCAGGTGCCTTAAGGCACCGAAGCGTACTCCGTTACAAGTCTACTACTTTTTAGCAAAGTAACAAAATTGAAAGCTACACCTATAATTAAGTAGCACGCTATAAACATTGCTTGTGAAACGATATTACTTAGTGCATGCTTGTGAAAAGTATTTTGTTGTGTAATGGCGTTAATTCTCTGTGATATGCCTGGTGGCGGGGGTTAGATGGGCATTAGGTGAACACATGCATATCAGTCGATTAGCTAGTCCCAGTGCGTGATCTTTTGGTTATGTAGTTACTAATGTAATGTGGTAAAGATACACGTATGCTACTTTGCTAGCCTTGTTTATGCCTCGGTTCCTCTTTTCCGTAGTGCAATTGCTTGCTCTGCATATTTAATTATCCCCTTGTAATAGTAAGACAAAGATTTATTATATGTTTTCTCGAAAGTAGGTCGATACGGCAGAAAAGTTGCGGATTTCAGCATATGTTAGAAGGACACTGTGTACGTTGCATTTTTCTAGAGTTTGTACGTCTTACAGATCACTACTGTCCTGGAAAGTTCTCCGTGGAAATATTCGTGAAGGCGAAAACTCCTTTCAGAGGAACTCTCGGAAGTGTTCTGTTGAAATCACACGTTGTTGTCCTCAAGCTCAGATATTTTGGGCGGTCGAGCTAGTTTAGCAAACATATACTAGTATAATAAAGAAGTGCATTATTTTCTCTCAGAAAGAAAAACAAGTACGTTATTTTGGTGGTTAGCTGCTGGGAATATTCTCATCTTTTTCTACGTGGAGCGGTTGAGTAGATATGCAGAACATAATGCCGGGAAAAAAAGACGTTGCTCCATGTAGTGTTTACACAAGATCCAAAAGGAAAACGTTCTTCTGCTCACGAGATGAAATGCATCCCGGATGAACAGTAAAATAATTAAACCAGTCAATCAAAAATTGAATTGTTTATGGAGCATCCAAAGGGTGCATCGAAACTCGATCACCTGGTCATTCTGCTCGCGAGTCAAATACATCCACGATGAACAGTAAAATAAATAAGTAAAATTAGGATTAAATATATTTTTGCAACAACATTGTGAAGAAATACATTGCTAAATTTCTGGGCAAAAGAAACAAAATCAATGCCCCAAAATGCTTTCGAAAATAGTTCGTTTGGAGCATTGTTTTTTTTTTCTCAGTGCATTTAGGAATTTCTTTCCATGAAGATTTGTACCTATGTGGACAATTCATCAATGTTTGTTGCAAAAGAATTAGTTTTTATTTATTTATTACTTCTTATTTCACTATCAACGAGCGAGGGCGCATTTGAGCTCCTGAGCAGGAACTCCATGTCCCCTTCTCTCTTTGAAAAGCCGCCGTTTCAAGTTGTACACACTCATGCAGTTAGTTATCAACCACATGTAAATTCATCTTCTTTTTTGCGAGAAATTTTCTGATCTATTCGTCTTCAATCATAGCAGTACAACGAACATCAGAAATAACAAAAATTACATCTAGATCAATAGATCACCTAGCGACGACTACAAGCACTAAAGCGAGCCGAAGGCGCACCGCCGTCATTGCCCCTCCCTCGCCGGAGCCGGACAAAACTTGCTGTAGTAGACACTCGGGAAGTCCTCGTGCTAAGATCTCATAGGACCAATGCGACAGAACAGCAACCGCCGCCGATGAAGAGTAACGTAGATCAGAAGGATCCAACCTGAAAACACAGAACGTAGACAAACTACGACCAGATCCGAGAAAATCCATCAAGGACAGATCCATCAGAGACACACGTCCACACGCCCACCAATGATGCTAGACACGCCATTGGAAAGGGGGCTAGGCGAGGAGAATCTTATTCCATCTTCAGGAAGCCACCGCCGTCTTGTCTTCCCGAATAGAACACAAACCCTAACAAAACGTGAAGAAACAACTGACAACAGAACCCTCCCGCCGACAAGGGCCGAGATCCACCATGCCGTCATGGCCCTAAGGCCATCAGAGGCGAGGTGGACCGCCGGCGCCGCCGGCGGAAGGCAAGGAAACCCTCCCTCATGTAGTAACCTACTCCCTCCGTCCCATAATATCCACAGTATTATTCGGTGTAGTGTCAAAAACGCTCTTATATTATATTTATATTATATGACGGAGGGAGTACAAGGCATGGGACTAGAGAGCACAGGGTGTGACGGTGACAGGCACGGTAGCTATGAAAGAAAGGTAGACGAGTAGCCAGTAGGCATCACCCTGCACGTCAGGCCAAGTCGACGCACAAGGGGGGAGCTAGCCGCTTCTGCTCGATGGCAATGGCGGCCTCTCCATTCGCTGCACCTGATTTCGACCTGACGCTGACACGAACGAAGCTACCACCAGCCTGCCTGGTCAAACAACTAAAGCAACTTCGTTCACGCAGTGACTGCTAGTCCACATGCGTGTGCTGGATCTCCCATGTGCCGAATTGCTAGTATGATAACTTGATAAGTGAATGATAGTACGGTATAGTACTCATCTTACTGTCCTAGCCAATCAACGTGGCAAGTTTGAGCAAAGCAAATCGACGTGGGAACCTAAATTGTGCACGAGGAGAGCTAGAAAGCAGCCATACTCCAAACCGTCGTTACCAAGCGACCAAGCAGCACGACCTACCAATTATGTTCGTACTGACATAGATATTGGATTGCTTCGATATAGGAGTCCTCGTTCTTCCTCTTTCTTCCGCCGATATGTAGACATGTAGACAAATATATCACTGATATGTGTCTTCTTCCTTCTTCTTTTAGTGAGGGAGACGGTATGTTTTCCCGACAACAGTGTTTTTTTTTTTAGAAAAAGAGGAATACCAGCCTTTACATCAGAATGACGCATGCGGCCATATTATTAAAATAGACGGTCACAAGTGCGAAGTTCGGTACAAGGTCTCAAAAAGAATAGTAATGAAGCGAAAATCACCATCCCGGCATAAATAGGACTAGATAGATGACTAAACACATATCCTATTATTGGACCACCATTCAAACTGGTTGTAAGTATAATATGTTACTAGACATCTACCGATGGGCGGCATGCTTTGTCGAGCCGGCCTCGGTGCTCCGTCAAGTGTACTATTAATGCAGTAGCAGGTCGCTGCGCACACCTGCTCGCTTGCTTCATGCCCCTGTCGCTTCTCGGCATACTATACTTGCCGCCTACTCGCAGTCGCCGTTTGCACCCTGCTCACACACACCAGCCACCAATTAACATATGTGCAAACACAAGCAGCGACACACCGCATCCTCTACAGTCCCAGGACAACATCTTGTACACAACCTGAATTGACGACGTAGCATGATAGCAGTACAGAAAACAATTTTGTAGTCAAATTTCATCAAACACGTTCTGCCTCGAAATCAGAATATTATGGTAGGTGGAGTGGGATCCAGGGGTTGGCGAGTAGGGGAGGTATACCGGGCGGCACGGAGGCGTGCACCGTCGAGGGGGCTGGGCGCTGTCTTTAGCATGGCTGTGGGACGGATGCCGAGGAGCAGCTCTTCCTTGCTCCCCGCATGGCCGATGAGCAGCTCTTTCGTCCTCCCGGCATGGCCGATGAGCAGCAGCGGCTGGGTTTCACGCGAGATGTGACGGCGGAGCAAGGATGGGCACCGCGGAGCGGAGGGACGGGGGCGCGGCGACGAGCAGAGGGATGGGGGCGTGGTGGCGGAGGAAACCATCACGGAGCGGAGGTACGGGGGCGCGGCGGCGAGCAGAGGGACGGGGCGTGACGGCGGAGGAAACCCTCGCGTTCTCATAAGGGCTATAGGAAACGTTTTTTTTGCCGTAGGAAACGTTTTTTCCTTCACTTAAGTTGGGCTACGGTGGACTGCGGGTTAATTCTGATAAACTTCAGGGGTTCATATGCAAAAAGTGCGCGACGGTGAACCCGACAGACTCAATCCATACTTTATTATTAGGGAAAGATTATTGAAACGATATCAATTCCTCCGTCCTCTGCAACAACACAATAACACGACCTAGTCGAGACTTTCACACTTCAAACAAACCAGCAGCAACGTCATCCACCATCCTTGATAACAATCGAATTAAGAGAAAGGTTCTCCAAAAGAAACACCACCAAGAAAGTAACGATGCTCAAGCACTGCCATCGCGGGATCCAACCACTACATGTCAAATCTTGAGTTATCATCCCGGAGATCACATCTGATCATACTCCAAACCAGTGCCTCCAACAAGGACACGACATGTAAGACACCCCCACTGCCAGGTGCAACCATCGAAGGTCGGATCTAGGGTTTTCACTACGGAGTTTAGGAAATCGGTGCTCAAAGAGCACCACCTAGCTGAAAACACGATGTGCTGTCACCACCCCTTGTTGAAGGAAACGAAGCTACAAGGAAAGGCATCCAAACACCATGGTAACAGGAAATTGAGATTTGTTGGGTCCATGGAATTCATGCCTGGAGGCAGTTGGTCACCTGCATATATTTGAAGTGTATATCATCACGCGATCAAATATATGTGTGCGAGCACAGAATTTTCATAGAATGCGGAGAGCCGAACGTCGTCGGGGTCCATCTCAGGCGCATGTGCTCTAGAAACTTTGTGGTAGAAGCCGCCACTGGCAACTCTCTGGGCGCCACAAGCCATAGCCGCACCACCC
This sequence comes from Secale cereale, assembly GCA_902687465.1. NCBI lineage: Eukaryota > Viridiplantae > Streptophyta > Magnoliopsida > Poales > Poaceae > Secale > Secale cereale. The sequence goes on from LR738713.1 coordinate 698,832,876, forward strand.
CCAACCCACCAATACATGTCTTTGTATCACCCTAGTCGTTGTAGCTGCCCCCGCCAACAAGCCCTGAGTTACCTTGTCAAATCTGGGCATTGGAAACAAACTCATCACCAAACCTGGCCACCTGGTGTCGACATCCTTCACGCACACAACATAGAGGCACAACCACCACCTAGGGCACTTGGGGTCGCCGCCCTAGCACCCAAACTCCATCAATTGTGACATGCCATTTAGTGTCGCCGCATCGCACGATCGGAGGGCTCCCCGCACGAGAAGGCATCCCCATCCCCACTGTTGGCCAAACGACTTTGTTCGTCGGTGTTTTCTAGTGGCAACGGAGGAAGTAAGGAGAGGGGGCGTCGAGGATGGTGGCATCTAGGAATTTGTTCGAGCCACCTCCCCATGGCGACCCATGTGTTGGATTGGTATTTGTTTTTTCCTAATACCAGCGGGGCTGATATGTGTGTTGGGACCTGTTGTGGAACGTAGCATGTAATTTCAAGAAAAAAACTACGCTCACGCAAGATCTATCTAGGAGATGTATAGCAATGAGAGGGCGAGAGTGTGTCCATGTACCCTCGTAGATCGAAAGCAGAAGTTCTTCTCGTTCTGACCGATCAAGCACCGAACGTACGACACCTCCGAGTTCTGCACACGTTCAGCTCGATGATGTCCCTGAAACTCTTGATCCAGCAAAGTGTCGAGGGAGAGTTCCGTCAGCACGACGGCATGGTGATGGTGATGGTGAAGTGATCCGCGCAGGGCTTCGCCTAAGCACTATGTGAATATGACCTCAGGTGTAAACTGTGGAGGGGGCGCTGCACATGGCTTGGAACAATTGATGTGTGTTCTAGGCGCCCCCTTCCCCACGTATATGAAGGAGGGAGGGGGAGGAGGCCGGCCCTAGGCGCGCCCCAAGTAGGAGGAGTCCTACTTGGGGTCCTAGTAGGATTCGCCCCCCCCCCCTTCCTTTTAACGGAGGGGGAAAGGGGAAGGAGAGACAGAGGGAGAAGGAAAGGGGGCGCCACCCCCTCCCAAGTCCAATTCGAACTCCTCCCTTGTGGGGGGCGCTCCACCCCTATGTGGACTGGAGTGCCTCCGTCCTATGTCCCATATGGCCCATAACTTCCCGCGGGGGGTACCGGTAACCCACCGGTACTCCGATATGTATCCGGTACCCCTTGGAACTCTTCCGATGTCCGAATACTATCATCCAATATATTAATATTTACCTCTTGACAATTTCGAGACTCCTCATCATGTCCGTGATCTCATCCGGGACTCTGAACAACATTCGGTCACCAAATCACATAACTCATATAATACAAATCGTCATTGAACGTTAAGCGTGCAGACCATACGGGTTCAAGAACTATGTAGACATGACCAAGACACCTCTCCGGTCAATAACCAACAGCGGAACCTGGAAGCTCATAATGGTTCCTACATATTCTACGAAGATCTTTATCGATCAAATCGTAATGATAACATACGTTATTCCATTTGTCATCGGTATTTTACTTGCCCGAGATTCGATTGTCGGTATCTTCATACCTAGTTCAATAACGTTACTGGCAAGTCTCTTTACTCGTTCCGCAATGCATCATCCCACAACTAACTCATTAGTCACATTGCTTGCAAGGCTTCTTATGATGTGCATTACCGAGAGGGCCCAGAGATACCTCTCCGATACTCGAAGTGACAAATCCTAATCTTGATCTATGCCAACCCAACAAACACCTTCGAAGATACATGTAGATCATCTTTATAATCACCCAGTTACGTTGTGACGTTTGATAGCACACAAGGCATTCCTCCGGTATCCAGGAGTTGCATAATCTCATAGTCGGAGGAATATGTATTTGACATGAAGAAAGCAATAGCAATAAAATGGAATGATCAATATCCTAAGCTAACGGATGGGTCTTGTCCATCACATCATTCTCCTAATGATATGATTCCGTTCATCAAATAACAACACATGTCTATGGTCAGGAAACTTAACCATCTTTGATTAACAAGCTAGTCTAGTAGAGGCTTACTAGGGACACGGTGTTTTGTCTATGTATCCACACATGTATCAAGTTTCCGACTAATACAATTCTAGCATGAATAATAAACATTTATCATAATATAAGGAAATATTAAATAACAACTTTATTATTGCCTCTAGGGCATATTTCATTCAGTCGCCAACTTGCACTAGAGTCAATAATCTAGATTACATAGTAATGATCTAACACCCATGGAGTCTTGGTGTTGATCATGTTTTGCTCGTGGAAGAGGCTTAGTCAATGGGTCTGCTACATTCAGATATGTATGTATTTTGCAAATCTCTATGTCTCACTCCTTGAGTTGATCGCATATGGAGTTGAAGCGTCTCTTGATGTGTTTGGTTCTCTTGTGAAACCTGGATTCCTTCGCCAAGGCAATTGCACCAGTGTTGTCACAAAAGATTTTCATTGGACCTGATGCACTACGTATTACACGTAGATAGGATATGAACTCCTTCATCCAGACTCCTTCATTTGCTGCTTCTGAAGCAGCTATGTACTCCGCTTCACACGTAGATCCCGCCACGACGCTCTGCTTGGAGCTGCACCAACTAACAGCTCACCATTCAATAAAAAATACATATCCGGTTTGTGACTTAGAGTCATACGAATCAATGTTAAAGCTAGCATCGTCATAACCATTTACGACGAGGTCTTTGTCACCTCCATAAACGAGAAACATATCCTTGGTCCTTTTCAGGTACTTCAGGATGTTCTGGACCGCTGTCCAGTGATCCACTCCTGGATTAGTTTGGTACCTCCTGGCTAGACTTATAGCAAGGCACATATCAGGTCTGGTACACAACATTGCATACATGATAGAACCTATGGCTGAGGCATAGGGAATGACTTTCATTTTCTCTCTATCTTCTGAAGTGGTCGGGAATTGAGTCTGACTCAACTTCACACCATGTAACACAGGCAAGAACCCTTTCTTTGACTGATCCATTTTGAACTTCTTCAAAACTTTATCAAGGTATGTGCTTTGTGAAAGTCCTATCAAGTGTTTTGATATATATCTATATATATTGATGCCCAATATATAAGCAGCTTCACCGAGGTCTTTCATTGAAAAATTCTTATTCAAGTATCCTTTTATGCTATCCAGAAATTCTATATCATTTCCGATAAACGATATGTCATCCACATATAATATCAAAAATGCTACAGAGCTCCCACTCACTTTCTTGTAAATACAGGCTTCTCCGAAAGTCTGTATAAAACCATATGCTTTGATCACCTCATCAAAGCGTATATTCCAACTCCGAGATGCTTGCACCAGTTCATAGATGGATCACTGGAGTTTGCACACTTTGTTAGCACTTTTAGGATCGACAAAACCTTCTGGTTGCATCATATACAACTCTTCTTTAATAAATTGATGGAATGCAGTTTTGACGTCCATTTGTCAGATTTCATAATCACAAAATGCGGCAATTGCTAACATGATTCCGACAGACTTAAGCATCGCTACGGGTGAGAAATTCTCATCGTAGTCAACTCCTTGAACTTGTCGAAAACCTTTTGCAACAAGTCGAGCTTTGTAGACTGTAATATTACCATCATCGTCAATCTTTCTTTTGAAGATCCATTTATTCTCTATGGCTTGCCGATCATCGGGTAAGTCAACCAAAGTCGATACTTTGTTCTACTACATGGATCCCAACTCAGATTTCATGGCCTCAAGCCATTTTGTGGAATCTGGGCTCATCATCGCTTCCTCATAGTTCGTAGGTTTGTCATGGTCTAGTTGTAAGTGCATCTAGTGCCCCTTAGTGATTTTGGTGTATTGAAGACATATAGGTTAAGGGACTAATGTGTTTATGAGTGTACACAGGTCTATAAGTCTATGAGGAGTTTGATATTTACAGAGAAAGTCGACCCCTAAAAATGAAGTTCTTCGACTGAAGACTTTGAATCTCTGAAGACTTTCTGAAGACTTTGAAAGTGAAGAAATTGGTGTGACATTGAAGACTTGGTATTCATTTGAGGAACATGAAGCGTGAAGACTTTTGTTTTCGTAGTTTCATTTTCTCTTTCTTGAGTCATAGGAAACACCGTACTGTTAAAGGGGGTCGAGGAAATACTAAGGAAAAAATTCCATATGATGCTCAACTCAAAATCCTACACCTGCCAATCCCTTCAAGTGAAGCCATTGGAAATCTCATATAGTTCAGTCATATTCTTCAGTGACAGAGATGAAGTTCTTCTGGTCTCTGAGGAATTTGTTCTGACTGAAGAGTTAGGAATTCTCCAGTGCGGATTGCCTACACAGTGAGGAACATGATAGCCCTGAGGAATTTGATACTCAAATTTCTGACCGTTGCTGTGCTATGCGCCAGCTGTCCCAAAATATCTACCTACCTAACGGTCATATCATTAAAGGGCATTTATGTCTTATCATGTCGGGCTGCTCCCTAGGCTATAAATAGCCGCCCCCTACAACCAGTAGCTGGTTGGCTGCTCCGAGAGAAACTGACACTTGTCATTAGAGCAACCCATCCTCCGAGGACTTTGAGCGAAAATCATCAAGTGAGGAAAAACCCAAAACCAAACCCAAACACCTACAAACCTAAAAGTGATTGAGCATCACTGAAGAGATTGATCCTGAGTGGATCCGACACTTGTTACCTTTGAAGACTGTGCTTCTTCCAGACGGTTAGGCGTCATGGTCTAGAGCATCCAAGAGGAATTGTGGATCGCCGAGTGACCGAGTGTGTGAAGGTTCGGAAGTCACCTGAAGACTTACCACGAGTGATTGAGCGAGGTCTGTGTGACCTTAGATCAAGGGGAATACGGTGAGGACTTGGTGTCTTGGACTGTGTGTCCAGGACTGGGTGTCCGGGACTGTGTGTCCTCAGGTTTAAATACCTAGCCACCCTAACCAGATGTACAACTGAGACAACAGTTGGAACTGATCTAACAAATCATTGTCTTCACCAAGCTTACTGGTTCTATTTCCTCAACTCTTTCATTTCCTCATATCTGTGTCGTGTGCTTGTTCATATCTGTTTGAAGACTTTGTCTGAAGAATTTCTCAATTTCGTCAGTTCAATTTCTTCAGTCTGTTTGTCTTCATCCTGTGTTATCCTGTGATTACGCTTTCTGTACTCTGTGCTTGTCTTCATTTCTTCATGATGACCCTGCTTGTGTTCTATTATGTTTACTTCTGAGTACTTATTCCACTGCAAGTAGTTCTTCGCTAAGGAATTTCCTCACCCGCAAATTCCTCGGTGGAGAATTCATAAAAATCGCCTATTGACCCCCCTCTAGTCGATATAATGCACTTTCAATTGGTATCAGAGCGAGGTACTCCCTTGTTCTGTGTGATTTTGGTTTAACCGCCTGGAGTTTTAGTTATGTCGACCACAGGAATGAAGACTATGTCTTGTCCCATCTTTGACGGTCACGAATGTCCCAAGTGGAAGGCCATGATGAAGAAGCGCCTCATGGCGATGAACAGTGAGCTGTGGACCATCACTGAGATTGGTCTTACCGATCTATGCAAGATGGCAGAAGCTGATGACATTCGCAAGTTTACATTCCTCAACCTAACAGTGAAGGACGTCATTTGCTCCTGTCTGTCTCAAAATCAGTTCAGGAACATCATGCATCTCGATCATGCGAAGCTTATCTGGGACCGTCTCTCTGAGGTCTATGAAGGTCATCGAACTCGTGATGTTCCCTGGTTTGAGGATTTCAAAGAATCTCTCAAGACAGTGACTTTCGATCCAGAATCATTATCTTCTGCACCAAGTATTATGGCAAAAGGTGCCAAGGTAACTGAATGATACCTATCTGAGTCTAGTGATGATGAATCTGGTGATGAATTTGGACCCAGCTATGTCAAACTTGCTTCCCTTGCCACTAAACAACAAAAAGCTTTGGAAAAAGCTCATAATATGCTTAATGAGAGCAATGATATGTTGGGTGAAGAAATGGATCGATCTAAAATTGTCAGGGATATTACTACAAGGTATAAACTGGCCAGGAGGGTCCGGTTTATATTGTGAAGATTATATTATCAAGAACCCAGTCGAGTATGAAGTAGAAGATTGTAGCCCAAGGGGCTTAGAGCCCATATATTAGGGCCCATGGTTTGTAAACCATCATGCTGTGTAAACTTGGGATGTAAGATAGAAAGGACAGAGAAACCGAGGCGGACACGTTTATGAGCCAGCCTCGGGACTCTGTGAACCGGACCGGGCGTCACCTCTTATATAAAGGGACGACCCGATGACGGTTCAGGACAAGAAACAACAGCTCAAGACACAGGCAAAGCGGATTCGCTCCCTGGTCATCGAAGCCCAAGCAATACCACACCAAACTAGACGTAGGCTTTTACCTTCATCGAAGGGGCCGAACTAGTATAAAATCCCTGTGTCCTTCGTCCACTTTAACCCCTTTAAGCTAACCCGTAGCGATGGCCTCATGACTAAGTCCTTTTGCTAGGACATCTGCCGTGCTAAATCCACGACAGTTGGCGCCCACCGTGGGGATATCGCACGATGGTTTCGAGTTCTTGAAGGGCAGCTTTGAAGGACTCAAGGGCTACGCAGTGGGCCGGATGACTAAGAGTCGTCGCGGCCGGATCTACATGGACGATGCAGGTTGGGGCCCCGAGGCCGATTCAATCGAATACGGGTATTGGGTCCCCTTCGGCGGCATCCACGTTTTCATCGGCAAGATCGGCGAACCGGACCCTGATCCGAACACCTTCCCCAACATCGTCGAGTCGGCTTAGCGTGTGAGACCAGCCCGGATTCAGCCCGCCGTGAAGCACGTCTTCGTCGGAGCAGTGCATGGAGGACAAGCCGAGGACGGATCGGATTCTGGCGGCGAGACGGTTATTTATTCCCGCGATGAGTCTTCATCCGGAGAGACCGAATCTTTGTATCTGCTGCAGGACGGCCGGTCTGAGGGTTGTTCCGATGGTGATAGTATTTCGGACCCCCTCGATCCGCCAAACAGGGTTGCTGTTTTCATGACCGGATCACAACCCATGCAGCAGCCCTCAACGACAGGGACATTAACCTCAGAGGCAATGGGAGCTAGAGCCGGAGATCTTCCCCCGTCGCCCTCTGATGCTCTATCCACCTTAGTCGACACTTTGACAGCGCTCGCAACAGCAGAAGTAGCTCAGGCCGACAAGGAGCAGCATGATGCGGAGATCGCTCAGGTGAAGAGCCGGATTGAGCAAGCCAAGTTGGATCTGGCCGCTGAGAAAGCCAGGATGGCTACGAGGCAGGCAGAGCTGGATTCTCAAGCTTATCGACTCAGGTTAGATCAGAACGCCTCACAAGAGGTAATTTGGAGAAGACAATGATCTCGTTTGCCGTCGGTTTATGAGGCGAGGAATCTCTTTATCACGCCAGGCGCAGGAACCAGTAACCATCCAGAGATAAACCGGGGAGGAGCACCGGGAACAGGCGCGTCGGTTCAGCCACCGGCCGCAGAGCCGAATCGCCAAGTTGTACCGACCCAGCAAGTGCCCACCCCTCTTGGTCATTATTATTCTAATCCATTGGACAACATAGTTGCTGCCGCTTCACGACTGGCCGCCCTTCCCATTGAAGGTACCTCTCCCATAGCAATGGAGGCACGACGGGCCAAGGAGTTGCTGGACACAGCGCTAACTCAGCAGCAAGCTTATTCATATAGCAGAGAGAGGATTCATTCAATCCCTCACCCAAGCCGGAGTTATACAAGGCATCTGGATGAACCGGCCGTATCAAGCAGCGCACGGAGACGGCATCGGCAGAGCCAGGATAATCCGGCAGGAGAAGAAGCACACGCGCAAGAGGTGGTGGATCAGGCCAGACACACTGCCTAGTACGATACCTGTCAGTCGACGCCGGTTCATCCCACCGCCACAGTTGAACCGGGGATCATGTCCAGTTCCCTGGGCGTACAGTGTCTCATCCCTGCTTTACAAAACGTAAAACTACCCAAAGATTTCAAAGGTCCACGCAAGGTGCCCAACTACACGGCGGATCTGGCTCCGGAGGCTGATGACCCTCAACCGTAAGGGATCTATTGCAGCGTTTTCGATAAGTAAGAGTGTCGAACCCAACGAGGAGCAGAAGGTATTGATAAGCGATTCTGAGCAAGAAATTACAGCAAGCACTGAAAGATAACTTTTAGGGGTTTTCTTGGTATAAGCAACAGGAATGTAAAGGCAAGTAATGTAAAAGGTACTGAAAGTAACAAGTGGCCCAATCCTTTCTTAGCAAAGGAGAGGCCTAGCAACTGAACTTATAAAGACTAAAGCGTTCTTGAGGACACACGGGAGAGGTAGTCATGTGCTTTCGCCATATTCCGTATCGATACTATGTTATGTGTTGATAAGTGTTGAGTGGGTGGATCTATGCTAGTGCACTCTCTAGACTAAGATGAATGCACTCTTATGATTAAACACCTTTCAAGCATCCGCAAATACAAGATAGAATTTCAGGCAAAAGCCTAACCATAGCAATACGATCGAGGATCCATTATTCCCTTATGCAAAAGCGTGCGAACTGGGGTTCAGGTTTCTGTCACTCCGGCAACCCACCATAAGCATTCTTTATACACAATGTATTCCCCTAGGTCCTTAATAAGGCGAAGTGTTGGGTGTTCGACTCACACAACACCACTAGTAGAATGACAACGCAACTTAAGTATCAAACAACACATATTACTTCAACAGCATATGACTACTAACAACAAGACTTTCCCCATGTCCTCAAGAACTAAGGTAACTACTCACAAGACATAAAAGGGATCATGATCAGTGGGGATAAATATGTGATAAACAATCTGGACATAATAATATTTCTCCAACAAAACTCAAAAGCATTCACCACAAAGTAGTAATCAACACCGATGGAGTAGAGAGGATAGATAGTACGAGTTACAACACGAGTTGCGATTGTAAGATGAGATTTGGATGAAGATGGAGATGGTGCTGGTGTTGGGGATGATGTTGATGATGATCTCGATGATGCCCGTGACGATGGTGATGACGATGGCGACGATCTCCCCTTCCGGGAGGTGATCTCCCCGGCGGAATCTGCCCGCCGGAGATGCCCTTTTCTTCTCTGTAGGTTTCCGCCTCGAAGCGGCGGCGGAACTCCGTAAAAAGTCCCGTGCCTAGGGTTTTCGGAGAACGGAGAACATATATGCAAAAGGGGGCGACCAGAGGTGGGCCAGGGCTCCAGGCACCCCCCCGGCGCGGCCAGGGGGGGAGGGGGGGCGCCCCCAGGCCGCCTGGGCACCCTGTGGCCCCCCTCTGACTCCCCTTTTGCGTGTCTTCGTTATTCGTCTGAAAAATACCTCCCGTCAATTTTCAGGTAATTTGGAGGTGTTCTTCTTCAGCAACTCAACATCCACTTTTTCCTGCTGAATCCTGCGTCTGCTGTTCCGGTATCGGAAAGTTGCAAACTGTGTAAAATAGACCAAAACAACATAAGAACATCATCATAACGTGAAATATATCAATGAATAAGGATAAATTATAATACAAAATAGTGATGCATTTTGGACGTATCAACACCCCCAAGCTTAGACCTCGCTTGTCCCCAAGCGAATATGAACTCGGTAAACCTGTCCACAAGTTTAGAGAGTGAAGTGTCGATAAATAGAATACGGACAAGAAGCATCATAGTCTCTTTACCAACTCAAATATCCTCAGCAGTAATCTTCAACTCATAAGGCTCTTACGAAAGAGTGTTAACACTTATATTCGAAAGTAGGACTAAGGAAACTCATTATATCATGGCAAACATGTCCTTTGGTCAAAGAACAACAAATAATTTTAACTTTTGCTCTTATATTTTGATGGGATTAATTGAAGCTTTTTGAAATAACATGTTAATACGCAAGAAGTGAAAGTGTTAACACAAAGGAAGATATTTGCCTTAGCTGGGCATGACAAACAACTTACTTATCAAATGATAATGTCAACAAGGATATGATATGACAAATCTTAATGCAGCTTTATATGAATGAATCCTTATCAACATCAAACGTCTGCTCTCTTTGAGAAATAGAGGGAAGTAGGAATAACTGACTCAACTTAAAATTAAAAGATAGGCCCTGCTCTAGGGTAGTAGGGAAAACTCATGTGCTATCCTGAAATCAAACAGAATGAAAACAAGTTTTTGAGAGGTGCATGATTTGTCAACGAATGCTAATAAATAACTCAGTTGCTTCTTGAACTGGACAAGTTTCGAGGAACGGCTCCCGTATGAGGACGATAACATCCTCTTATTCTCCTTTGTTTATCACTGCCAAAGTTTTCTGATTTCTCATGAACAAAGCGTGAAGGAGGGTTTGTTTGTTATATTATTCTTAAGCCGGGCGCACTCCTTGCCAGTTCCTTCTCGTATTATGGGTTTGCACATTATACATGCAATCCCTGGGTGAAGCTTGTCCAACTCAACAAGACTATGAATTAGCTATTACTTCCTCATGAGCTAAAGCAGAGGCACAAAATAAAAGATTTTGAACATTTAAGGATAACACATAAATTATATACTTTAGGAGGTGGTAGTGGAGTACCACGAGTAGGTAGGTATGGTGGACTCATATGGAAGGTGTTGGCTTAAGGGTACGGATGCACAAGCAGAATTCCGCTTAGTACAGAGTTAGGCTAGCAAAGGTTTTGAGAGAGCAGACAATTGATGATGACTAAGATACAAATCAATATAAAACATGAACATTGAAATAAGCATAACACATCAAGTTGTCTTCCTTGTCAACATAACACTTCAAGCATAATAACATAAAGGTTTTGGCTATGTTGATACTCCAAGAAAATCATGCTTGTTGTTATGACCAAAGCTATGTTTGCCAAGATTAAATAAAGTTTCATAGCCATACCTGACATAAGGTCAATACTCCCCATAAGAATCATCATATAAGGTCGATTGCGTGAAGAGAATACCGTGTGCAGCAAAAGGAACCGATAAACTTCTCATTAATATTCCATCATAGACGACTCCACACTCACGGATACAATTCTTCACCAAAGGGGTGATAGACCTCAATGCACATACCTATCTCATATAATAACCTCCCTAGACATGATATGACTCTACTTGACTTCTAAAAGACAAAAGGTAAAAGATAAAGATACCGGGCACTCCCCCAAGCTTGGAACAAGCCAAGGGAATGCCATTACCCAAGGAGATTTCACTCATCATCCTTGTTAGCGTTGATCAAGTAGTCCTTGGCGAAACGCTTCCATGGAAGGGGTTCTCCAGTCTCATATGAGAAGCTCGTCTCCTGGATCCTGCATTCAGCACCCAAACCCATGCGCAGAAACCTTAGTTCATACTCACAGTTCTGGTTATGTAGATCATTAATTTGCCCTTGGAGTTCTATAATTCTGTCTTCAGACGCGGCGATTCTTTCCCACATCTCCTTCATCTCCTTCAGAAAGTAGTTCTTCAGCTCGTTGGTGATGTCAAAGTTAGCTTCGACACCACGCTCGGTCATCTTCTTGTACTCGAAGACTTCTTGCTCCACTTCTTCCAGCCTGGCCTGGACGCTCCCCTCCTTGATAGGTCCCTCCAGATCTTCTTGACAAAGGACGCCGTCCTTCATCTGAACAACCTGAGGGTGCTTCTTCACCTCGGCGAGGTAAGGGTTGATGACATTGACGACGAACGTGTCCTTGGGGGAACTTGGAGAAGCCATGGCACCTAAATTTAGCTGAAAGATTTCCTGGCAGAAACAGATCGAAGAGAAAACACGCGAAATCGCAAGATACGTTGCCGGAACAATCCGGGCAAATATATAGGAAACATTTATGCACAGAAAGGAAGGTAACGGACCAAAGCGGGGTCGGAGACGGGCTCCAGGGTGTCCAGGCGGCCTGCCGGCGCGGCCCAGGGGGGGCGCGCCAGGGGGGCGCCTGGACTCCCTGGAGGTCATCTCCGGCTCCACTTCGACTCGGAATTTTACTAATTTTACAAAAACTCGTAATACGGAACTTTTATGATGGTTTGCGGTGTTTTCTTACCGTACTACATACCTTTTCTTTATTCTGCTTCTGCTGGCGTCTGAAACAGGGCTGCAACATGTTCTTCGTGGGTTGTTGTGTATATTACATTCACATCAACATCGACAGGGTCTCCTGCTATGTAATGTTTAAGTCTTTGCCCATTCACAACTTGAGGTTTGGTGCCTTCAAAATTATTAATCTTAATTGCACCAGACCGATAAACTTCTTCAATATGAAATGGTCCTGCCCACCAGGAAAGTAGTTTACCTGGAGAAAACCTGAAACGGGATCTAAACAACAAAACTTTATCACCAACATTAAATTCACGTTTCAGAATCTTCCTATCATGCCACCTTTTTACCTTTTCCTTGAACATTTTAGCGCTCTCGTAAGCTTCACTTCTCCATTCATCTAGAGAAGTCAAGTTCATGAGACGCTTCTCACCAGCTAGTTTTGGGTCAGCGTTAAGCTCTCTAACAGCCCAGAAAGCTTTGTGCTCTAGCTCTAATGGCAAATGGCAAGCCTTGCCATACACCATCTTATAGGGGGACATGCCCATGGGGTTTTTGTAAGCAGTTCTATATGCCCACAAAGCATCTCCTAATTTATTTGACCAATCCTTCCTATTTCTGTTTACTGTTTTCTGCAAGATCAACTTAATCTCTCTATTGGTGAGCTCAACTTGCCCACTAGTTTGAGGGTGATACGGTGAAGCAATTCTATGATTAACATCGTATTTAGCCAAAGCTTTTCTAAAAGCTCCGTGCGTGAAGTGTGATCCTCCATCGGTCATGAGATACCTTGGTACACCAAACCTAGGAAAAATTACATCTTTAAGCATTTTCAAAGATGTTTTGTGATCAGCACTTTCAGTGGGGATTGCTTCAACCCACTTGGTCACATAATCAACAGCTACTAAAATGTGAGTGTACTTGTGCGAAGAAGGAAAAGGACCCATAAAATCAAAACCCCAACAATCGAAAGGTTCAATCACTAGTGAGTAATTCATAGGCATCTCATTCCTTCTACTAATGTTACCAACTCTCTGACATTTATCACAGGCTAAAACATAATTTCTAGCATCTTTAAAGAGAGTAGGCCAATAAAAACCTGATTGAAGAACCTTATGTGCAGTCCTCTCACCGGCATGATGTCCTCCATAGGGACTATCATGACACGGTCGGAGAATGTCCTTCTGCTCATGTTCCGGAATGCATCTTCTCACGATCCCGTCGGGACCTTCTTTGAAAAGATGTGGGTCATCCCAAAAGTAGTGCCTCAAATCATGAAAGAACTTCTTCCTTTGCTGAAATGTTAGACCTGGAGGCAAATACTTTGCAACAATAAAATTAGCATAATCTGCATACCACGGATCGGAAAGAGGTTGTACTTTTACAACGGCAAGTTGCTCGTCTGGAAAACTATCGTTAACTGGGATGGGGTCATGCGGTATATCTTCCATTCTTGAAAGATTGTCCGCCACCGGATTGTCTTCCCCTTTCCTATCAACAATCTGCAAATCAAATTCTTGAAGAAGGAGTACCCATCTGATAAGCCTTGGCTTGGCATCCTTCTTTGTCATAAGATACTTAATGGCAGCATGATCAGTATGAATAATAACTTTGGAATCAACAATATACTGCCTAAACTTATCACAAGCAAAAACTACAGCTAAGAATTCCTTCTCAGTAGTAGCATAATTTCTTTGAGCACTATCAAGGGTCTTACTAGCATAATGTATAACATTCAATTTCTTATCAACTCTTTGTCCTAAAATAGCTCCAACAGCAAAATAACTTGCATCACACATAATTTCAAAAGGTAAATTCCAGTCAGGTGGTTGTACTATAGGAGCAGTTATTAAAGCTTTCTTAAGGACTTCAAAAGCTTCCTTACAATTTTCATCAAACGCAAAAGGAACATCCTTCTGGAGAAGATTAGTGAGGGGTCTCGAGGTTTTAGAAAAGTCTTTAATAAATCTTCTATAAAAACCTGCATGACCGAGAAAACTGCGAATACCTTTGATGTCCCTCGGATAGGGCATCCTCTCAATAGCTTCGATCTTGGCTTTGTCCACTTCAATTCCCCTTTCGGAAATCTTGTGACCAAGAACAATTCCTTCATTAACCATAAAGTGGCACTTCTCCCAGTTGAGTACCAAATTTGTCTCCTCGCATCTCTGCAAAACTTTATTAAGGTTGTGAAGACAATGGTCAAATGAAGTTCCATAGACGGAGAAATCGTCCATGAAGACTTCCATAATATCCCCGCAGAAACCATGAAAGATAGCAGACATACACCTTTGAAAAGTAGCAGGGGCATTACATAAACCAAAAGGCATACGTCTGTAAGCATAAGTACCAAAGGGACAAGTAAAAGTGGTCTTCTCTTGATCAGCAGTGTTAACATGAATTTGAGAGAAGCCAGAATAACCATCGAGATACCAAAAGTGGGTATTTTTGGATAACCTTTCAAGCATTTGGTCGATGAACGGCAACGGGTAGTGATCCTTCCTGGTTGCCTTGTTCAACTTCCTGTAATCAATACACATTCTATATCCAATAATAATCCTCTGAGGTATTAATTCATTTTTATCATTAGGAACCACAGTTGTACCTCCTTTCTTAGGAACACAATGTACCGGACTTACCCACTTACTATCAGCTATAGGGTATATAATACCTGCGGCTAGAAGCTTGAGAATCTCGGTTCTCACGACATCCATCATCTTCGGGTTCAACCGTCGTTGATGATCAACAACTGGTTTAGCATCAGGCTCAAGGTTGATAGTATGTTGATAGATAGATGGACTAATCCCCTTAAGGTCATCAAGGGTATAGCCAATTGCGCCTCGGTGTTTATGAAGTACTTCCAATAATCGCTCTTCTTCATATCCTGAAAGGTTAGAATTGATAATAACAGGATATACTTTCTTTTCATCTAAATAAGCATACTTGAGCGTATCGGGAAGAGGTTTAAGATCGAACACCGGGTCTTCTTTCGGTTTTGATAAAATTCCCAAAGGTTCAACCGGAAGGTTGTGCTTCAGGATAGCAGGTTGCCTCAAGAATATTTCATCTAGTTCATTTCTTTCCTGCATATGCAAATCATTCTCGTGGTCCTCCATGTATTGCTGCAAGGGATCATCAGGGGGAATAGCAATAGAGGCAATACTTTCAATAATTTTATCATCACTAGGTAAATCGGTACCACGAGGCTGCTTAGAGAACTTAGAAAAATTAAATTCATATGGCTCACCATCGAATTCAACAGAAACTTTACCTTTCTTGCAATCTATTATAGCTCCACAAGTTCTAAGAAAAGGTCTACCAAAAATGATGGGACAAAAATTGTCCCTGGCTGAACCAAGTACCAGAAAGTCGGTAGGGTATTTTACCTTTCCACATAGGACTTCAACATCCCTCACAATTCTGATAGGAGAGATAGTTGATCTATTTGCAAGATGAATAGTAACATCAACTTCTTCAAGTTCACAAGGGGAAATCTCACCGATGATTTCTTCATAAAGTGAATAAGGAATAGCACTTGCACTCGATCCCAAATCGCATAGCCCATAATAATTGTGATCTCCTATTTTAACAGATACCACCGGAGTACCTGAAATTGGGCCTTTATTCTTGGCTGTGACAAGGTTAGTGGAAACAGCACAAAAAGTTATATTGGAATCCAAAACATCATCAGTAGCAAGGTCTTTAATCAATGCAACTTGAGGATCGACCCTGATCTGGTCCTCAGGCTCATCAACTCTTCTCTCACTTTTATTTATTATGCCTGTCACAAGAGAGTGCTCCTTTATCCTCGTGGGAAAAGGAGGCTGTTCATATATAACTGCAGGCAAAATAGGCTCAGCAACATAAATATCAATAGGTTGTTCTTTAAAAGGTGCATGGTGCTGGTCTCTATTCTTTTTAAAAGAATCAACGTGAGAGGCAAAAAAATTACACAAATCAATCACTAGATGGGAATCAAGACCAATCTTAGAGCAAAAAGTATTGAAGTAATCAGTTTCCACATAGCTCTCAATATAATCATGTTCATAATTTATAGCGGGTTCAATACCTTTATCAATTTCCCAATCTTCGGTATTCCTCTGGATTCTTTCAAGGAGATCCCACCTTTCTTCAACACTCTTCTTCTGAAACACCCCACTAGAGGAGGCATCCAGCATCTCCTTATCCTGACGAGAAAGCCTGGCATAAAAATTTGTAAGTATAATTTCCTTGGGAAGCTTATGAATAGGGCATTTGAGCATTAGAGACTTCAATCTCCCCCAAGCTTGAGCAATGCTTTCTCCGTCACGAGACCTAAAGTTATATATATAATTCCTGTCTCGATGAATTTCATGAAGAGGATAAAACTTAGTATAAAAGAGAGACATAAGCTCCTGCCAGTCCAGCAAGTGTGAGTTATCGAGAAGCCCATACCAATCTGAAGCTTTATCTATAAGTGATACGACAAATAATTTCCTCATGACAAACTCCCTCGATACACCTGCAAGCTTAAATAATGAACATAGTCGTGACAAATATAGCAAGTGTTCACCGGGATGTCTGTCTCCTGCATAACGATTAGCCAAAACATAATCGATAATGCCAGCTGGTATTTTATAAGGCACAATTTCAGTAGGGGGAGGATCAACCACCACAGGTGTGGGGCGTCTTCCCGCAAGCAATGCTCCTATAATAGGGTTGTCCATAAGGACAAAGAGCAGCAATAGCAAAAATAAAAACAGAATTATATAAAAAAAACTTTCTTACCAGTTTCACTTTACCAATAGCGCTACGCTCCCCGGCAACGGCGCCAGAAAACGGTACTTGATGACCCTCAACCGTAAGGGATCTATTGCAGCGTTTTTGATAAGTAAGAGTGTCGAACCCAACGAGGAGCAGAAGGTATTGATAAGCGATTCTGAGCAAGAAATTACTGCAAGCACTGAAAGATAACTTTTAGGGGTTTTCTTGGTATAAGCAACAGGAATGTAAAGGCAAGTAATGTAAAAGGTACTGAAAGTAACAAGTGGCCCAATCCTTTCTTAGCAAAGGAGAGGCCTAGCAACTGAACTTATAAAGACTAAAGCGTTCTTGAGGACACACGGGAGAGGTAGTCATGTGCTTTCGCCATATTCCGTATCGATACTATGTTATGTGTTGATAAGTGTTGAGTGGGTGGATCTATGCTAGTGCACTCTCTAGACTAAGATGAATGCACTCTTATGATTAAACACCTTGCAAGCATCCGCAAATACAAGATAGAATTTAAGGCAAAAGCCTAACCATAGCAATACGATCGAGGATCCATTATTCCCTTATGCAAAAGCGTGCGAACTGGGGTTCAGGTTTCTGTCACTCCGGCAACCCACCATAAGCATTCTTTATACACAATGTATTCCCCTAGGTCCTTAATAAGGCGAAGTGTTGGGTGTTCGACTCACACAACACCACTAGTAGAATGACAACGCAACTTAAGTATCAAACAACACATATTACTTCAACAGCATATGACTACTAACAACAAGACTTTCCCCATGTCCTCAAGAACTAAGGTAGCTACTCACAAGACATAAAAGGGATCATGATCAGTGGGGATAAATATGTGATAAACAATCTGGACATAATAATATTTCTCCAACAAAACTCAAAAGCATTCACCACAAAGTAGTAATCAACACCGATGGAGTAGAGAGGATAGATAGTACGAGTTACAACACGAGTTGCGATTGTAAGATGAGATTTGGATGAAGATGGAGATGGTGCTGGTGTTGGGGATGATGTTGATGATGATCTCGATGATGCCCGTGACGATGGTGATGACGATGGCGACGATCTCCCCTTCCGGGAGGTGATCTCCCCGGCGGAATCTGCCCGCCGGAGATGCCCTTTTCTTCTCTGTAGGTTTCCGCCTCGAAGCGGCGGCGGAACTCCGTAAAAAGTCTCGTGCCTAGGGTTTTCGGAGAACGGAGAACATATATGCAAAAGGGGGCGACCAGAGGTGGGCCAGGGGCTCCAGGCGCCCCCCCGGCGCGGCCAGGGGGGGCGCCCCCAGGCCGCCTGGGCACCCTGTGGCCCCCCTCTGACTCCCCTTTTGCGTGTCTTCGTATTCGTCTGAAAAATACCTCCCGTCAATTTTCAGGTAATTTGGAGGTGTCCTTCTTCAGCAACTCAGCATCCACTTTTTCCTGCTGAATCCTGCGTCTGCTGTTCCGGTATCGGAAAGTTGCAAACTGTGTAAAATAGACCAAAACAACATAAGAACATCATCATAACGTGAAATATATCAATGAATAAGGATAAATTATAATACAAAATAGTGATGCATTTTGGACGTATCAGAGGCGTGGGTTGAGAGTTATGAGATGGCCGTGGAGATGTTCGACATGGACGAAGCGGCATGTGCAAAATACTTCACGATGATGCTCGAAGGCACGGCCCGGACATGGCTAAAGGGTTTGCCGCCTAATTCCATCGGATCATGGGGCGAATTGCGGCGCCGGTTTATCAACAATTTCAAGGACATGTGCAAGCAGCCGTTGTCTGTGGTCGATTTAGCTGCATGCGTCCAAGGAGAACAAGAGTCCACAAGCAGTTGGGTGCGTCGAGTGTCCGAAATCTTGCACTCCTCCAATAGCATCAACCCGAGTACAACAATAGTAACTTTGGAAGGCAATTGCCGGTTTGAACCTTTGAGGCAGAAGTTGGGACGGCTCAAACGTGATTCCAATGACATGGGAACACTCATGGGCGCTTTGGTGAAACACGGAGATTCTGATAACACCAAATATCCAGACGCAGATGGAGATAAGTCAGGGAAGGCGAGCAAGAACGGTAAACCGCCGCAGGCCAATCCGGCGGGTCAGGGAAACAATGGCAAGCGTAAAGCGGAAGGCAGCTCACACTTTGTGGCCAATACCAATGTTCAAGACAACGGACAGCGCCGCAAAGGTAGACCGCCCCCACGCAACGGGAGGCCGCCTATTAATCTAGAGCGCCAGTTGAACGTGCCTTGCCCAAAGCACGGCACAGCGGAAAACCCGGCTACGCATCTCTGGAAAGACTGTTTCATTATGCAGGAATTTATGAAACAGACTAAGTACGATCACGGGCCCTCCGGCGGATCAGGCCCCGGTTTTCAAGATCCGGGTTATCAAGGCAGCGGATCCGGTTCAGGATACCACGACGGTAACGGCAACCAAAATGGCAACAATCAGCATCAGCATAACTAGTAGCATGGTCAGGGTGGATACAACAACCAAGGAAATCAACAGCGTCAGCAACAATAGCAATCCGTATATCAGAATAATCCGAAGGAGCTGAGCAGTGGGCAGTATCACGTCTTCACCACGAGCTTATGCAAACGGGATCAAAAGGTTTTGAAGAGGGCAGTGCATTCTGTTGAACCGGTGATACCACGTTTTTTGCGTTGGTCTGAACAACCCATTGTGTGGAGCAGAGAGGATCACCCATCCCAGGTTGATAATCCGGGTCAGTTGGCTCTGGTAGTGGCACCATAGGTAGGTGGTTACAAGTTCACCAAAGTGCTTATGGATGGAGGCAGCAGCATCAACATCCTTTATTATGAGACTTTTTGACGTATGGGGTTGACAGATAAGAAGCTCCGGCAGTCCAACACAGTGTTCCATGGGGTGGCACCCGGTAAATCGGCCTATCCAGTTGGCAAAGTCGATCTGGAAGTTACCTTTGGAGACGAGCATGATTCTAGGTCGGAGACTGTGACCTTTGAGGTCGTAAAGATTAGGAGCCCATACCACGCCTTGTTTGGGCGGCCGGTTTACGCCAAGTTCATGGCTAGGCCGTGTTATGTCTATTTGCAGCTTAAGATGCCAGGCCACAAGGGGACTATTACGGTTCATGGGAGCCGCAAAATTGCATTGGAGTGCGAGGAAGGAGATGCAGCTTATGCTGAGACGGTTTGTGCTACGGAGGAGCTGAAGTTCTATAAGGACAATGTTGATCCGGCAGATATGTCCCTGCTGAAGAAGCCAACTACAGAGCATGATCCGGTGTTGAAGTTCAAATCAGCTGAGGAGACCAAACAGGTGGACTTTGTTCCGGGCGATTCATCCAAGCAGTTCACTATCAGCGCTAACCTAGACCCCGAATAGGAAAGCGCGCTCATCGAGTTCATCCGTGAGAACCGGGATATCTTTGCGTGGAAACCTTTTGACATGCCAGGTATACCGAGGGAACTCGCTGAGCACAATCTTAATATTGATCCTAAGTTTAAACCGGTCAAGCAATACCTGCGCCGCTTCAATGAGGAGAGGCGTAAGGCTATAGGAGAAGAAGTGGCTAGGCTCTTGGCTGCAGGCTTCATAGTTGAAGTGTTTCATCCAGAATGGTTGGCTAATCCGGTGCTGGTACTTAAGAAAAATGGAACTTGGAGAATGTGTGTAGATTACACAGATCTGAACAAGGCCTGCCCAACTGATCCTTTTGCTCTCCCCCGTATTGATCAAATCATTGATGCTACGGCAGGATGTGAGCGGCTAAGTTTTCTGGATGCATATTTAGGTTATCATCAGATCAAGATGGCACTTAAGGACCAGGAGAAGACATCTTTTATAACTCCCTTTGGAGCATTCTGTTATGTATCTATGCCATTTGGGCTCAAGAGCGCCCAGGCAACTTACCAGCGTTGTGTGCAGAACTGCCTACAAGGGCAGATTGGGAGAAATGTCCATGCATATGTTGATGACATTGTGGTGAAATCCAGGAAGGAGGAGACACTGATAGAGGATCTGAAGGAAACCTTCGACAACCTCCGAGTTTACAAAATGATGCTTAATCCGGAGAAGTGCATTTTCGGTGTTCCGGCAGGCAAGCTCCTGGAGTTCTTAGTGTCAAACAGAGGGATTGAAGCTAATCCGGAGAAGATCAAGGCAATCACATCTTTGGCTAAATCGACGTGCATCAATGATGTCCAATGCGTGGCGGGCCGTATTGCAGCACTCAGCCGGTTTATCAGCTGTTTGGGGGAGAAAGCAATCCCGCTTTATCAGATGATGAAGAAGATAGACAAGTTCGTCTGGAGCGACGCTGCTGATGCCGCGTTCGAGGATTTAAAAAGGCAATTGGCAGAGCCGCCAGTCCTTGCTGCCCCGGTTGATAATGAGCCGCTGCTGCTATATGTGGCTGCCAATGCCCGTGCAGTAAGTGTTGCCATTGTGGTAGAGCGCAAGGAAACAGGCAAAGAATATCCGGTTCAGCGGCCGGTTTACTACATCAGTGAGGTACTCATTGAGTCAAAACAGAGATATCCGCATTGGCAGAAGCTGGTATATGGAGTGTTCATGGCAAACCAGAAGTTGAAGCACTATTTCAGGGCCATCCAATCACCGTTGTCAGTTCAGCTCCGTTAGGGGATATAATCCAGAACAGAGAAGCCACTGGTAGAGTTGCAAAATGGGCTATTGAGCTTAGCCCGCACGGATTAAAGTATGTACCCCATACTGCTATAAAATCCCAAGCATTGGTGGATTTCATTAATGACTGGACAGAGTTGCAAGCACCTGAGGAGAAGCCGGATCATACGTACTAGACTATATACTTTGACGGTTCAAGGCAGTTGGAGGGCTCGGGGGCTGGAGTCGTGTTAACTTCCCCACGAGGTGATAAGTTCTGCTATGTTCTCCGCTTAATGTTCCCTTGTACTAACAATGCTGCTAAGTATGAAGCTCTCCTCCATGGTTTGTGGATGGCCAAGGAAATGAACTTGAGCCGAGTTAAGTGCTTTGGCGATTCAGATCTGGTAGCACAGCAAGTATCTGGCAAGTGGGACTCCAAGGATCCGCTTATGGCAGCATATCGACGAGAGGTGGACGCTGTTGCTGGACACTTCAAAGGATATCAGGTGGATCATATAGACCGGCGAAATAATGAAGCAGTCGATGCATTAAGCCGGCTGGGTTCCCAGCGTAAACTGGTTCCACCTAATACTTTCTTGGATGAATTACATAATCCGTCGGTGCAAATACCTTTAGAGGAGGACTTGGCTATTCCTGATCCGGAAGCACAATTGGTTGCAGCACTTCATGTCATTCCGGATTGGACACTCCCTTACTTGGCATTCATGAACTGAGGTGAGTTACCAGAGGACGAAGTCGAGGCCCGGCAGATAATCCGGCGGTCTAAATCTATGACTATTGTCAATGGAGAACTTCATCATCGCAGCGTTTCTGGAGCGTTTCAGCGGTGTGTATCATCAGAAGAAGGCTGTGATATTCTTCGAGAGATTCATGAAGGGGACTGTGGTCATCATGCCGGTTCAAAATCCTTAGTGGATAAAGCTTTTCGTCATGGGTTCTACTGGTTGACGGCTCACGCCGACGCAGAGGACTTGGTTAGAAAATGTGATGCTTGCCAAAAATTCTCACGGCGTGCTCATATACCGGTGCAGGAGCTGAGGATGATCCCAATTACTTGTCCGTTTGCGACCTGGGGGCTTGATATGGTTGGACCCTTCAAAAGATCCCAAGACAAGAAAATCCACCTGTTAGTAGCAATGGACAAGTTTACAAAATGGGTTGAAGCGGAGCCTGTCAGTAAGTGTGATGCAGCAACAACGGTTCAGTTCATCAAGAAGGTGATTTTCCGGTTTGGCTTTCCACACAACATTATAACTAATAATGGCACCAATTTATCCAAGGGGGATATGGAGGAATTCTGTCAACGAGAGCATATTCGCCTTGATGTATCATCAGTAGCCCACCCTCAGTCCAATGGCCAAGCTGAAAGAGCAAATCAAGAGATCTTGAGAGGCATCAAACCCCGGCTTATGGTTCCTTTGCAAAGAACGCCGGGTTGTTGGGTAGAGGAGTTGCCTTCCGTCTTATGGAGCATCAATACTACACCTAACAGATCCACAGGGTACACGCCCTTCTTCATGGTATATGGAGTTGAAGCGGTCCTCCCTAGTGATATCCGGCATGACTCGCCGCGGGTGGCGGCTTATGTTGAAGCGGATAATGAGCAAGCAAGACAAGATGCCTTGGACCGGCTGGACAAAGAGCGGGACACGGTAGCAGCGTGATCAGCGATTTATCAACAAGACATGCGCCGATACCACAGCCGTCGGGTTAAGACCAGGACGTTTTAGGAAGGAGATCTGGTGCTCCGGCTCATCCAAGACCAGACAGATATGCACAAGTTATCCCCACCTTGGGAAGGACCCTTTGTGGATAGCAAGAACCTGAACAACGGATCATACTACCTCATCGACGTTCGAGAACATAAGGACTCACGCACGGTGGAGG
Organism: Secale cereale; assembly: GCA_902687465.1. Taxonomy (NCBI): domain Eukaryota; kingdom Viridiplantae; phylum Streptophyta; class Magnoliopsida; order Poales; family Poaceae; genus Secale; species Secale cereale. The sequence goes on from LR738713.1 coordinate 698,856,205, forward strand.
AGGAGACTAAGCGGCCGTGGAACATCGCTCTTCTTCTACCTTACTATACTTGAGCCATCGGCTCCACTTTATGTACAATGTATATATTATGATTAATAAAATAAACTGGCGCCCCCGGTAAACCGGGGAATCAGCCATCCTTTGCACAAAAGAGTATCACATGAGGGCTTCCGTGCAAGGAAGCTTTCCATGGCCTCTTAAACCGGCGCCCTTGATAAAAATCAAGGAATCATCCGTCTTTTCTGCACAAAAGAGTATCACATGTGGGTTTCTGTGTAAGGAAGCTTTCCATGGCCTCTTAAGTCGGCGCCCTTGGTTAAATCAAGGAATCAGCCGTCCTTTCTATACAAACAAGAATCACATGGGGGCTTCCGCGGGCAAGGAAGTCTCCCATGGCCTCTTGAACCGGCGGCGATATGAAGCCCATCATAAGAGAACTGCTCTGGTTGCTTTGGCAATTTCCACATGATGATGAAGGGGCAAAAGAGGGTTTGATGCCTTGCACGACTCAAACATATGCCCCGACGAGCAATGCTCACACGCTACCTGGGGGCTCTCAGCGAGTTGACAACCCTTGTAGTGAACACGGCTTGGAAGCCCGGTGGATACACCTAAAACCTCGGATTAACCTGCCTGCATCAAGTAAATCGCGCCGTCCATGTAAACCTGGTATGACCCGTCGAACGTATCACAAGTCAATCCTTCGGGACCCTGAACTTGGTCACGTTAAATTGACGATCATCAAGTGATTACCCAAGCCAAAATCCTTATGAGATTTTGAACATTGGGTAGCTGTTGACATTGATGATTTGGTTAAAGATTGCGGATCATCTTGACAGGCTTTGCTAAAATGGTTAATGACAGTAGCCTGGCAGCTCATAAAAATCCTCGAATTTGGAGCCTGGCAGCTCGTAAAAAGCCTCGACTACATGGTCTTATTTGCCCAAAAACTTTATTTTCCATTTTTTGTTTTCACAAATTTTTATCATCAAGGTCATTGGTTTTTCAACCAAGTCCATTGATTCAAGACGGGGCAGCTACAAAGTTGTTACTACAGAGCTATAGTCTGGGTCATGAACACCAGCACTAGTTTACCGTTAAACCGGCGTTCATTGTAACCTGGATCAGCTTCATAAGCCAACAGAGAGCCAAGGGAGTCATCAACACTCACGTCTTGGATTACTCGTGCCGGATTAAGGTTTGCTGATACGCTTAATCACATGTATGATATATGATGGTATCTTATACACAGTTCAAGTTATTAACTTAGATCATGTGCTTGGGTAGAATAACCCGTCCGGTGGTAAACCGCCAGGACATTCTTAGCATTGTTTATGCAGATACAGGTAAACACAAAATGTTGACACATTGCAAGTAGGGGATAATTTAAGAATTGCCAATCAAAGTAATGCCATAAAGGACAATAGTGGGACAAAGATAGTATCTCAACTATTCTATTACAAGGCACTTGCAAGCCCAAAAGAATATCAGTTTTTGCAAAGTATTCAACACATAAGATTAAGCCGGAGCCGGTTTAGGGTTCTTCTTCGGCTCACTGTGAAGACTGAAGGTCAGCTTGTTCCGGATCTTCGTCGGCTTCTGGCAGCTGCTAGAAATCAGGAGTGCTCCAGTCAATCTTGGCGAGGGCACGGAAATATACTTCATCGTTTATGAGTTCTGACGGTTCAATGTCAGGAGCGAAGGTATGCTTACGAACGGGGGGAATCAGATTTTCGGTGTCATAAATCGGCCACTCCACCCGCACATTCTCTAGATCATAACTCGGATGATACCTCGTTAAGTCCGCTTCCTCAGCAAGCTTACTGGCAAGAGGGCGCATGTCTTTAGTTAAAGCGCGAAGATCTTCAGCAGAGAAGGCTGACCCGTCCTCTTTCATACTGGGATAGCCATTCATGGCTTCCGCCGGATCAAAATCGGGAACCCATGCTTTGGCCCGAGTTAACGCCATGAGAGAGCCAGCTCTTGCAGAAGATTTCTTTACTTCAATAAGTCGGGTAGGCAAGATGGATAATTTCTCCAGAGTACCTTGGATGGTGGTCGGCACCGGTTTATTGTGCGACATAGCACTGATTGTCCTTTGAGCACCGGAGTAGAGTTGTTACACCAAGGTATAAGCAGCCTTCAGTTTCCTCCGTACATCATCCCCAAGATGAGTCACGCGCCTCCCTGTGTACAAGTGATGGGTTAAGCCGGAGCAATATAAGATAGCAAGGATAAAGCGGATGAATACAAGTATTTACCGAAGATCGCAGATGTCATATCGTTTATATGTTGTCTTAACCCGGATAACTCCTCTGTCACCGGGTTAAGGGCAGCCTCAGCATCCTTTGCTCTCTTCTCTAAAGCAGCCCTTTGCACCTCCCACGTGGACCGCTCCGCTTCAAAATCTTTTTTTAGCTTCTCCATACTCGCTAAAGCAAGGGAAAGCTCCTCCTTGGCTTTAGTCGAAGCAGTCTCTTGAAAGGCCAGGTTATTCCGGAGCTCAGTTGTCTCTGAAGCCCTCCGGTTCAAGTCAGCCTGCAGAAAATAGAAAATGTTAGAAGAACAGTTCAATCAAAAGTCTCAAGCACATACCAAGTTATGCACTCGACACTTGGGGGCTAATGTACAATTGAAGTGAAAGAAAGCAACTTTTCAAACAAGTCTCAAGCACATAACAAGTTATATCCTTGACACTTGGGGGCTAATGTAAGGTCATTCTCAAACATGGCAGAAGTCCCGATTCACCCGCAATGGAGTAAACCGGTCCTTGGGGGCTACGCATGCAAATCAAGGTATTCTAGTTAATCTATCAAAGTCCCGGTTCACCCTAAAGGTTAAACCGGCACTTGGGGGCTACAATGGCCTAATGGTACAGTTACAAGATGCAAGCAGAAATGAAAGGCAAAGGGAAAGAAGTTACCTCATATTTTTCCATCATCATGTTTAGTAAACCGGCCTCGTAGTCGCGACTGGTGAAGAGCCGGTTTAGATACCCAGAGTGGAGCTCTAGGGCACTGAGCTGGGCATAACTAGACAAGTCAGTGCTCCATTTACTCTTGTCTTTCTGGAGAGCTTCCTCCTTGGCAGTATGTCTGGCCAAGATAACAGGCTGCACGGGAGCAGTAAAACCTATCCCAGTTATCTCAACATCTTCTGTCGAAGCAGTAGTTGGCATGGGGGGATCATCGGTGCGCACCAGACTAACAGGAGCCGGGCTAGCCCGAGGAGGACTAACCTGGACAGGGCTGGCCGGTTCAGCAGCGTTCTCCATGGTGTCACCCCCCGGAGCAGCAAGATCTTCTTGGTCCATTGGGGAAGGATCATTGAGCGGAACCTCAGCGTTCTCTTCCAGAGGATTGGCAGCTTCAACATCCTCTGCCGGTTCAGAAGTGTTTCCGGCTGCCGGTTTATTTAATTTCGCCTTCTTGCTAGGCTTGGGCATACTGATAAGATTAAAGGAATAATGAAAATCACAAGTCAAAAAGAAAAGATAAACCGGGCATACTGAAAGATGACTTACCCGGGAACGGTCTTAAGCACCGGGACTTGGGTGGCAGTTGACTCGCCGGAAGAAGACAGAGGAGTTTCTTGATAGTTAGGATCAGACGGTTTAAGAGGTTTGCGAATAAGACCTGCTTTTGGATAAAGAGTGGTTGGAGTAAGCAAAACCTCTGAGTGGCATCTTCGAGCCGGCGTGTGGGGTAATCTGGAAGATTCAACTACGTGACCACTATGGCGTGTGGTCCGGCGAGCCTCATGCTGCTGCTTCTTCAAAAGAAAATTGGGATCCAATTGAGCATAAGGGTGAGAAAATGGATACTTCCGGGCTACACGACGAATTTTGGGTGGCAATGGCTCTGAATCAGAAGAAAGAGAGATTACCTCGACTTCATCCGCTTTACTCCCTTCTGCCGGATCCTAGGAAAGGACATTGTTAATATAAATATAGACAAAGGAAAGTTAAAAGGTGTAAAGAATAAAACAGTACCTCAGAAGCCGGATCATCTTCTTCAGGGTTTGAACCGGAAGCGGCGGCAGGTTTCTTCTTGTGTTTCTTTATGGCCAGGCTCTTCTTGCGAGTTGGCTTCGCCGGTTTGTCTTGAGCCTTCTTCTTCCAGAAGGGGTCATTAGCCTGTGTAAAGGGATAAAAATATGTTGAAGACAAGAAATATGGACGGATTAAAACGAAGAGAAAGGGGCAGAAGAATCGTACGGATGGCGGTTAGTTATTCACGCAGAAAGGGGCTAAACCGGTTCGGCTGCACTCCTCCAAAGGAATATTCGACATCTTTTTTGCAGACTCAGTAACTTCATTGTCGGGAAGCACCATGTCTGTATGGCGCTGAGGGTCCTTCGGATTGCCGGCATCTCGCACATTAAACCGGAACGCCGGCTTAACGGGAGGATGCTCCAGGAGAGCCAGCAGCGAACAAAGTCGACACCAGTTAACCCGTTGGCCACAAAGGCCCTGAGTTTGGAGAGTTGGGAGGCATATCTGGACCGGTATTGGGCGCTCAGACGTTGCGGGAAGGGATGATCCGTTGTCAGCCGATAGGGGCGGTAACCCGGCAGTGGATTTTCTCCCTCTGGTGAAGAGTCTTGCAATAGAACCAGGTCTGTTTCCAATCCTTGGGGTGGCTGTGAAGAGTGGCGCAAGGAAAGCTGACATCTTTTCTCTTCTGGATGCTCATATCGCCGAGTTCAGTATTGGGCCCGTCGGAGAATTCAGTCCGTCGATTCAAATGGAAGAAATCCCGGAATAATTCTACAGATGGCTCCTCTTGCAGATATGCCTCTGAGAAGACTTGAAAGTTGCAGATGTTTGATATAGAATTGGGACCTATATCTTGTGGATGGAGTTTAAAATCGGCTAAAACGTCGTGGAAGAACTTTGAACCAGGAGGATTAAAGCCCCGGGCTAGATGATCGAAAAAGACGACGATCTCCCCCTCCTTAGGCTGAGGAGGGCACTCTTTCCCAGGGGCCCGCCAGTGCAGAACCTCTTTCGGACCTAAACCACCTATGGAGGTCATCTTTTCTAAATCGTCCTCGGTGACCCGGGACAGAACCCAGTTGCAGGCAACAAACTGTTTCGTCGTGGAAGCCATCTTTTTCAATGAGGGAATGCTGAAAAATACAATACAAGACCCGGTTTACAATCCACTAGATATAAACCGGCATGTTCTGTGAAGATATTGACCTAATCGACGGTTTAAGCAAGGGACTAATGGTACCTACTAATCCGGGGCAAGTATGAACAAGACAGCTACCGGTTTATGAAGCTTAGAAGTGAAAGGTTAAACCGCCAATTACAGGGTGCAGGTCTAAATCTAAACCGTCAGCACAGGCATATAAGGCGTAGGTTACAATTGAGCCGGTGACATAAGCAGACAAGTTACAGATCTAAAGTATGATAAACAACTTTCACATGAGCAGTGGTAAAATATGGATCTACAGCACAGGGAAAAATCAAGATAATTCAAGTTATATCTGTCGAAGGCAGCGAAGGTTTCTACAGATCGAATCTAAGCTAGCAGTATTGGAGGAACTAAGATTATAGAGGTGGAGCGGAGTCATGCGCAAGAGAGTTGACCTAAAAGTTTTACATCTACAGTTAAGGAACGGCCTACGATGATGAACTGCAAAGAACAAGGGTTCATGGACGAACTACAGAGAAACCCTAGAGCTAAGATCGTTGGGGAAGAAGAAGTAATGTACCTGATGGAGCAAAGGACGGCGACGAGTCTCTGGACGCGCTCAGGTTGATGCAGCGACCGGGCTTGGTGACGACGACGAGCTCGAAGGACAGCGGCGGAGCTTGGGCGCTGGAGGACAGAGGAAGACGAAGCAGAGGGGATAAAGAGATGGCCCTCGGCCCTATTTATAGGCCGAAGAGATAAAAACGGCAGGCGCGGGAATCGAGGAGACAAAAAATTGGATATGGATTGAGCTATCGCCTCGATCTTTGGAGCTTTAATAAATAAAGGTAACAAACAGGTACATGCATTAAATGAGCGGATGATGTCACGACGGTTTAAAGAGACCCAAGAAGATGACGTCATGCCGGTTTATCAAACATACTGAAGCCACAGAAAGAAGAGGATGTGCAAGACGTTGGAGATTGACATGAACCAGTTCAAATCAACTTGGGGCCTAATGTCAGGGATATTACTACCAGGTATAAACTGGCCAGGAGGGTCCGGTTTATATTGTCAAGATTATATTATCAAGAACCTAGTTGAGTAGGAAGTAGAAGATTGTAGCCCAAGGGGCTTAGAGCCCATATGTTAGGGCCCATGGTTTGTAAACCGTCATACTGTGTAAACTTGGGATGTAAGATAGAAAAGACAGAGACCGAGGCGGACACGTTTATGAGCCGGCCTCGGGACTCTGTGAACCGGACCGAGCGTCACCTCTTATATAAAGGGACGACCCGGCGACGGTTCAGGACAAGAAACAACAACTCGAGACACAGGCAAAGCGGATTCGCTCCCTTGTCATCGATGCCCAAGCAATACCACACCAAACTAGACGTAGGCTTTTACCTTCATCGAAGGGGCCGAACTAGTATAAAATCCCTGTGTCCTTCGACCGCTTTGACCCCTTTAAGCTAAATCGTAGCGATGGCCTCACGACTAATTCATTTTGCTAGGACATCTGCCGTGCTAAATCCACGACAAAAATCTTGACTGAAAATTTTCAGAGACTTCAGTCCAAGTATGATAACCTTCAAGGTCATCATAACGCTCTCTTGTCTGATCATGAGAAGCTTTCTTATGAATTTCTTCAAAGAATCAAGATCTTGAAAAGCTAAGAGTGAGTTATGAAGATCTTCAGAAGGAGCGCGATTAATTACTTGCTCAACAAATCGGCGCTTCTCAGGAAGAATTCATTCCTCCATGCTTGAAATGCATTGAACGAGAAACTGCAAATTCTTCACCTGAATGTTCAAATGCTTCTAATGCTACAAATTCTTCAACTGTCTCTGTTATCACTAATTCCTCATCTGGGGAAATTGCTAGTATCACTGACAATGTAGGGCTGAAGGAATTGTACATGACAGGCATGTACAAAAGCCTCAAAGGGCATCAGACTCTCTGTGATGTGCTTAAAAAGCAGATCCTCAACAAGAACCCTAGGAAAGAGGGTATTGCCTTTGAGAGGAAACTTAATGCTGATGGTTCATATTGGAAGCCTGAGAAGTAACCCAAAACCTCATGGGTTGCTACAAAGGGACCTCTAGTTGATCCATCCAATTTATCTGGCTTTACATGTGAATCTCCTCATTCTTCTGATGAGTCATTTGACTCCAACTATAAACTATTCAAAAATCAGAATGGTGAAGTATTTGCTAGATATGTTGGAACTAACTGCAGGAATGGTTTCCCTATGAAGAAAATCTGGGTCCCTAAGAGGCACCTTGAAAATCTTCAAGTGAATGTCCTCATGACACCTCGTGTGAGGAATAGGAACCCCAGATCCAATTCTTCATATGGATCAAAATCTTCAGATGGATTCAAATCCTCATATGGGCCAAATTCCTCACATGGATCAAATTCCTCAAAAGGATCAAAGTCCTCATATGAATATCATCGTGCTAACAACTCTGTTTCGTAGGGAAAAGCTAAGGGCTATGAATATGAGCATTATACTTCTAACCATTATATTCATAAGTCCTCGAAGAATTACTCTGCTTATTCATATGCCTATCCTAACTCCTCTTATGTGAAACAAAATGGGCTGGCTTCTATGCCACCTTTCTCGTATGGAGCTCGCAGAGTGATGAACTCTTTGCCACCCCTTCAGATGTGGGTGGTGAAGAAAAAGAACTAATCTCTGTTGGGGAACGTAGTATTTTCAAAATTTTCCTACGATCACGCAAGATCTATCTACTAGATGCATAGCAATGAGGGGAGAGTGTGTTTACGTACCCTCGTAGACCGGGAGCGGAAGCGTCTAGTGACGCGGTTGATGTAGTCGAACTTCTTCGCGATCCAACCGATCAAGTACCGAACGTACGGCACCTCCGCGTTCAGCACACGTTCAGCTTGATGACGTCCCACGAGCTCTTGATCCAGTTGAGCATCATGGGAGAGTTTCATCAGCACAACGGCGTGGTGACAGATATGATGAAGTTACCGGCGCAGGGCTTCGCCTAAGCACTGCAACGGTATAATCGAGGTGTGTTTCTGTGGAGGGGGGCACCGCACACGGTTGGGAGAGATCAACTGATCAACTTGTGTGGTCTAGGGTGCCCCCCTGCCCCCGTATATAAAGGAGCAAGGGGAGGGGCCAGCCAGCCCTTCTATGGCGCGCCAGGGAGGCAATCCTACTAGGAATAGGATTGCAATCCTATTCCTAGTAGGAGTCCACCAAGAAGGAAAAGGGGGAAAGGAAGGAGAGGGAGAGGTGGCGCCCCCCAATCCTAGTCCAACTAGGATTCCCTGGTGGCGCGCCGGCCAGCCTCTATGGGTTGTCTCTCTTCTTTCCTCAAGGCCCACTATGGACCATACCCCCTCGTGGGGGGTTCCGGTAACCCCCTCCGGCAATCCGATTAAATCCGAAACTTTTCCGGAACACTTCCGGTGTCCGAATATAGTCGTCCAATATATCAATCTTTATGGCTCGGACATTCCGAGACTCCTCGTTATGTCCGTGATCTCATCTGGGACTCCGAACTACCTTCCGTACATCAAAACTCATAAAATCATAATACCGATTGTCATCAAACGTTAAGCATGCGGACCCTACGGGTTCGAGAACTATGTAGACATGACCGAGACTCATCTTCGGTCAATAACCAATAGCGGAGCCTGGATGCTCATATTGGTTCCTACATATTCTATGAAGATCTTTATCGGTCAAACCGCATAACAACATACGTTGTTCCTTTTCTCATCGGTATGTTACTTGCCCGAGATTCGATCGTCGGTATCTCTATACCTAGTTCAATCTCGTTACCGGCAAGTCTCTTTACTCGTTCCGTAATACATCATCTCGTGACTAACTCATTACTCATTTGCTTGCAAGGCTTATTATGATGTGCATTACCGAGAGGGCCCAGAGATACCTCTCCGACACTCGGAGTGACAAATCCAAGTCTTGATCTATGCCAACACCACGAATACTTTCGGAGACACCTGCAGAGCATCTTTATGATCACCCAGTTACGTTGTGACATTTGATAGCACACAAGGTGTTCCTACGGTATTCGGGAGTTGCATAATCTCATAGTCATAGTGATACGTCCAAAACGTATCTATAATTTCAGCTTGCTCCATGCCACTTTTGGGTGATATTGCTATGATATTTATACACTTCCATACACTTTTGAGCATATTTGGACTAACCTACTAATCCAGTGCACCCCAGTGCCAGTTTATGTTTTCGGCTGTTTTTGTATTTCAGGTTTTCACGTTACGAGAACTGCCAGGAAAAATCCAGAAAAATTATATAAAAAATCAGCGTTCCAGAATCTACCTTGCGCCCGAAGGACAGCCGGGGGGGCCACCAGGGCTCCAGGCGCCCTGGTGGCGCCCCCCCTGGGCCGCGCCGGGGGGGCGCCTGGGCCCCTCGAGCCCCGTCTGGTGCCCCCCTTTGGCATATATTTAGAGCGTCCTTTGAAACCCTCGGGACGGGAACTCTTTTTCGCGATCTCATCTCTGTTCCGCCGCCGCCGCCGCTTCCAAGATCGGGAGCACCAGGAGAACTCTTCCGGCACCCTGCCGGAGGGGAGGATCACCATCGGGAGCTTCTCCACCACCATGGACGCCTCCCGGATGAGTTGTGAGTAGTCTCCCTTGGACCATGAGTCCATGACTAGTAGCTATGTGATGTTCTCCTCCCGTTCTTGTGCTTCACTAATTAGTCCTCGTGAGCTGCCCTACATGATCGAGGCACCTATGTAATCATTATGCTGTTGCTATGATGAGTTTGCTGGGATCCGATGGATTATGAGATTATGTTCAGATTGTGATTGAGTAATATATTTGATCTACCTCTTTTATATTTATGTTCATAAGTAATTCTTGCATGTTCTCCGTTGTTATTTATTGCTTTGGCCAAGTAGTAGGTAGTGACTCCAAGAGGGAACGTTATGCTCGATTGTGGGTTCATGCCCCTCGATGACTAGTTTGAGTGACAGAAACATGAGTCTAGGGGATGTGCTGTTGCCACAAGGGGGAAAACAACGGTGCTTGTGCCCGCGGGTGCAAGGATTGTTTACTTTACGCAAAGTTCTTTTAATGCAGTTGTCTGTTGCTTTGAGTTTACACTATGGGTGGGACTCGCAACTTAATACCAGCGAGATGTTCTGGATAGATATCTCAAGGTGGATGATTAGTAGTAGATATTGATGGATTTCGGTCTACTTACTTTGGCGTACCGCCCATGCTTTGAACCTCAACCTTTCTTGCAATGTAGTCAGCATTGGTTTGCGTTCGTGGTCCTGTCAATTGCCCAGCTGTAATTCGTTTACCTCAAATAGCTGTTTTATCATCTTTTGGGAGAGAGACATCACTAGTGAACATCATGAGACTCCGGTCCACATTACCATCATTGATCACATCCGCTATTTACTTTTCACTTTTACTTACTATTGCAAAATTATCTATCACCACTATCACTTGCGTTTAATCCTTTGTGAACTACAAGGCCGGAGGGATTGACAACCTCTCTGTACTCGTTGGGAGCAAAGTTATTTGTATCTGTGTGCAGGTCCACGTTGATTGCTAATATCTGGCGCCGTTAGCAGTTGACACCTACTTGTTGAACCTAGGAGTCTCTGGGGATTTGATCCTTGGCATCTTTGCTAAGGGAAAAACTTCCACAACACTGCATCTCACACCTTCCACTTGGGGTAACCAACGAGGGGTTAGAGGCCCATCAAGGAGTTTTTCTGGCGCCGTTGCCGGGGACTCCACTCTTCAGGATAGGGGAGTTGCATGCTATCTTTTACCTTTGCTTTTTAGTCTTGTTAGTTTACCTTTCAGTTTTTGCTTTAGTATCCTTTATCAAAAATTACAAAAAAAAATTATTTTGCCTTCCTGTTAGTAGTCCTATCTGTTTAGCTAAACATGTTAGGATATGGTGCTTTGAGGGAATCATAAGTTCTAGATTTCCATCAAAGGGATGGAGAAAATATGAAGAAGGCATGGGACAGAATTTCTGATGCACATAGGAGAATTATGCCTTGGATACCTATAAAAATTGTGCTTAGGATTTTTTACCAGGGTCTTTTTAAATGGTGTAAACACTCTCTTGATATTATAGCCGAGGGAGATTTCCTAGAGTGTGATGAAGCTAGAGCTCTTGAAATTATACATGGTCTATCTAGTTACTTTGTTTATGATCATAATTTTGATACTGTCATAGATAGACTTGCTACTATTGAAAAGAGAATGGATGCTCTAGAATTAATGAAGGTAGAGAAACCCAAACCCAATAAGAGAGATATTTTGGAAAATAGATAATGACTGGGAGCCTCTTGTTAGGATTAGCATCTCTAATCAAGACTTCCTTGCTTATTGTGATATTGGATCTATGGTTTCTACTATGCCAAAAATTGTTCATGATTCTTTAAAATTTAACATGGATAGATTACCATCTTATCATGAACATACTAATGGAGATATTTCTGAAATCCAGGGAAGAATAAAAGATGTGCCAGTTAAATTCCTTAAAGGGATTGCAATGGTTGATTTCTTCATCATGGAGCCAAACCAAGGAAATGTAGTGCTTGGAAGGGACTTCCTCCGAGCGGTAAAAGGCTTCATCGATATAGGTAAGGGACAAATCCGCTTACGCGGGAAGGCAAAAGGTGTGTACCCCTTTCCTAGAAGGAACAAGAGTGAACTTGTTGAGGAACCATATGAATCAATTTATAACTCCGATTATTATGATGGTTATTGATTCCTTTTTGCATTATGCCTAGCTTAAAGGCATAAAAGAAAGCGCTTTTGGGAGGCAGCCCACATGAATAAATTTTTATATTTTGCTTTTGTTGTGTCTTGATGTTGTTTACTACAGTAGCATCATCATTGTATCTTTGCTTTTCATATTTGTGCCAAGTATAGCCTCTGATTGCTAGAAAGTTCAAAAGTTGTGAGGTGCTGTCCAGGAAACAGATTCTGTCCTTGGATAGAAAAATTCGTATAAATTCACCAGATCATCTTTTTGGTCTGAATTTTTTCGACAGCGTTCTCTATATAATTGTCTTTCGTGCGTCTCTTCTGAGTTTTTTGATTTGAGTTGCAGAAGTACCCCGAACAGATCAATTACTACCTGATGTTCTGTTTTTCACAGATTCTGTCCTGTTTTGCCTTTCCTTCATTTTGCAAACCAAGAGCTTGCTTTTTCTTTGCAAAAACCTTTTGGCAATCTTGAGAAACAGTAGACCTTCAAGAATATATTTATTTCCAGCAAGGAACAATTATTTTATTAAGGGTACTAACCTCGCTAATCAGATTATGATGAGTTATGTATGAAGGGAGTTTTCAAGTGTGCGAGGGAAGATGATAAAAAGATTCAGGAGTGTCAAGCGCTCAAGCTTGGGGATGCCCCCGTGCACCCCCAAGAAATATTCAAGGAGACTCAAGCGTCTAAGCTTGGGGATGCCCCCGTGCATCCCCTTCTCCATCAACATTATCAGTTCATCTTTCGTTTCGCTATATTTTTATCACTTCATGTGTTATGTGCTATGCTTGGAGCGTCTTGCTTTTAGTTTCCTTTTTAGTTTTTCATAACGAGTCGGAACTCAGCGTTCTTTATGTGGGAGAGAAACATGCTCCACTTCTACCTAGAACATAACATAGAATTTTCATGTCTATCTATGATGTTTGTGTTCTTTGTCTTTTAATAGCTACTATCATGCTCTGCTCTTAGTATTCATGCTTATCTTTTCAAAGAGCTTTTGTTTAGTTGGTTGCTTGAACTCTCTTTAATTATCATGTCACCTTATTAAGAGAGTTTGCTTCCGTTGCATTGGTTAATATGTCTATGATAAAGATGCTACGTGCATAATGGCGCTTAGTAGTTCAGGTTTTCTTATGGTTAATCTCAAATAGCTGGGGGGTTCCCAATGTGTTATTGGAGTACCAACGTGATCTGTTTGCCTATGATGTGGTATGGTTTAGTAATATCTTCCTTCAAGAATTTATTTTGATTGACTTGGCGTATGCTCACGCATATTTAAGACTGTAAAGAAAGTCTGTCAAGCCTTGATGATCTTTTATTTCTGAGTAGCGATATAACTACCATGCCTGATTCAATATTGCTTTGTCGCTCTGCATGATTATGACCGTCATTGCTCTCTTAGTTGGTCGCTCCCAGTCTTTTGCTAACCTCCACCTGTACTAAGCAGACTAACTTTGCAATACATAGCTCATGGGAAAGTAGCTTAAAAACTATTGTGGTAAAGAATATGTTGCCTATGTATCTTATTTCTTATAAGTTGCTTGCTGAGCGGTAACCATGTTTCTGGGGACGCCATCAACTGTCACACTTTTGTTGAATATCATGTGAGTTGCTATGCATGTTCGTCTTGTCTGAAGTAAGGGTGATTCGCCATGGGTTGAATGAGTATGCATATTGTTAGAGAAGAACATTGGGCCGCCAACCAAAGCCATGCATCATGGTGGAAGTTTTAGCTTGGACATTAATCCTCAATCTCTTATGAGAATATGCTTATGCATTAAAGAGGAGTCCATCATCTATTTTCTATGTTGTCCCGGTATGGATGTCCTCAAGTTGAGATCTATCAAAAACGAGAAATCAAATGCGATTTATCTCCTTGGACCTTTGTACAGGTGGCATAGAGGTACCCCTTTGTGACACTCGGTTGAAACATATGTAATGCAATGATAACCCATGGAAATCCGAGCTAATTAGGACAAGGTGCGAGCACTATTGGTATTCGATGCATGAGGCTTGCAACTTATAGGATGTCTTATGCATGACACATATGAAGTACTACTACCGTTGACAAAATTGCTTCTATGTTTTCAAAATAAAAAGCTCTAGCACATAACCATTCTTTTACTTTTTGAGTCTCCACCTTCTTTCTTCAAGCACCAACTACTGAGAGCATGATTGTCATTCTAAGTGTAATGTGCATTGTTCCAAAGTAGCATTGTCTTTTGCATGATTGTGATATCATTTATTTTGAAATCATTGTATCTAGTCATCACTTAAACCTTGAAGGTGCCCCTGCATTTATGTTTTGCTTCACTAAAGGGGGCAAGCTAGATATCACTTTATCATATTTGCACATCATGTTCATTGCAAATCTTTTTGATGTTTCAGTTTCATATTGTAAAACTTTCAGTCCTTTGTGATTTTCTCATGAGGCAACTTAATTACTATAGAATCATTGTCTCAGTAAGCTTTTGTCATATGACTATGAAAAAGTCCTATATGGTTAATAGCATGTCACCACAGAAATTATTCTTGTTATCATTTACCTACTCGAGGACGAGCAGGAATTAAGCTTGGGGATGTTGATACGTCCAAAACGTATCTATAATTTATGCTTGCTCCATGCCACTTTTGGGTGATATTGCTATGATATTTATACACTTCCATACACTTTTGATCATATTTGGACTAACCTACTAATCCAGTGCACCCCAGTGCCAGTTTCTGTTTTCGGTTGTTTTTGTATTTCAGGTTTTCACGTTACGAGAACTGCCAGGAAAAATCCAGAAAAATTATATAAAAAATCAGCGTTCCAGAACCTACCTTGCGCCCGAAGGACAGCCGGGGGGGCACCAGGGCTCCAGGCGCCCTGGCGGCGCCCCCCCCGGGCCGCGCCGGGGGGGCGCCTGGGCCCCCCGAGCCCCATCTGGTGCCCCCCGTTGGCATATATTTAGAGCGTCCTTCGAAACCCTCGGGACGGGAACTCTTTTTCGCGATCTTATCTCTGTTCCGCCGCCGCCGCCGCTTCCAAGATCGGGAGCACCAGGAGAACTCTTCCCGGCACCCTGCCGGAGGGGAGGATCACCATCGGGAGCTTCTCCACCACCATGGACGCCTCCCGGATGAGTTGTGAGTAGTCTCCCTTGGACCATGAGTCCATGACCAGTAGCTATGTGATGTTCTCCTCCCGTTCTTGTGCTTCACTAATTAGTCCTCGTGAGCTGCCCTACATGATCGAGGCACCTATGTAATCCTTATGCTGTTGCTATGATGAGTTTGCTGGGATCTGATGGATTATGAGATTATGTTCAGATTGTGATTGAGTAATATATTTGATCTACCTCTTTTATATTTATGTTCATAGGTAATTCTTGCATGTTCTCCGTTGTTATTTATTGCTTTGGCCAAGTAGTAGGTAGTGACTCCAAGAGGGAACGTTATGCTCGATTGTGGGTTCATGCCCCTCGATGACTAGTTTGAGTGACAGAAACATGAGTCTAGGGGATGTGATGTTGCCACAAGGGGGAAAACAACGGTGCTTGTGCCCGCGGGTGCAAGGATTGTTTACTTTACGCAAAGTTCTTTTAATGCAGTTGTCTGTTGCTTTGAGTTTACACTATGGGTGGGACTCGCAACTTAATACCAGCGAGATGTTCTGGATAGATATCTCAAGGTGGATGATTAGTAGTAGATATTGATGGATTTCGGTCTACTTACTTTGGCGTACCGCCCATGCTTTGAACCTCAACCTTTCTTGCAATGTAGTCAGCATTGGTTTGCGTTCGTGGTCCTGTCAATTGCCCAGCTGTAATTCGTTTACCTCACATAGCTGTTTTATCGTCTTTTGGGAGAGAGACATCACTAGTGAACATCATGAGACTCCGGTCCACATTACCATCATTGATCACATCCGCTATTTACTTTTCGCTTTTACTTACTATTGCAAACATTATCTATCACCACTATCATTTGCGTTTAATCCTTTGTGAACTACAAGGCCGGAGGGATTGACAACCTCTCTGTACTCGTTGGGAGCAAAGTTATTTGTATCTGTGTGCAGGTCCACGTTGATTGCTAATATTTGGCGCCGTTAGCAGTTGACACCTACTTGTTGAACCTAGGAGTCTCTGGGGATTCGATCCTTGGCATCTTTGCTAAGGGAAAAACTTCCACAACACTGCATCTCACACCTTCCACTTGGGGTAACCAACGAGGGGTTAGAGGCCCATCACATAGGAACATGTATAAGTCATGCAGAAAGCAATAGCAGTAAAACTAAACGATCATGGTGCTAAGCTAACGGATGGGTCTAGTCCATCACATCATTCTCCTAATGATGTGATCCCGTTGATCAAATGACAACTCATGTCTATGGCTAGGAAACATAGCTATCTTCGATCAGTGAGCTAGTCTAGTAGAGGCATACTAGGGACATACTATTTTGTCTATGTATTCACACATGTATCAAGTTTCCGGTTAATACAATTCTAGCATGAATAAAATACATTTATCATGATATAAGGAAATACAAATAACATCTTTATTATTGCCTCTAGGGCATATTTCCTTCAGTCTCCCACTTGAACTAGAGTCAATAATCTAGATTACAGAGTAATGATCCTCACACCCATGGAGTCCTAGTGCTTGTCATGTTTTGCCCGCGGAAGAGGCTTAGTCAACGGGTCTGCAACATTGTTACACAACATTGCATACATGATAGATCCTATGGCTGAGGCATAGGGAATGACTTTCATTTTCTCTCTATCTTCTGCAGTGGTCGGGCATTGAGTCTTACTCAACTTCATACCTTGTAACACAGGCAAGAACCCTTTCTTCGACTATTCCATTTTGAACTTCTTCAAAACTTTATCAAGGTATGTGCTTTGTGAAAGTCCAATTAAGCGTCTTGATCTATCTCTATAGATCTTGATGCCTAATATATAAGTAGCTTCACTGAGGTCTTTCATTGGAAAACTCTTATTCAAGTATCCTTTTATGCTATCCAGAAATTATATATCATTTCCAATCAACAATATGTCATCCACATATAATATCAGAAATGCTACAGAGCTCCCACTCACTTTCTTGTAAATACGGGCTTCTCCAAAAGTCTGTATAAAACCATATGCGTTGATCACCTCATCAAAGCGTATATTCCAACTCCGAGATGCTTGCACCAGTCCATAGATGGATCGCTGGAGCTTGCATACTTTGTTAGCATCTTTTGGATCGACAAAACCTTCTGGTTGCATCATATACAACTCTTCTTTGAGATATCCATTCAGGAATGCAGTTTTGACATCCATTTGCCAGATTTCATAATCATAAAATGCGGCAATTGCTAACATGATTCGGACGGACTTAAGCATCGCTACAGGTGAGAAAGTCTCATCGTAGTCAACTCCTTGAACTTGTCGAAACCCTTTCACAACAAGTCGAGCTTTGTAAACAGTAACATTACCGTCTGCGTCGGTCTTCCTCTTGAAGATCCATTTATTTTTGATGGCTTTCCGATCATCGGGCAAGTCAACCAAAGTCCACACTTTGTTCTCATACATGGATCCCATCTCAGATTTCATGGCCTCAAGCCATTTTGTGGAATCTGGGCTCATCATCGCTTCCTCATAGTTCGTAGGTTCATCATGGTCTAGTAACATGACTTCCAGAACTGGGTTGCTGTACCACTCTGGTGCAGAACGTACTCTGGTTGATCTACGACGTTCAGCAGAAACTTGATCTGAAGTTTCATGATCATCATCATTAGCTTCCTCTCTAATTGGTGTAGGAATCACTGGAACAATTTTCTGTGATGTACTACTTTCCAATTCAGGAGAAGGTACAATTACCTCATCAAGTTCTACTTTCCTCCCACTCACTTCTTTCGAGAGAAACTCCTTCTCTAGAAAGGATCCATTCTTAGCAACGAATATCTTGCCTTCGGATCTGTGATAGAAGGTGTACCCAACAGTCTCTTTTGGGTATCCTATGAAGACACATTTCTCCGACTTGGGTTCGAGCTTATCAGGTTGAAGCTTTTTCACATAAGCATCGCAGCCCCAAACTTTAAGAAACGACAACTTTGGTTTCTTGCCAAACCATAGTTCATAAGGTGTCGTCTCAACGGATTTAGATGGTGCCCTATTTAACGTGAATGAAGATGTCTCTAAAGCATAACCCCAAAACGATAGTGGTAAATCGGTAAGAGACATCATAGATCGCACCATATCCAATAAAGTACAATTACGACGTTCGGACACAACATTACGCTGTGGTGTTCCGGGTGGCGTGAGTTGTGAATTTATTCCACATTGTTTCAAATGAAGACCAAACTCGTAACTCAAATATTATCCTCCACGATCAGATCGTAGAAACTTTATTTTCTTGTTACGATGATTCTCAACTTCACTCTGAAATTCTTTGAACCTTTCAAATGTTTCAGACTTGTGCTTCATTAAGTAGATATACCCATATCTGCTTAAATCATCAGTGAAGGTCAGAAAATAACGATACCCGCCGCGAGCTTCAACACTCATTGGCCCACATACATTAGTATGTATGATTTCCAACAAATCTGATGCTCGCTCCATAGTTCCGGAGAATGGAGTTTTAGTCATCTTGCCCATGAGGCATGGTTCGCAAGCACCAAGTGATTCATAATCAAGTGATTCCAAAAGTCCATCACTATGGAGTTTCTTCATGCGCTTTACACCAATATGACCTAAACGGTAGTGCCACAAATAAGTTGCACTATCATTATTAACCTTACATCTTTTGGTTTCAATATTATGAATATGTGTATCACTACAATCGAGATCCAATAAGAATAGACCACTCTTCAATGGTGCATGACCATAAAAGATATTATTCATAAAAATAGAACAACCATTATTCTCTGATTTAAATGAATAACCGTCTTGCAACAAATAAGATCCAGATATAATGTTCATGCTCAACGCTGGCACCAAATAACAATTATTTAGGTCTAAAATTAATCCCGAAGGTAGATGTAGAGGTAGCGTGCCGACGGCGATCACATCGACTTTGGAACCATTTCCCACGCGCATCGTCACCTAGTCCTTAGCTAATCTTCGTTTAATCCGTAGTCCCTGTTTCGAATTACAAATATTAGCAACCGAACCGGTATCAAATACCCAGGTACTACTACGAGCATTAGTAAGATACACATCAATAACATGTATATCACATATACCTTCGTTCACCTTGCCATCCTTCTTATCCGCCAAATACTTGGGGCAGTTCCGCTTCCAGTGTCCAGTCCCTTTGCAGTAGAAGCACTCAGTTTCAGGCTTGGCTCCAGACTTGGGTTTCTTCGTGGGTGTAGCAACTGTCTTGCTATTCTTCTTGAAGTTCCCCTTCTTTCCCTTGCCCTTTTTCTGAAACTAGTGGTCTTGTTAACCATCAACACTTGATGCTCCTTTTTGATTTCTACCTCCGCAGCTTTCAGCATAGCGAAGAGCTCGGGAATTGTCTTCTGCATCCCTTGCATATAGTTCATCACAAAGCCTTTATAGCTTGGTGGCAGTGATTGAAGAACTCTATCAATAACACTATCCTCGTCAACTTTGCAACCAAGTTGAGTCATATGATTGTAGTACCCAGACATTCTGAGTAAGTGTTCACTGATAGAACTATTCTCCTCCATCTTGCAGCTGTAGAACTTATTGGAAATCTCATATTTCTCAATCCGGGCATTTGCTTGAAATATTAACTTCAACTCCTGGAACATCTCATATGGTCCATGACGTTCAAAACGTCGTTGAAGTCCCAGTTATAAGCCGTAAAGCATGGCACACTGAACTATCGTGTAGTCATCAGACCGCGTCTGCCAGACGTTCAAAGCGTCTACATTAGCGGGAGGGGGCTTGTCACCTAGCGGTGCTTCAAGGACATAATTCTTCTGTGCAGCAATGAGGATAATCCTCAAGTTACGGACCCAGTCCGTGTAATTGCTACCATCATCTTTCAACTTAGCTTTCTCTAGGAATGCATTAAAATTCAAAGGAACGGTAGCACGGGCCATTGATCTACAACAACATAGATATGCAAAAACTACAGGACTAAGTTCATGATAAATTTAAAGTTCAATTAATTACTTAAAGAACTCCCACTTAGATAGACATCCCTCTGGTCATCTAAATGATCACGTGATCCAAATCAACTAAAACATGTCCGATCATCACGTGAGATGGAGTAGTTTCAATGGTGAACATCTTATGTTGATCATATCTACTATATGATTCACGCTCAACCTTTCGATTTCCAGTGTTCCGAGGTCATATCTGCATATGCTAGGCTCGTCAAGTTTAACCCGAGTATTCTGTGTGTGCAAAACTGGCTTACACCCGTTGTATTTGAACGTAGAGCTTATCACACCCGATCATCACGTGGTGTCTCGGCACGACGAACTTTCGCAATGGTGCATACTCAGGGAGAACACTTATACCTTGAAATTTAGTAAGGGATCATCTTATAATGCTACCGTCGTTCTAAGCAAAATAAGAAGCATAATAAGATAAACATCACATGCAATCAAAATATGTGACATCATATGGCCATCATCATCTTGTGCTTTTGATCTCCATCTCCAAAGCACCGTCATGATCACCTTCGTCACCGGCGCGACACCTTGATCTCCATCGTAGCATCGTTGTCGTCTCGCCAACCATTGCTTCTACGACTATCGCTACCGCTTAGTGATAAAGTAAAGCAATTACATGGCGATTGTATTTCATACAATAAAGTGACAACCATATGGCTCCTGCCAGTTGCCGATAACTTTACAAAACATGATCATCTCATACAAAACTGTATATCTCATCATGTCTTGACCGTATCACATCACAACATGCCCTGCAAAAACAAGTTAGACGTCCTCTACTTTGTTGTTGCAAGTTTTACGTGGCTGCTACGGGCTTAGCAAGAACCGTTCTTACTTACGCATACAAAAACCACAATGATGTTTCGTCAAGTATGTGTTGTTTTAACCTTCACAAGGACCGAGCGTAGCCACACTTGATTCAGCTAAAGTGAGAGAAACAGACACCCGCCAGTCAGCTTTAAGCAACGAGTGCTCATAACGGTGAAACCAGTCTCGCGTAAGCGTACGCGTAATGTCGTTCCGGGCCGCTTCATCTCACAATACCGCCAAAGCAAAGTATGACATGTTGGTAAGCAGTATGGCTAGTATCGCCCACAACTCATTGTGTTCTACTCGTGCATATCATCTACGCATAGACCTGGCTCATGATGCCACTGTTGGGGAACGTAGTATTTTCAAAATTTTCCTACGATCACGCAAGATCTATCTACTAGATGCATAGCAATGAGGGGAGAGTGTGTCTACGTACCCTCGTAGACCGGGAGCGGAAGCGTCTAGTGACGCGGTTGATGTAGTCGAACTTCTTCGCGATCCAACCGATCAAGTACCGAACGTACGACACCTCCGCGTTCAGCACACGTTCAGCTTGATGACGTCCCACGAGCTCTTGATCCAGTTGAGCTTCATGGGAGAGTTTCGTCAGCACGACGGCGTGGTGACGGATATGATGAAGTTATCGGCGCAGGGCTTCGCCTAAGCACTGCAACGGTATAATCGAGGTGTGTTTCTGTGGAGGGGGGCACCGCACACGGTTGGGAGAGATCAACTGATCAACTTGTGTGTCCTAGGGTGCCCCCCTGCCCCCGTATATAAAGCAGCAAGGGGAGGGGCCGGCCAACCCTTCTATGGCGCGCCAGGGAGGCAATCCTACTAGGAATAGGATTGCAATCCTATTCCTAGTAGGAGTCCACCAAGAAGGAAAAGGGGGAAAGGAAGGAGAGGGAGAGGTGGCGCCCCCAATCCTAGTCCAACTAGGATTCCCTGGTGGGGCGCCGGCCAGCCTCTATGGGCTGTCTCTCTTCTTTCCTCAAGGCCCACTATGGACCATACCCCCTCGTGGGGGATTCCGGTAACCCCCTCCGGCAATCCGATTAAATCCGAAACTTTTCCGGAACACTTCCTGTGTCCGAATATAGTCGTCCAATATATCAATATTTATGTCTCGGACATTCCGAGACTCCTTGTCATGTCCGTGATCTCATCCGGGACTCCGAACTACCTTCGGTACATCAAAACTCATAAACTCATAATACCGATCGTCATCAAACGTTAAGCGTGCGGACCCTACGGGTTCGAGAACTATGTAGACATGACCGAGACTCATCTTCGGTCAATAACCAATAGCAGAGCCTGGATGCTCATATTGGTTCCGACATATTCTACGAAGATCTTTATCGGTCAAACCGCATAACAACATACGTTGTTCCTTTTGTCATCGGTATGTTACTTGCCCGAGATTCGACCGTCGGTATCTCCATACCTAGTTCAATCTCGTTACCGGCAAGTCTCTTTACTCATTTCGTAATACATCATCTCGTGACTAACTCATTAGTCATTTGCTTGCAAGGCTTATTATGATGTGCATTACCGAGAGGGCCCAGAGATACCTCTCCGACACTCGGAGTGACAAATCCTAGTCTTGATCTATGCCAACACCACGAATAATTTTGGAGACACCTGTAGAGCATCTTTATGATCACCCAGTTACGTTGTGACGTTTGATAGCACACAAGGTGTTCCTACGGTATTCGGGAGTTGCATAATCTCATAGTCATAAGAACATGTAGAAGTCATGAAGAAAGCAATAGCAGTAAAACTAAACGATCATAGTGCTAAGCTAACGGATGGGCTAGTCCATCACATCATTCTCCTAATGATGTGATCCCGTTGATCAAATGACAACTCATGTCTATGGCTAGGAAACATAGCCATCTTCGATCAATGAGCTAGTCTAGTAGAGGCATACTAGGGACATACTATTTTGTCTATGTATTCACACATGTATCAAGTTTCTGGTTAATACAATTCTAGCATGAATAAAAGACATTTATCATGATATAAGGAAATACAAATAACATCTTTACTATTGCCTCTAGGGCATATTTCCTTCAATCTCTTCTGTAGGGTCAGGTCTCCAGACGTGCTCAAACGTCTGAAGAATTTGCTGGAGACCTGAAATGTGCCTGAAAAGACGCACGCTAATCATGAAGAAATGAACTCTCATTTCTCACGTCGATACGTCTCCAACGTATCTATAATTTTTATTTGTTCCATGCTATTATTTATGATGTCTTGGATGTTTAATGGGCTTTGTCATACATTTATATATCATTTTTGGGACCAACCTACTAACCCAAAGGCCAAGTCCAGATTGCTGTTTTTTGCCTGCTTCAGGGTTTCGCAGAAAATAAATATCAAACGGAGTCCAAACGGAATGAAACCTTCGCAAGAGATATTTTTGGAGAGAATCACACATGGAGAACTTGAGAACCATGTCAGAAGAGCCACGAGGGGCCCACGGGGGTGGGGGGCGCGCCCCCTGCCTCGTGGGGCCCCCGTGACTCCCCCGGTGTCCTCCTTCCTCCTATATAAGTCTACGTACCCCGAAACCATCAGCAACGGAGAGAAAACCCTAATTCCACCGCCGTAACCTTCTGTTCCCGTGAGATCCCTTCTTGGAGCCTGTTTCGGAGCTCCGCCGGAGGGGGTATCCATCACGGAGTGCTTCTACATCATCATCATCGCCCTCACCATGAGTTGTGAGTAGTTTACCACAGAACTTCGGGTCCATAGCTATTATCTAGATGGCTTCTTCTCTCTCTCTCTCTGGATCTCAATACAAAGTTCTCCTCGTTCTTCGAGGAGATCTATTTGATGTAATCTCTTTTTGCGGTGTGTTTGTCGAGATCCGATGAATTGTGGGTTTATGATCAAGATTATCTATGAGAAATATTTGGTTCTTTTCTGAACTCTTTATGTGTGCTCATAATATCGTTGCAAGTCTCTTCGAATTATTGGTTTGGTTTGGCCAACTAGATTTATAGTTCTTGCAATGGGAGAAGTGCTTGGCTTTGGGTTCAATCTTGCGGAGATATATTGATCATGTAGTTGACATTGTATTTGTGGCAAGGCCACCATGCATAACTTTTCATACATGTCACGCTTGTTTCATTGCACATCCCGGTACACCGCCGGAGGCATTCATATAGAGTCATACTTTGTTGTAGTATCGGGTTGTAATATCGAGTTGTAATGAAAGTGTGATGATCATCATTTTAGAGCATTGTCCCATGGGAGGAAAGGCTAAATCAATAAAGCCCCTCCACAAAAAAAGAGAAAGGCCAAAGAAAAAAAGAAAGGCCCAAAAAAAGAAGAAAAAAGAAAAAAAAGGGACAATTGCTACTATCTTTTTTTACCACACTTGTGCTTCAAAGTAGCACCATGTTCTTCATGGTAGAGAGTCTCATGCTTAGTCACTTTCATATACTAGTGGGAATTTTCATTATAGAACTTGGCTTGTATATTCCAACGATGGGCTTCCTCAAATGCCCTAGGTCTTCGTGAGCAAGCAAGTTGGATGCACACCACTAGTTTCTTTTGTTGAGCTTTCATACATATTTAGCTCTAGTGCATCCGTTGCATGGCAAACCCTACTCACTCACATTGATATCTATTGATGGGCATCTCCATAGCCCGCTGATACGCCTAGTTGATGTGAGACTATCTTCCTCCTTTTTGTCTTCTCCACAACCACCTATCTATTCTACATAGTGCTATGTCCATGGCTCAGGCTCATGTATTGCGTGAAAGTTGAAAGGTTTGAAAGAATATAGTATGAAAACAAGTGCTTGGCTGAAATCGGGGTTGTGCCAGACTATATGATTTTGTAGGGATAACTTTCTTTAGCCATAGTATTTTGAGAAGACATGATTGCTTTGATAGTATGCTTGAAGTATTGTTATTTCTTATGTCAATATAGACTTTTATCTTGAATCTTTCAGATCTGAACATTCATGTCACGATTAAGAGAATTACATTGAAAAACTATGTTGGTTATTATTCCACATCAAAAATTCTTTCTTTATCATTTACCTACTCGAGCACGAGCAGGAATTAAGCTTGGGGATGCTTGATACGTCTCCAACGTATCTATAATTTTTTATTGTTCCATGCTATTATTTATGATGTCTTGGATGTTTAATGGGCTTTGTCATACACTTTTATATCATTTTTTAGACTAACCTACTAACCCAAAGGCCCAGTCCAGATTGCTGTTTTTTGCCTGTTTCAGGGTTTCGCAGAAAATAAATATCAAACGGAGTCCAAACGGAATGAAACCTTTCCAAGAGATATTTTTGGAGAAAATCACGCATGGAAAACTTGAGAACCACGTCAGAAGAGCCACGAGGGGCCCACGAGGGTGGGGGGCGCGCCCCCTTCCCAGGGCGTGCCCCTGCCTCGTGGGGCCCCAGTGACTCCCCCGGTGTCCTCCTTCCTCCTATATAAGTCTACGTACCCCGAAACCATCAGCAACAGAGAGAAAACCCTAATTCCACCGTCGTAACCTTCTGTTCCCGTGAGATCCCATCTTGGAGCCTATTCCGGAGCTCCGCCGGAGGGGGGATCCATCATGGAGTGCTTCTACATCATCATCGTCGCCCTCACCATGAGTTGCGAGTAGTTTACCACAGACCTTCGGGTCCATAGCTAGTATCTAGATGGCTTATTCTCTCTCTCTCTCTGGATCTCAATACAAAGTTCTCCTCGTTCTTCGAGGAGATCTATTCGATGTAATCTCTTTTTGCTGTGTGTTTGTCGAGATCCGATGAATTGTGGGTTTATGATCAAGATTATCTATGAGAAATATTTGGTTCTTTTCTGAACTCTTTATGTGTGCTCATAATATCCTTGCAAGTCTCTTCGAATTATTGGTTTGGTTTGGCCTACTAGATCTATAGTTTTTGCAATGGGAGAAGTGCTTGGCTTTGGGTTCAATCTTGCGGTGTCCTTTCCCAGTGATAGTAGGGGCAGCAAGGCACGTATTGTATTGTTGCCATCAAGGATAAAAATATGGGGTTTATATGATATTGCTTGAGTTTATCCCTCTACATCATGTCATCTTGCTTAAGGCGTTACTCTGTTCTTATGAACTCAATACACTAGATGCATGCTGGATAGCGGTCGATGTGTGGAGTAATAGTAGTAGATGCAGAATCGTTTCGGTCTACTTGTCTCGAACGTGATGCCTATATACAATGATCATGCCTAGATAGTCTCATAATTATTCGCTTTTCTATCAATTGCTTGACAGTAATTTGTTTACCTGCCGTAGAATATTGCTATCATGAGAGAAGCCACTAGAGAACACTATGGCCCCCGGGTCTATTCTCAACATATCAATCTACATCTACTTTACTTTTACCGCTTTTACTTTCTGTTCTTATAAACAAAAAAATACCAAAAATATAAACTATCAGATCTCACTTTCGTAAGTGACCGTAAAGGGATTGACAACCCCTTATCACGTTGGCTGCGAAGTTCTTATTTGTTTGTGCAGGTGCGAGGGACTCGCAGATGGTCTCCTACTGGATTGATACCTTGGATCTCAAAAACTGAGGGAAATACTTACGCTACTGTGCTGCATCTCCATTTCCTCTTCGAGGGAATACAACGCAAGCTCTAGAAGTAGCACTGATCTATCTGTTGCATTGCTTGATGAAATTGATCTGATGAATTGATGTCATATTCTTCACTGATGAAGTATATGAGTTTGTAAGCTGCACTAATTCATCTACAGGATGATCAACCCAAAGCCACTGAGTGGGTCCTCGATAGTGGATGTACTAATCACATGACTGGCGACAAGAATCTATTAATGGATGCTCCCTTATCTCCATCTCATCTGAAGCATATAATCTTCGCTGACAAAGGCAAAAGTCAGGTTTTGGGTCTAGGTAAGGTTGCGATCGCTAGGGATCGACACATGGACAAAGTCATGCTTGTCGAGTCCTTAGGATACAACCTCATGTGTGTCTCAATGCTTTGCGATCTTGATATGGTTGTTGCCTTTGGCAAACATTGTTGTGTTGTGATCATGGAATCTGACAACTCCATAGTCTTCGAAGGCTTTAGGAGAGGAGACTTGTATGTTGTTTATTTCTCTACAGGACCTCAACCAGCTGTGTGTCTACTTGCAAAAGCTTCAGAAGGCTGGCTATGGCATCGACGACTTGGTCATGCAGGCATGAGGAATTTGCACACGCTTGCGAAGAAGTAGCATGTCATTGGCATTGAGAATGTCAAATTCCTCAAGGATCACTTATGCGGTGCCTGTGAAGCTGGAAAGATGACCAAGGCAAAGCATCCAGCGAAGACTACCATGACTACAACTCGACCATTTGAATTGCTTCATATGGATCTCTTCGGTCCTAACCATTATTTTGCAGTTTCAAATGATGCTTCTTAATACGGCTTTGTTATTGTTGATGATTACTCTCGATACACATGGGTACACATTGTTACTTACAAACATGAAGTGCATGAAGTCTTCAAACGATTTTCCTCGAGGGCTTCAACCAACTTTGGTGTGAAGATCAGGCACATCAGAAGTGACAATGGAACTGAGTTCAAGAACTCAGGTCTCGATGACTATCTTGATGAACTTGGTATTACTCATGAGTTATCTGCTCCTTATACTCCTCAACAGAATGGCGTCGTGGAGCGCAAGAACATGACTCTTACTGAGATGGCTCGCACTATGCTTGATGAATACAAAACACCTCGTCGTTTCTGGATTGATGCAATTGATACTGCGTGCCACATCATCAACAGAGTATATCTTCACAAATTCTTCAAGAAGACTGCTTATGAACTTCTCACTGACAAGAAACCCAATGTGAGTTATTTCAAAGTCTTCAGTGCTAAATGTTGGATTAGAGATCCTCGTCACAACTTAAAATTTGCACCGAAAGCACATGAAGGGTATATGCTTGGTTACGGAAAGGACTCGCACACCTACAGAGTCTTCAACAACGTTCTTCACAAGGTTGTTGAAACTGTAGATGTGCGGTTCGACGAAACTAACGGCTCGCAAAGAGAGCACCTACCTACTGTGATAGATGAACCAGCACCTGAGGAAACTATCAAATTCAAGGCTACTGAGGATGTCATTCCTACCGAAGAATCTGCTGAAGAATTCATTCCAGAACCTGATGAAAGTCGAGCTAATGCACCTGAGAAAAATGTTGAAGAAAATGCTGATCAAATTCCTCGATGACAACCAGCTCATCCTCGTGTTGCAAAAGAAGTGCAGATTGAGAAAATCATCAGCGGCATCAATATACCAGGTCCTCTCACACGCTAAAAAGCTTCACAATTATCTAACTTTTGTGGGCACTTTGCTTTTGTCTCTATCACAGAGCCCACTAAGGTAGATGAAGCATTTCTGGAGCCTGGGTGGATTCAAGCTATGCAAGAAGAATTACATCAGTTCGAGCTCAACAACGTCTGGGAACTGGTAAAACGTCCAGATCCTCACAAGCATAATATCATTGGCACAAAGTGGATCTACCGCAACAATCAAGATGAAAATGTCCTTGTGGTAAGGAATAAGGCATGGCTTGTAGCTCAAGGCTACACACAGGTTGAAGGAATTGATTTCGATGAAACTTTTGCACATGTTGCTAGACTTGAGGCTATTCGCATATTACTTGCTTATGCTAACCATCATGATATCATTCTATATCAAATGGATGTGAAAAGTGCATTCCTCAATGGTAAGCTTGAGGAAGAAGTATATGTTGCTCAACCCCCAGGTTTTGAAAATCCAAAGAATCCTGACAAAGTCTTCAAACTCAATAAGGCTCTCTATGGCCTCAAGCAGGCCCCTCGGGCGTGGTATGATACTTTGAAGGAATTCCTCATGAAGAAAGGCTTCAAACCCAGTTCACTTGATCCTACTCTTTTCACTAAATCCTATGATGGTGAATTATTTGTGTGCCAAATATATGTTGATGATATTATCTTTGGCTGTACTGACCAACGTTATAGTGATGAATTTTCCTATATGATGAGTGAAGAATATCAAATGTCTATGATGGGAGAGTTGAAATTCTTCTTAGGTCTTCAATTTCGTCAACAACACAATGGCATATTCATATCTCAGGAGAAATACCTCAAGGATGTACTGAGGAAATTCGCCATGCACGATTGCAAAGGCATCAAAATTCCTATGCCCACAAATGCCCATCTGTGCACCGATGAAAATGGTATTGACTTCGATCATAAGGTATACCGCTCCATGATTGGTTCTTTATTGTACTTATGTGCATCTAGGCCAGATATAATGCTTAGTGTTTGCATGTGTGCCCGATTTCAAGCTACACCGAAGGAATCACACCATAAGGTTGTGAAACATATTCTTCGATATCTAGCTCACACACCAACACCTCGATTATGGTACCCCAACGGCTCGGCTTTTGATCTCATTGGATATTCAAACTCTGACTATGCTAGTGATCGTGTGGACCGCAAGTCAACATCTGGTACATGTCATTTCCTCGAAGACTTTGGTCTGTTGGTCCTCGAAGAAACAGAACTGCGTATCACTGTCTACTGCTGAAGCTGAGTATATTGCTGCTGGCTCTTGTTGTGCTCAATTGTTATGGATGAAGCAAACTCTCAAGGACTATGGCGTCAACATGAAGAATGTGCCTCTCTTCTATGACAATGAGAGTGCCATCAAGATTGCTCACAACCCAGTTCAGCACTCGATGACAAAGCACATTCAGATTCGTCATCATTTTCTTCGTGATCATGTGTTGAAGGGCGACATTTCTATTGAACATGTGAAGGCTGAAGAATAGCTAGCCGATATCTTCACAAAGCCCTTGGATGAGAAGAGATTTAGCAAGTTGCGGTGTGAGCTAAATATCTTAGAATCTTCGAATGTTCTTTAAATTGGACACTCATCCTAACACTTATGCAAAATTGATGACTTAGATGTGCAACACATAAAGAAATTGGTTTTCTTCAATCAATGAAGAATAACGCTCTAAGTGTGAAGAAATTAACGAAGAATTTGATTCTCAGAACCCTACGACAATTGTACGTGGTGTCTGAAATCATGATTCTTATACGGTGGGTCACGCCACCACCAAAGTTGAAAATCTTCAATTTGAGTTTTCCTGAAATTCCTTAGTTGTTCATATTCTTCAACTTTGCATTGTCTTCACCTTTTTCGTCTCTTTTCTTCATTAGTTGTTCATAATCCTGAAATTCCTTAGTTATATATATATGAGTTTATGTCCTCTACATCATTCACTTATTGTTATTTCTTCAAGGTGTTTTTACTGCTAAGTGAATGTGATCGGACCCTTCCCCCTCTATGCTAAACTCAACCCATTCTATTCACAAATTCTTCATATGCGTTCTACTTGAAACCTGTTCAAAATCTTCACTGTGTCCTTGTCAGCTGAAGAAATTGCGAACGCAGCGTTCAAACTTATCCTTTCCAAAATTTTCGGTTTTGCCGCTCGAATCACTCCGCATCCCACGCTAATACTTATCTACTCACTCATGATCTCCACTACACAGTACGTTGGTGACACATGTTGTACGAATGAGAAGGGTCAGGGGCACGTTCGTCCAAACTCTTTGGGCAAACAGTTATTCATCTCAGCTATAAATACCCCTCCCCTTCCCTCACTTCACTTTTTACTCCGCTCGTTCTCACTCTCCCACTCAAGCTTCTCCAACCCTAGCGCCGCCGCTACTTCATCGTCGCCGGTGAGGAAGAGCTTCACTGCCTCGACCTTGTCACCGTCGTACTCGCATCGGTCGCGGATTTCTTCACTCCGCCGCTGCCGTAGTTGTCTTCCTCTGCCAAGTTAGGGCGTGGAAGATCCGCATAGACGAACTTCACTTCTCCATCTCTCAGTTCGTCGTGTTCTTCATCCAGGGTAATTAAAAGTTACTTTTACTGCCCTCTTTGATTCGAATGTTTTCTTCAAAATTCTCAAAAGGTGTTGTTCTTTTTCAAATCTTCACACACTAAACACCTCACATGTCATCTGTTCTTGATTTGATTTCTCTAAGCTATGTTTTTCTTCAAGATTCCTCAATTGTGTGGATTTTCAATCTATACAACTCTGGAACCTAAGACAAAGAACACTTAGTCAAATTCTTCAAGATTCATCTGGTCAAATTCTTCAAACTTGTTATTTTTACAAAACCTTCTGAGAACGCATATGACCTCTCCAAATTCCTCGCAACTATACTATGTTCACAGGTACTCATGTCTGCTGCTGAATCACTAGGTTCTCATCAACTTAACTCATTTGCAGCATTCCTCGAAGAAAAGTTGCATACTTCTTCAGAGAATTCAATTGTTCAAATTCCTCGTCTGAAGAAATGGCTGATGGAAAGAAGCCACAGAAGGGAGGAAAGAGGCCTGAGGTCAATACTGCTTTCGAGATATCTGAAGACATATATGCTGACTATTGCACTCCTGATGAGGCAAAGTTTGGAAAAGAGGACAAGAATCAGCGCAAAGTGCGCATACAAAGAATAGAGAGGAGATGGGCAAGAGAGTGGAGGAAGTACAGATATGTGACTCATACATGAAGAAATTCGCACTCAATCCTCCCTGCCCAAGACCTCCATTGGCACATGGCCAAGTTGCTGATCCCACTAGCCTCAAGCGTGGTGAGGATTATCCTAATGAATGGGCTAAGCGCCAGGCCAAGTTGGTCAAACAAGCTAAAGAAGCAGTGAGGAAATTTAATGAAGACTCTACTGCTGCTGCTACCACTACTGAGGCCTCTGCCTCCAAGCCTAAGAAGGCCATGACAAAGAAGCCTGCTTACAATCCAAGTGCTTCTTCTTCAATGCCCTCACGGCCTAGTTCCTCGGCAATGCCCTCTCGGCCAGATTCTTCAAAGCCCTCATGGAAAATTCCTCAAACTGCTCCTGCTCCTCCTAAGTCCTCAGCTGCTCCGTCAAAGTCTTCAGATGCTTCAGCAAAATCATCTGCCCTAGTGCATCTTGCCACATGTCAAAGGACTGCGGGCATATCCATTGCATCAGGAGCCTCTGCAAGTTCCTCAGCTGCTCCTAGTTCCTCAGCGATACCAAGTTCCTCAGCTGGTCCCTCGCTACTGAAGAAAAAGACCACTGCTGGACGCGGCTCTCGCCCAAGTCCTCACAAGAAACAAGTTGCTTCCCAAGTGTCGTCTGATGACGAAGCTGATGATGAAGAACTTGATCAAATCATCACAGACAGGCAAAAAAGGGCCGCTAGAGCCAAAGGAAGCGAAGTGCCACTGCTTTTGGATCCAAAGGTGATCCTTGATTTCATTGATCTCTGGCATCAGGACCGCAACACTCCTATGCCTGACTTCAACTTGACACCTGGCCAAACTCATATGTTGACCGCCTTCATAGGCGAAGAAAAATGGAAATTTGAAAAGGCCAGGCAGACGAAGAAAGCGCAGTACAAGAAGGAGCGCTTCCTTAAGAAGAATGTTTTCAACATGACAAATGAAGAACTTGTCAAGCTTCAGGGTGAAATCAAAACCCTCAGTGATGAATTTGATGCATATCGCGCAGATTGGATGGGTGCCAAAGTCAGATTTGTGAATTTGACTAAAGGTTTTTCTTCAAGTGCTGCTCGACAAACGCACATTGAAATTCCTCAGGTTGAAGCATCTGCTCAGTCTATTGAAGGGCATGCCAGCACCGCTGAAGAACATCAGGCTACTAAAGAAAATGAACATGCCAGGGCTGATGACTGCATTCCAGCTGCTGAAGAAATTGTGAGGGCAACCTCCAGTGTTGTGCTTGAAGAAAATGTCAGGCCGGCTGAAGCTCAAAAGGCTGCGCCTGAAGAACATGAAGAAGTTAGGGCAACTGCATCAGTTGTGCCTGAAGAAAAACAACCAGATTCCTCTGCTCCTCCTGCGCCTACACCAACTCCAATCCTTCCATCTGCATCAGATGTGAAGAAAACAAAGGCTGTAGAGCGTGCGGCTGTGAAGAAAACAAAGGCATCAGCTTCATCAGATTCTTCAGCCCCGAAGAAGATGAAGCCCTTGACAAGCTCGGCTGAAAATCCAATTGATGTCGTTCCAAATTCCTCCATGCCATCAAAGGAACTTATTCCATTTGATGAAGAATCTGTGATTCCTAGTGAATCGGATGAAGATATTCCCTCTGCTGCTTCCTCATAGCAGACAGACGAAGAAATTGAAGTGGATCCAATCCCTTCAACCCCAATCATCTCCTCGCCTATGCCTCAGTTTACTGCTGAAGAGGCCGGCGTTGAGGAATTGGAAGAACAAGACTCGAACGTGGACATTGGGAGTGCCACTCCTTTGATGAATGATGAATTTTGGGATAGACAGCATCCCAACTCTCCTCTGTTCACGCTGCTGCAACAAATTCCTCATTCACCAGCACAAACTGTTCCATTGGGCTTTGAAGAAACTCATCCCACTGAATCTGTTCATGAAGACATTCCAGCCACTAGTGCTGAAGAAACCGCTGCTGCTACTGAATCTGTGAAGACTGCCACTGAAGAGGAACCAGAAATTCCTTAGACTGAAGAACCTGAGATTGCGAATCCAGAGGTTGTGATGCAATTGACTGACACTCCTCAACTCAAGCCAAAGGATCCTTTCTCAAGAAAGCAAACTTTCAAGAAAGCTGATTTGTTCGGCGAGCATGTGTTCTTCACTGACTTCAATCCTTATGACTCTGCTCGCATTAAGAAGAGGCGTTTCTAGACTGCCAGTCAGGCAAATTTCTATTCCTCAGTGCTATACAATAAAGCTAAAGTCTTCGATCATCAGCATATTCCTCACGTGGATATGGAATCTCTGTCGTGCTTCGTGCCAGTCCTCGGTGTTCTTCACGACGCTGGACTGTTAGGTTTCTGCACTGACATATGTGACTGGAATGAAGAACTGATCCTTCAATTATATGCAACACTGCACATCACTAGCAATTCTGAAGATGTGAATTCATGGGTGTTGGACTGGATGACCGAAAACACTCACTACAAGGCACCAGCCTCTGAATTACTTCAAGCTCTGCCTCTCAGTCCTCCCACTGAAGCAGCACGTTGCATGTATGAAGAAACTGAACTCACTGATCACTACATGCAAGTGCTTATGAAGCCTTTGAAGCCTGGTGAAGCCCCACAGACCAAATTCCTCGTGAAGGAATTGATGTTTCTGCCACGGACTATCTATCGCATTCTGACGAAGACGTTGAGTCCAATCATGGGCCACGACTCAAATGATGAAGAAGTCGTTGGAATCATGAAGAATCTGCTGTTCAATATCATCCATGGCGTTCCCGTCAACTTCCATGATTTCTTCATGAGGACTATGGCAAATGTTGTATTGTCCCCTTTCAACCTGAAGTCTTATGCTCCATGGATTATGAGATTCATCAAGACAAGGTCTTCAGTGAACTACAAAGCTGACACACTGAATCATTGCAGCTACTTGCCCCCAATTGAACTCCTCAAAAGGACATTTTCCTTAGCTAATGACAAGGGCAAGGCCACTGCTGTTTTTGATGAAGGCATTCGTCCATTGGATGGTCAATTTCGCAAAGCTGCATCTTACTCCACCAATGATGACTCTACCACTCATGACTCTGCCGCCAACGCTCCCAAGCCAAATCCTCAAGGCACAGCTCCCAGGGTGATGACTGATCGTGAGCTTCTCCTCAATCTTCATCAGAAGGTTGATCGCAACCACAAATGGGTCAAGCGTCAGTTTGGTTCAATTCTTCACAACATGACCTCTACACACAATGCAGTGAAGAAAAACCATTACTACCTTCATGAAACCCTCAACCGCACCTGGGCTGTTCTGTCTCATCTGTATGGCGAAGAAGATCTGAAGAAAATGGGTCTCAAGGATGACTTTGGCTGGTCTGCTCCTCCTTCGAAGAAATACAAGAAGGTCAAGGTTACTCCCTTGGTGGCCAGCTTCTATTCTTCATCGCGTGAAACCGACGAGTATGAAGACTTGGGCGACACTGCGGCAGGCCCTACATCAACCATCGACCCCAACAATGCTGGTGCTCCTTCATCATCTTGAGATTCTTTAGGGGCGTTAGTCCTCAGTTTCAATCCTTTTGGTCATTCGATGAAAAAGGGGGAGAAATTTGAGTTAGTCTTCAAGCGGGTCTATATATGGGCGTTTTTTTTCTAAGTTACAACTCTCGTTCTTCTTATGACTTTGTTGGATCGAGTTGTAAACTTAAACTCTATGGTGACCTGATACTCTTGATGTGGTGTTTCTGCATGCTTATTCCTCATTAATGTTATGCACGCATGCTGAATTACATCAGTCACCATATTTCATCATGCATTTCAAATTCTTCATATTATATGTCAAATGCGTGTATGAATTACAAGATATAGGGGGGATCTCCATGATTCTACTCTTCAGGTGTGCAATGCTTCAAAAGCAAATTCCTCACTATGCACATCTTCAGGGGGAGTTCTTCTATATCTTGCAATCAAATTCCTCAATGTCAGTATTTACACTTCATATGGTTATCCCCGTTGAAAACTTAACCTATATTGTCATCAATCACCAAAAAGGGGAAGATTGTAAGTGCATCTAGTGCCCCTTAGTGATTTTGGTGTATTGAAGACTTATAGGTTAAGGGACTAATGTGTTTATGAGTGTACACAGGTCTATAAGTCTATGAGGAGTTTGATATTTACAGAGAAAGTCGACCCGACTGAAGACTTTGAATCTCTGAAGACTTTCTGAAGACTTTGAAAGTGAAGAAATTGGTGTGACCTTAAAGACTTGGTATTCATTTGAGGAACATGAAGCATGAAGACTTTTGTTTTCGTAGTTTCATTTTCTCTTTCTTGAGTCATAGGAAACACCGTACTATTAAAGGGGGTCGAGGAAATACTAAGGAAAAATTTCCATATGATGCTCAACTCAAAATCCTACACCTACCAATCCCTTCGAGTGAAGCCATTGGAAATCTCATACAGTTTAGTCATATTCTTCAGTGACAGAGATGAAGTTCTTCTGGTCTCTGAGGAATTTGTTCTGACTGAAGAGTGAATTCGCCAGTTCGGATTGCCTACACAGTGAGGAACATGATAGCCCTGAGGAATTTGATACTCAAATTTCCAACCGTTGTTGTGCTATGCGCCAGCTGTCCCAAAATATCTACCTACCTAATGGTCATATCATTAAAGGGCATTTATGTCTTATCATGTCGGGCTGCTCCCTAGGCTATAAATAGCCGCCCCCTACAACCACTAGCTGGTTGGCTGCTCCGAGAGAAACTAACACTTGTCATTAGAGCAACCCATCCTCCGAGGACTTTGAGCGAAAATCATAAAGTGAGGAAAAACCCAAAACCAAACCCAAACACCTACAACCTCAAAGTGCAGTATATCGACTAGAGGGGGGTGAATAGGCGATTTTTGTGAAATGCTTCAAAACATGGTAGTTTCAAAGACAAAGGGTAAATCCAATCCTATTTGTATGCAGCGGAAAGTAGACTACACTAGACAAGCCATAGTCAGGTATTCAATAAAATGAAAGCATGAAGACTAATAGCAGCTAGGCAGTAAGGATCAAGAGGGAAGAAGGAATGAAGCGAATCAGAACAAGTAGTCACACAGTGAAGTCAATCAGATAAGGCAGGCAGGCAATGACTTCACAACATAAGACAGTAAGTAAAGGGAAGGAAAGGATAGAACCAGTAGCTCGGGGAAGACAGTGATTTGTTAGACCAGTTCCAGTTGCTGTGACAACTGTACGTCTGGTTAGGGAGGCTGAGATTCAACTCAGAAGACTGCGTCTTCACCTTATTCCCCTTGAGCTAAGGACGCCTAGTCCTCGCCCAATCACTCTGGTAAGTCTTCAAGGTAGACTTCCGAACCTTCACAGACTTCATTCACCGACGATCCATAATGACTCTTGGATGCTCAGTACGCGACGCCTAATCGGCTGGAGGAAACACAGTCCTCAAGTGTAATAAGTCTTCAGGTCACACAGACAGAAAGACTTCAGTGATGCCTAACACTCTTTGGCTCTGGGTGTTTTGGCTTTGTCCTCGCAAGGATCTCTCTCTCAAATGCTTTGGAGGTGGGTTGCTCTCAAACGACAAAAGCCGTGCAATAACTCTGAGCAGCCACCAATTTATGGTGTAGGGGGTGGGCTATTTATAGCCACTGGGAAACCCGACTTGATTTGTCCGAAGTGACCCTGGGTCACTAAGGAACTGACACGTGTTCCAACGGTCGGATTTCAAACACTCACACGGCAACTTTACTTGGGCTACAAGTAAAGCTGACTCATCCAGCTCTGGATAAGATTTGTTCTCATTGTCTTCGCTCGAAGACATATGATTTGGTTGAGCATCACTTCAGTCACTCTGACTTAGTTCACTTGGACCCCACTTAACAGTACGGTGGTTCCTATGACTCAACAAAGAAGAAAAGGAAACAACGAAACACCTAAGTCTTCGTGCTCCATAGTCTTCACACAATGTCTTCTCTTGTCATAGTCTTCAATAAGATTATCTTCATGTACCACCACTGTTGTCAATGTCTTCATACATTTTTAGGGGTCATCTCCGGTAGGTAAACCGAATCAATGAGGGACTACTACCTGTGTTATCATGCAATTCTCACAAACACATTAGTCCCTCAACCAGGTTTGTCGTGAATACTCCAAAACCAACTAGGGGTGGCACTAGATGCACTTACAATCTCCCCCTTTTTGGTGATTGATGACAAACTGGTTGAAGTTTTCAACGGGGATAAAAAGTATGTGAAATTGTAAAGGATAAAGGTATTGTCTTCGTAAGTAGCAAAAGGCTCCCCCTGAAGATGTGCATATAGTTGATTTGCCTTTGAATGCAAATGCACATGGCAGGTTGTACTTGTGGAGATCCTCTTCAACTTATGAAGACAATTCATCATGCACAATTGATATGTTGAATATAATGATATGCATAATGAGAAATGGACGTCTGCAAAAATGACTAAGTGCGGAATATAACGTAGCACATGCGGAATTTATCATCGCATTACAGAGTAGCAGAAAAATGTAGCAGACGACCATCAGTTTAAGTGTTACAACTCAAAGAACCAAATGTAGCAAAAACGAGAGTTGTAAACACTAGGCCAAATATAAAGCACCCGCCCATATGGACCCGCTTGAAGACTATCAACTCATATGCTTCTCCCCCTTTTGTCAGTAAGGACCAAAAAGGTTTGAAGACATAGAGCCTCTACTCGTTCCTAGTTGGAGCAGGAGAGGATGCAGGGTCGGCGTTGGTGTTTGGCTGTGCAGAAGTAGTTGGTGCAGTGTCGACACGCGCTGAAGTAGGAGGTGGTGAGGTAGCATCATCTTGATCATCTATCACCCTGGCGTCAATTGTTGCAGCGGAGGAGGAGTAGTCAGAGTCTTCAAGAGACGGAGTTCGACGCAGAACAGCATTCCTTGGAGGAGTGTGGTCAAACTTGAATCTTTCTATGAATCCATCGTCTTGAAGATCCGCTTCAGCACTCAGCAGAGTTAAACTCTTCCATGACCTCCGACGGGTTTCATGAGCAACAAAGGCATTCTTGGTGGCAAGATTGCGAATGCGATTGACATCCACCAAGAGGCTTTGCATCTGACGCTTCAGCCAGTAGTGATGCTTATCTTGTTTCTGATGGAGGGCAACTAGAAGCTCTCGGTTATTAAGAACACGAGACCGCTTCTGAGGCCTTTGGGCAATGGTCCTCTCAGTGGCTTCAGTTTCAGCATGTCTCGTAGCCAGCCAGAGGATAAACGCGAGAGACTGCTCGAACTCCTTCAATTTGCTGAGTGAAGCTCTGGTGATCAGCGTTTTGAAGACTAACAAGCTCTTTGGCAGGCTCTTGGTATATAGCTTCAGCTGACATATCAACCTCTGGCAAGAATATATGATGGTTGCGAGCAGAGGGCTGATAGGTGATAGCTGAATGAAGCTTGATGAGGCGCATGATCCATGGAGCATAGAACTTGAGACCAAACAGATCAGAGCCAGACATAGCCAACTGCCGGATGAAGAAATCTTGAGCATTGAAGCTGATGCCATTGAAGATATAGAAGACAAATGTCTTCATTGTGCCTTCAAGCTTGGCTGATGAAGAATGTCCTTTGACAGGCCATAGAGTATGCCTGATGATATGATAGATGGTGCATGGCAGATACTCTAGGTCTTCAACAAAGAATTCCTTTGGATATTCGGCATCGCTGGGCAAAGGCTTCATCATGCTCAGCATTTGGCTCATGTTGGGCTTGCGCTTCTGGAAGATACTCTCCAAAGATTCATTGTGCAATTGACAGCCAGGTTCATACAATTCTCCTGGAGTGGGCAGGCCAGTAAGCTCAATGAGATCAAAGGCTTTGGCTTCATGATGGACATTGCCTGTCATCCACTCAAGGACCCATGTCTTCGGATCCCTGCTGTAGCCTCGAATGTGGAGGGTTGCATAGAATTGCAGGAGTAGCTCTTCATTCCAATGCTCCTTGTCAGTCACAAAGTTGAGCAGACCAGCATCACGGAAGCAATCAAGAGCTTCCTCCAGACAGGGCAGTCTAGCAATAGCTTCAGTGTCAAGACGCATATGAGGGAAAATGCGCCCTTGATCATAGAGTACTCTTGAGTAATAACTGCGCTGCTGATGGCTCAAGAACCTATCTGATGATATTCTTGGCTTGGAATATGGGTTCTTGGCGCTGTCAAAGAATGTGTTGTTCGCAGTGAAGCTATTGGCATTGAATGACCCTTGAGAGGTGGCAATACCTGGAAACCTTGGCAGTCTTGGCTTAGGCTTCTGAACCTGAGGCCTGTGCTCAACATGATGGTCAAACTGAGGACCAGCAGCATGCGGTCCAGCAACAGGTGGTGGAGTCAGAATGGTCCATCGGACAGTGATGAGCTGATCTTCTTGGTTGTAAGCTTGCTCAATTGTATGGGGCCTTGGAGGCGGAACAGGAGCAGAGGCAGTGGCTTCAGGCTGCTGATTTGCTTCAGGTCCAGCACTTGCTTCAGGCGCCATCACTTCAGGCACCACTATGACTTCAGGTGCCACATTGGCTTCAGCCATGACCACGTCATTGGCTTCAATGTTGGTGGTGGCAGCCTCTGAATTTGTAACCTCCACTTCAGGAGCTGGAGGGTCGGACACGTTCTCCTCAAGAACAGGGGGTGTGGCAGCACGTGCTTCTTCTTCTTGGTGTTGTTCTTCTTCAGCTGATGCAGCCGGAATATCTTCAGCCGCTTTGGCTTCAGATTCTGAGAGGTTCACAGAGGGAGCAGCTTAAGGAACAGATTGTTGCTCTTCTCCTTCTGGAACACTTGGGGTGACGACTTGAGGCCTTGGTCCTTTGCGAAGCCTGCGAAATGCTGGCGACGCCTGAGGGGATGGAGGTTGTTGGGCCTCAAAGTCTTCATCTTCAAGCACCAAACTGGTGACCTGAGTTGGTTGGGGAGTAGCTGGTGTTTCTTGTGGGTGATCAGCCCACGAGTCATCCTGTGCAATTGGCGTCAATGGACGACCAATGCTAATGCGTTCGCTGTTTGTAAGAACAGGCAAAGATTCCACATTGTACTCGATCTGAGGAAGGACTTCATCATCTTCAACATTGTCATGAGGACCAATGTCTTCAGCTGCGGTGGGGTCAACAGCTAGAATATCTTCGGCCTCTGTGGGAGCAGTCTCATGGACTGTCATGCGACGTTCTTGGTGTGTAGATGCGGGGCGAGCAACTGATATGGGCTCGATAAAGATGAGCTCTGTGGAAGCAGCCTTGTCCTTCTTTGTCTTGCGCTTCTTGGTGGGTGGAGCATCATCAGTTTCTTGCTTG
The DNA here is from genome assembly GCA_902687465.1 of Secale cereale. Lineage (NCBI taxonomy): Eukaryota > Viridiplantae > Streptophyta > Magnoliopsida > Poales > Poaceae > Secale > Secale cereale. The sequence goes on from LR738713.1 coordinate 698,896,918, forward strand.
CGCTTGCGAGCTTCAGCTTCAGCCACCTTTGTTTTCTTGAGCTCTGAAGCAGTTGGGGTGACCTTAGGCTTCGTGCCAGTCATGATGGCAGGGAAGACAATGCTAGGCATTTCCTGCCTGCATTCTTCAGCATCGGGCACAGGTTGCTTCTTCTTCTTCTTGGCAACCATCCTAGGGTCAATGCTAGGACGCCCAAGAGCCTTGCGCTTTTCAGCTTCATTATATGCTTGAACGCATTTGGCAGCCAAGGCCTTGATTCGCTCACGAGAACCTTTAGCTTCATCACGCCTCTTGCGAAAGGCTTCCTTGAGCTCATGCATCATTACTTTGAAGTTCTGAATCTCTTGGATGCTGAGCTTGTCCACATGCTTCTTGAACTGAGCCTTTTCATAATCAATCTTTTGCTTCAGCTCAACGATTCTGTGAGCAAGAGCTAGCTCAGAAGCAATGGCGCCATGGAAGGAGACGCTAAGGCCAATTGGAAGCTGCAGATCGTCGAAGCTGAGGTTGGGGGTGTCAAACCATTCATCAATGAAATTGTTGAGCACTTCCACGTCGAAGAGCGGCAAATCATTGAAGATTTCTACGTCTTGCTTGCTCTTGATCAATTGCTCCAGAGCATCGTCACCAAGATCTTCATTGCTCAAGAGATCAAAGGCCTCATTGGCAGTCTTCAGAACAGCGTCAGGAGTGAGAGCTGGACTAGGGTTGTGCAAGGGCTTCTTCCTTAGCTGTCTGCTCTTGGAGATGCGAGAGTGCTCCTTCGACTGCACACTTGGTGCTGGTGGAGCAGTGGCCAAAGGCTTCACTCTCGAAGCAATTGGTGGAGTGGTCTTCGAAGCCTTGGATTTCTTCTTTTTCTTGGGCTTCGGGGTTGCAGGCGCTTCATCAGAATCAGCGTCATCTGCAGGTTGATCCACATCCGCCCCTTGAACCCTGATGTGACTGATGAGGCCTTCTAGGTTGTAGAAAGGCCCTACCAGGTTTGGTTCAGCTTCGCGTGTGCCATCAGCACGGGGCGCAGAGGGGCCAGGATTGAAGTCCAATCCCCAGTTCTTCTTGTTCTCTTTGGCTGAGTTCTTGGCATATTGAAGATTTCGCTTGAACAAATTGTCGTCGCGACACCAGAGCAGAGAAGAAGGATCGGCATCAGCAGGTTGAGGCCCTCTGACCATGCAAGGGTAGAAGCCTTGAGCAATGGCTTCAGCTCGAGTCTTGGGTGGAAGATTTTTGTAGGTAATATCTCCCCATGGATGCTTGATGGCGTTCTTTTCAGCATACTCTTGGGTCACGAACCTGTACTTGAACCACTGTTCAGCCCAATATCTTCGAATCCATTGGATTCGTGTCTTCCTCTGATTATAATCCTCCTCTGGATTAGTCTTGTACATCTCACTTAGATTAGGAGGCAAATCTTTAGAGGTGTTGCCATGGCGCTGTCTGCCACCCTTCCTAACTAACTTGTCAGTTGCCATTGGTTTCAATCTGAAAGGCTTCAAACTGAATGGCTTCAACACTGGAAAATGCTTCGGTCTACTGGTCAGACAGGAACTGGCTTCAGGAGAGTGAATGTGACGCTGCAAGAATTCTGTAAATGAATGCAGAATATGAGAACCAAGGGATTCTCCCACGGACATGTACCTGTGATAGCATTAGAGATGCGAGGGTAGGGGAAGAGGTCATATGCATTCTCAGAAGCTTTAGAAGATAAATCGGTTTAGAAGACTTTGACCTCATAGCACGAAGACATTCACTTATATGATGAGAGTTGGTTCCAGATTTGTACGAATCCATGAATAGGTACAAGTGAGGAATCTAACTATGTTTGAAGCATATGTGAATGTACTAGTCAAGATATGAGATGCAGACAGGATAGATCTATATATGTGTAGGCAGAAACTTCTTGTGGTAAAAGTGATGAATCTTTCTGGATCAAGAAGATGGTAAAAAGAGAGTTTAATTTACCACACGATGAACTGCTTAGACGGAGAGGAATTGGATGCCGAGCAGTTCGATCTTCCGTGCCCTAACTTGGTGACGGAGGACAGCTACGGCGACAGCAGAGTAGATGATATCCGCGGCCGGCGTGAAGACGGCGTCGACGAGGTCGCGGCAGCGAAGCGCTTCATCGCTGGCGTCGTCGAGAGCTAGCGGAGGCGCTAGGGTTGGTCGAGGTGGAGAGGTGGTAGAAGAATTTTTGACCGTGATGGGACGTGCATTTATAAGCATGGGAGACGGCATAGCGCAATTACGCAGGTGCCCCTGGCGGTTCACATCTGAGGGACACGTGGCGGACATGTAACACATTGGGAGTTTGTCCCACGATCCCACGTACGCCACGACTGTCGGAGTGGTCGTTCCAGCTTCTCCGGGTTTCAGGCATAAATGATGGAGCATTAAAATCAGATTTAATGTTTGTCTCCGTATCTTCTGCTGACAAGGACGCAGAGAAGATATTCGACGGTTCCAAACAGAATGCATATGATTTGGATAGATAGAGTTTGAGGTGAGGAAGCATAGAGAGGTTAGGGTCCGATCACACTCACTTAGTTCAAAAGATTCAAATAAGAAGACTTAGCTATAAGTGAATGATGTAGAGGATAGACCACAAGTCTATATTTGTCCTATATGAAGACAAAAACAAGTGTGAAGACTTTGCAAATGTAACGCCACGAGAAACACTTCAAACAAAGATTTGGTGGTGGCGTTACCCACCGTATAGGAAGTATTAGACCCAGACACAGCGCACAATTATCGTGGCGCTCCGAAGTCAAATTCCACGTTAATGTATTCACACTTAGAATGTAAGTCTTCATTGATTGAAGATATACTTTACTTCGTGCGTTGCACATCTAAGTCATCAATATGCATAAGTGTTAGGATGTGTGCCTGATTACAGGACATTTGAGGATTCTAAGATATTTAGCTCACACCGCAACTTGCAAAACCTTTTCTCATCCAAGGGCTTTGTGAAGATATCTGCCAGTTGCTCTTCAGTGTTGACGTGTATGATATCAATATCTTCCTTCATGACATGATCTCTGAGAAAGTGATGACGAATTTAAATGTGCTTTGTCTTCGAGTGCTGAACTGGGTTGTTGGCAATCTTGATAGCGCTTTCATTATCGCAGTAGAGTGGCACATGCTTCAGATGGACACCATAGTCCTTGAGCGTTTGCTTCATCCAGAGAAGCTGAGTGCATCAAGATCCAGCAGCAATGTATTCAGATTCAGCAGTGGAGAGTGATACACAGTTCTGCTTCTTTGAAGACCAACAGACAAGAGATCGTCCTAGAAAGTGACATGTGCCTAATGTAGACTTGCGATCAACTTTGTCACCGGCATAATTAGCATATGAGAATCCAACTAGATCAAACTCTAAGCCCTTTGGATACCATAATCCTAGTGTTGGGGTGTAAGCCAACTATCGAAGTATTCGCTTCACAACTAAGTGATGCGACTCCTTTGGTGCCGCTTGATATCGAGCACACATGCAAACACTAAGCATAATATCTGGCCTAGATGCACATAAATAAAGCAAAGAACCAATCATGGAGCGGTATACCTTTTGATCAAACTCTTTACCATTTGCATCGGGACCCAGATGGTGTTTAGCTGGCATAGGCGTCGAGTACCCTTTGCAGTCTTGCATTCCAAACTTCTTCAGGCAGTCTTTAAGGTACTTCTCTTGAGATATGAAGATGCTATTGCTTTGCTGACGAATTTGAAGACCAAGGAAGAACTTCAGCTCACCCATCATGGACATCTGATATTGCTCTTGCATCATGTGACCAAACTCATCACTGTATCTTTTGTCAGTGCAGCCGAAAATAATGTCGTCCACATAGATTTGGCAGACAAACAGTTCATCATCATATGTGTTCGTGAAGAGTGTGGGATCTAGGGATCTAGGTTTGAAGCCTTTGCTCTTCAGGAAGTCTTTGAGTGTGTCATACCAAGCACGAGGCGCTTGTTTGAGGCCATACAGTGCCTTGTTGAGTTTGTATACCATATCAGGACGTTTTGGATCTTCAAAGCCAGGTGGTTGTGCAACATACACCTCTTCTTCAATCCTTCCATTGAGAAAAGTCACTCTTTACATCCATTTGATACAGAAGTATGTTGTGATGATTTGCATAGGCTAGCAGTATACGAATAGCTTCAAGTCTAGCCACAGGAGCAAATGTTTCATCGAAGTCAATCCCTTCAACTTGAGTGTATCCTTGAGCAACGAGACGAGCTTTGTTTCTGACAACTTGACCATGCTCATCTTGCTTGTTGCGATAAATCCATTTTGTGCCTATTATGTTGTGCTTGCGAGGGTCAGGACGCTTGACAAGTTCCCACACGTTGTTCAGCTCAAACTGTTGAAGCTCTTCTTGCATTGCTTGAATCCATTCGGGTTCCATAAAAGCTTCAGCAACTTTCTTGGGTTCAGATATTGAGACAAAAGCAAAGTGCCCACAGAAATTTGTAAGCTGTGTTGCTCTTAAACGAGTAAGTGGACCAAGTGCATTTATGCTGTCAATTATCTTCTCAATTTGTACTTCATTTGCAACACGAGGATGAGCTGGACGAAGATTTTGCTCTTGTTGTACATTGTCATCATCAGGAGGGTTGTCTTCAGGCTGAGCATTGTCGTCAGGTTGATTTGGGGCAGAAATAATGAGTTCCTCGTCAGGTTGTGCTTCAGAAGGCATGATCTCACCGGTTCCCATTATCTTGATAGATTCATTTGGTGAAGCCTCATCTAGCACATTCGGTAGGGTCTCTCTTTGTGAACCATTCGTTTCATCAAACCGCACATCCATAGTTTCAACTACTTTATAGAGAAAGATGTTGAAGACTCAGTAGGAGTGTGAGTCCTTTCCATATCCGAGCATGAAGCCTTCATGTGCTTTTGGTGCAAACTTTGACTTGTGATGTGGATCCTTGATCCAGCACCTAGCTCCAAATACTCTGAAGTAACTTACGTTAGGCTTCTTTCCAGTGAGGAGTTCATAGGACATTTTCTTCAGAAGCTTGTGAAGATAAACACGGTTGATGATATGGCATGCAGTATCAATAGCTTCAGGCCAGAACCTTCTTGGTGTCTTGTATTCATCGAGCATCGTTCGAGCCATCTCAATTAGAGTTCTGTTCTTGCGCTCAACGATGCCATTCTACTGAGGTGTGTACGGGGCTGAGAACTCATGAGTGATCCCCATTGTATCCAGATAAAGATCAAGGCCGGTGTTCTTGAACTCAGTGCCATTTTCACTTCTTATATGCTTGATCTTGACGCCATAGTTGTTCATGGCACAATTCACGAAGCGTCTGAAGACATCTTGCACTTCAGTCTTGTAGAGTATTATGTGCACCCATGTGTATCTTGAATAATCATCAACAATGACGAAGCCATAGAGACAAGCTGTGGTAGAGAACGTGGAGTAGTGAGTAGGGCCAAATAAGTCCATGTGAAGCAGCTCAAAGGGTTTGGATGTCGTCATGATTGTCTTCGAGGGATGCTTGGCCCTAGTCATCTTCCCAGCTTCACAGGCACCACATAGATGATCTTTCTTGAACTTGACGTCCTCGATGCCTACGACGTGCTTCTTCTTTGCGAGAGTGTGCAAGTTCCTCATGCCGTCATGTCCTAGCCTCCGATGCCAGAGCCAGCACTCTGAAGCTTTTGCTAGAAGACATATGGCCATCTGCGGTCCAGCTGAGAAATCTACCATATACAGATCACCTTTTCTGTATCCTTCAAATACTAGAGACTTGTCGGACTCCATAAGTACAAGGCAACGAAATTTACCAAATATCACAATCATGTTTAAGTCACAAAGCATTGAGACAGACATTAAGTTGAAACCAAGAGATTCAACAAGCATGACTTTATCCATGTGCTGATCTCTTGAGATTGCAACTCTACCTAGACCCAACACTTTGCTTTTACCAGTATCAGCAAATGTGATGTGACTCTTGTTAGATGGACGTAAGGTTGAGTCCATGAGAAGACTTCGATCTCCAGTCATATGATTTGTGCATCCGCTGTCCATAATCCATTCTGAAGACTTTGGTGTCACTCCCTTGGCATCGCGTGCCATGAAGCAGTAGGTGGGAGCAGAGTCGTCGTCCTCATCATCAATGTTGGGGACGGGGCCATTGTCTTCAGTGTTGAAGATGGACTTGGCAACGTAGGCAGTGGCTAGAGCCAGACTTGCAGCACCAGAATCGGACTCCTCCTCAGACTCCACCTCCGCTTCTTCAAAAGCAGACTCCTCCACTGAATCCATCTCCTTGCCAACAAACGCACGAGCCTTGCCAGATGAATTCTTCTTGTGTGATGAATACTTTGATGAAGACTTGGAAGAAGACTTTGAGTATTTCTTCTTTTTCTTGTCATCAGAATCATATTCCTTGCTCTTCTTCTTCTTCTTCTCATTGTCCCACTGAGGACACTCAGAGATGTAGTGACCAGGTTTCTTGCACTTATGACATGTTCTCTTCTTGTAGTCATGGGTAGAAGCTTCATCATTTCTTGAGCTGGATCGTGAAGACTTTCTGAAGCCTTTCTTCCTAGTGAATTTCTGGAACTTCTTCACAAGCATGGCAAGCTCCTTTCCAATGTCTTCAGGATCATCAGAACTGCAGTCAGATTCTTCTTCAGATGAAGAAACAGCCTTTGCCTTTAAGGCGCGAGATCGGCCATAGTTCGGACCATAGATGTCACGTCTCTCAGATAGCTGGAACTCATGTGTGTTGAGCCTCTCAAGTATGTCAGACGGATCAAGAGTCTTGAAGTCATGGCGTTCTTGAATCATCAAGGCACGGATATCAAATGAGCTGTCGAGTGATCTCAGGAGGGTCTTGACGATTTCATGCTTGGTGATCTCAGTGGCGCCAAGTGCCTGAAGCTCATTTGTGATGTCAGTGAGACGATCGAATGTGTGATGGACATTCTCATTGTCATGTCTCTTGAAGCGATTGAAGAGATTGCGAAGGACACTGATCCTTTGATCTCTCTGGGTTGAGACGCCTTCGTTGACCTTTGAGAGTCAGTCCCAGACTTCCTTTGACGTTTCCAGGGCACTTACACGACCATACTGTCCTTTGGTCAGATGACCACATATGATGTTCTTGGCCGTTGAATCCAGTTGAACGAGCCTCTTGACATCAGCAGGGGTGATACCTTCACCAGTCTTGGGAACGTCGTTCTTGACGACAAACCAGAGGTCCACGTCAATGGCTTCAAGGTGCATGCGCATCTTGTTCTTCCAGTAGGGATATTCGGTGCCATCGAAGACGGGGCACGCAGCGGAGACTTTGATTATCCCTGCAGTCGACATAGCTAAAACTCTATGTGGTTAAACCGAATCACACAGAACAAGGGAGTACCTTGCTTTGATACCAATTGCAAGTGCAGTACATCGACTAGAGGGGGGTGAATAGGCGATTTTTGTGAAATGCAAGTAGACTACACTAGACAAGCCATAGTCGGGTATTCAATAAAGTGAAAGCATGAAGACTAATAGCAGCTAGGCAGTAAGGATCAAGAGGGAAGAAGGAATGAAGCCAATCAGAACAAGTAGTCACACAGTGAAGTCAATCAGATAAGGTAGGCGGGCAATGACTTCACAACGTAAGACAGTAATGTAATGCCCTGGATGTAATACTTTCCCTTTTGGGCATATAATATATCTCCGGCTTCATCTATTTCCATTCCGGGTTCTTTGTCTTTCGGGTTTTCGTCGTTTTGTTGTGTGAGTGTGTGGCATTCATTCATATCATATAGACATGTGCATTGCATTGTAATTGTGTTGTCGGTTGCATCCGGTTCCACGCATTCCTTCCCGTTGTCCGTTTCGCGTTCCGGAGCTCCCTCATGTGTCCGTGGTGTCCCGTAGGCCTACTTGGGTGTTTGGCCGTGTAGCGTTACCGGTGTGGCGCGAGACTTGTCGTGTGTTGTTGTTTTGTTGTGTGTAACCCGCCTCTCAAATCTCGTCACGTTTGGACTCCGTTTGCTATTCCATCAGTTATTCGTGTGGGTCCAAGTGCCTCCACTTGTGGCTCCTAACACCCCCAAATCCCCTAACCCTAAAAAACTGCTATATATTAGACCCCTAGGTCCATTTTGGGCATCTCTAGCTTCTTCCTCCTCCTTCCCCCTAATTTTTGGATCTGGCCAGCCCCTCTTCTCCACTTGGCAGTTCCCCTCGGCTCCCTCCCGCAGGAATCAGACGAACCAGCGCCGATTCGCTCGCCTGGGATCGGGCGCCGACCAGTTCCTTCGATTCCTCCCTCGGTCAACGCCCGATCGACCTTTCCCTCGATTCAGTCTCCAGCGACCGCGCCAGGCCACCACCTCCCTCGCCAAGCCGCCGCCCGCCACTGTAGCCCTGCCAGCCGCGCCCCTCCTTGGGCCTCGATCTCCACCAGGCCGCTCCAGGCGCCGCCGCCTCCCTTCCGCACGGGCCGCCGCCCCAGCGCTCCAGTCGGGCCCGAAGGCCGCCGCCTCTCCACCGCGCCTCGTCGGGCCGGGCCAAGTCCCTCCTCCCGTCGGGCCAGATCTGTTCCTCCGGCCCGCTCTTGTTCAGATCTAAGGTTGCCCCGAAAATCCTAAGTCCCTGTGATTTTGTTGCCTGATGCAATATTCAATTGCTGATAACTTTTTGTGTGGATGTCCGTTTCGCGCAAACAGCATGTCCAGACGTTCGTGGTGATTAGCACTACGTTTCATCTCTTTGTGTCATGCATGTTAGAGATCATCTAGGTGCTTGTTTTTCTGTTGCAATAGTGCATCGTGATATAACTGCTGTTATGTGATGTTTTTATGTCATCTTTGCCATGTGATAACTTTTAGCTCGTTTGTCCGAATGATGCAAATGACATGTCCACGTGTTCGTCTTGCCATGCTCTACATATTGTATGTGATAGGTTGCATGATAGATTTATTCTTGCCATGTTTATCATCGTTGCAAAGTGCCATGTGGCTGTGATGTTGTTTCACTTGTTATGAAATGCCATCTTGTTGAGCTCGTTGCTATCGTTGTGTTTATCTCCATGATGCATGCTTGTATGTTTCGGGATCACCATCATGTGTACTTGGATGTGGTGCTTACCACTTGCCATGTTTAGTTTCGAGGTGACTTAAACTTGCTCGTTTAGATGCCATGATGAAACTGCTGTTTTAGGACTTAGTGGTTTTTCACTAAGTCTGAAATCTGTAACGTTCTGATGCCATGTTTGCTTGCTGCTCTAGGACAAACCATGATAGTTTTGGAGTGGATCTTGATTGTTCCTTGTAGTATATATTGTTGGCTTTCCATTCATGTTCGCACATGCTTATTTGAGTGGCTGTAGCATGTTTAACTTTTGCTCCAAAGTTTCAATAAAATTCTGCTGTCAGAATTTTATTGTCAAGTTCAATATGTCCAAGCTTATTGCTATTGATCCGTGGCTCCTTTGGGGGTGCACCTTTGGACTTATTTGCTGTAGGATATGTCTAGTTTATGTTCTTGTCCTTTGCCATGATGTTTGAGTGCTGTAGCTTAATTATTTTGTGCTCCGAAGTTGCTATGTTGCTGTAATTTTCAGCTTTCGCTCATTTCTTGTTTCGGGCATAACTTTTAGCCCGTAGCTTCGATTTCAGCGAGTCTTATATGAAAATTGATTGATTTTCTGTGTAGATTCATAATATCTTATTGTTATCATGTTTTGAGGTGTTTTGCTTGAGTGCTATTTTCCGTGCTCCGTGTGCATCCTTAGTGCATCCATCATGCATCCATCATTTTCGAGTGCGCATTGCATCTTGTTGATTCGTGCCTTGTGTGATTGTATTGTTTAGAGCCGGAAGCTGAGACCGAGTACGAGTATGAGCACGAGGTTTCCAACGAGGTTGAGCACGAGGACCCTTCTTACGACCCGAACGACTTCTCTTCAGGCAAGATGACCGAACCCCGATAACATTACTATCTTTGCCTATTGCTAGTAGTTCCGCTCTATAGTTTTGCCTCGATGCCCATGTTCTTCCTGTCAGCCTCCTACTTGTAACCATCACCATGTTTAACCACCCTACCTATGCAAACCGTTGCTTGGCTAAGTACGCTTCGCTCAGCCCTTCTTATAGCATTGCTAGTTGCAGGTGAAGATCGAAGATGCTTGCTTCATGTTGAAGTTTGGTTGGGTTATATCACACTATATAATTGCTAATTGAAATCATCTATATATTGGCAAGGGTGGAAGGCTAAGCCTTTTGCTTGGTGTTTTGTTCCACTCATGCCGTTAGGAACCGTATAAACCGGTGTTATGTTCCTTGATTATGCGTTCCTAACACGGTTGGGGTGTATGGGACCCCTTCGATAAACCGCTAAGTGCTAAGTCTTTTCCAGCAAGTCCCAACATTGGTACTATTCGCCTAATAACAAACGAAACTTGCATAGGGAGTAATTAACCCTCTTTCTTAATCAACAACCCCGGGCCAGTGCTCCACATGAGTGTTGGTCCGAAACGAGCGGACTGCGGGGCCGCCTTGGGGCAACCTGAGGTATTTGGCATACACCTGTAGGACGTCTCATCCGGTCGTGGCCTGAGACGAGATACGCGCGGCTACTATCAGGGTGTCGGCACGCCGGGAGGATTTGCTGGATTAGCCTTACCTTAGTTCGGATTATCTTGAGCACGGGATTCCGAGGATACTCGGGTCTTCCCACTTTGGAGTTGCGACTCCGCGGATCGTGGGCTTGTAATGGGTCAAGTTGGAACACCCCTGCAGGGTTATGAACTTTCGAAAGCCGTGCCCGCGGTTATGTGGCAGATGGGAGCTTGTTAGTATCCGGTTGTAGATAACTTGACACAATGTTTTAATACACTACCAGCGTGTGTACCGTGACTGTCAATTTCCGAATAGGGATTCGGGAGTTGAACACGGTGGGGTTATGTTTGACGTGTTGTAGCTAGGATCACTTCGTGATCATCTCTCGACCGAGGCTTTCTCTTCTCGCACTCTCTCACGTAAGCAAGTTGCTAGTTGCTGCTGCAGACACTTATTCTTTTCTTCAGCCTTATCCTCTCCCAAGGCTTAAATAGTCTTGTTATCCGGGAACGGGATTGCTGAGTCCTCTGTGGCTCACAGTTACTTCACCACACCAGATGCAGGTCCAGTTGTGAGCTATCCAGGTGATGGCACCGAGCTTGACTGGGAGTACAACGAGGAGCGTAGTCGATACCATGTTCGTTATCCGGATGATCAGTAGTGGAGACTTCTACTAGGATTCGATCCGACCTGTGGTTTATTTATTTAAGTTTGGTATCTTGACATTTGGATTTTGCCCTTAGAGGGTTGTGATATTCTTAATGCATGATGTTTGAGGCATGTATTGTATTTGTGTGACGTGGCGAGTGTAAGCCAACTATTTTATGTTTACAATCCCCTCTTTTACATGATATGTGCAAAGATTACCAAACTTGAGATCATTCTAGGATGGACTTATGCCTTTAAGTCGTGCCTCGACACGTAGGAGGTATAATTCCATCCTGGGCATTACAAGTTGGTATTCAGAGCCTTCTCCGACCTAGGAGCCCCCACTGATTGATCGAATCGTTGACGGTCGAGTCTAGGCACACACTGAAAACATTTTGAGTCCTATATTATATCGAAGAGTAGGATTTCTTTGCTTCTCATCCCCTTTCTCTCTGGTGAGGACTCCTGACGACTACTCTTGTCTCTCCTATCTTCAAAAATTGCACAATTTGTTTTTTAGGAATCTCGCGAGTATTCTGGGATTGTTTCGATGCTCTTGTGACGAGAATATTGCTCTCGATGCCTCCTGACATTAGGGGTTGTGGCAGTGTCCCGGGGAGTTGAGCTTCGGCGTATTGTCGTCACAAGCATATCGCGGCAGTACTAAATACTTAAGACGGCTGACATCGAAAATCTCTCCTATACGGCCAGTGGCAAGATAACCCCGACATCACCCAGTACTGGGGAGGTAGTTCGGGAGTATTGCCATAGCTTGTTATAGTGGATGCTTTTCGAAGGTCTGAGGTAGACAGTTTCCGAGAAAGACTGGTTATGTGTTGAAGGATGGATACACCTGGATGTAGGTTTAGAGTTGATTGCGCGGTGCTTCCCGTGTATCCCCAACACCTGATTGCATAACTGGAATCTTTCGGAAATTAATAGGTGGGTTTATCCAGTAGATCGTAGGCATTCTTCCAACGAATGCAGGTTAGCGAGTTCGGGGTTCTACATTGAGTTAAGTGGTTTATGACCGATGTTACTATCAGGAGTTGCATCTTAAAGGGTCCTTGGCTATGCTGATCCGGGGATTACAAAACCTTTTCGTAACGCGTTCATATGCTTTCAGCACAAAGATGTTAGAACGAAGCTCCTATCTTGTGTTTGTTCCCGTCTGTACCTTGTTGTTTTTCTTATTTTTACCTTTTGTCCCCTATGTGGCTTCTCGTGAAGATTGATGTTATCATTTAACTAAGAATTTCATTCGTTCCTCTTGTTCGAATGATTTCATTCATTCCTATTGTTCGAATGATTATTGTGAAGACTTGTTGCAATTCATTCCATTGATTCAGCTTATACCTTCTGTCAATCAATTGCTGATTCGTGGTCATCTCTTTCAGGATGGCTCCGAAAAGGGTTCCCAACGCTAACCCAGAGGCGGAAGAGGTCCCAGATCGTCCTCCTTCCCCTCCTCCTCCGTCTGAGGCTTGGAGAGCGATTATGCAGACTACAGCTCAGAACACCCAGTTGTTGATGCAGATGATGCAGCAGATGCAAGCTAATCAAGCTAATCAGGGTGTTCCAGGGAATCAAGGCAACTTCTTCAACCAGCAGCACCATGCTACTCTCAACCAGTTCTTGGCCAATAATCCAAAAGCTTTCAGTTACTGTGTCGACCCTCTTGATGCTGAAGATTGGTTAACCGACATAAAGAAGCATTTTGAGTGCAGTAACGTGAAGGAAGATGATTATGTGAAGTTTGCAGCCTTCCAACTCAAAGACCAAGCAGCTTACTGGTGGCAGCAGTACAAAGACTCCAGGCCAGGTCAAGTGATCTCTTGGGAGAATTTCTGCAAGGACTTTCGCTCGCACCACATTCCTACAAGTGTCATCGAGGGTATGCGTGAGCAATTCCGCAACCTGAAGCAGGGCTCTATGACAGTCTATCAGTATAATGTCAAGTTCCAAAACCTCGCCCGCTATGCTAAGCAAGACATTCCTGACGCCAAGAGCAAAATCTACCAGTTCCGTGGAGGTCTCAAAGATGAACTTCAACTTGCTCTCACTTTGTTCGAGCCCGATGAATTCGACAAGTTCTATAACATGGCTTTGAAACAAGAAGCAGCTCAGCTCAAGATGGAGGCTTCTAAAAAGAGGATTCGTGATGCCGTTCACTCTTCCTCATCGTGTCAGATGGTCTCGAAGCAGCAGAAATTCTGGCTTCCTCCTCCTCCAGTGATTCGAGCTCCTTACAACAACTCCAACAACTCCAACAACAAGAACTCCGGTGGACGTGGTTTCTCCCACCCACCCAACCCGAGCAACAAGTCGAAGAACCAGTTTCAGTCTCAAGACTCCAAGTCAAGTGGCTCTCATTTCCGTCCTCTCTCAGAAGTGGTGTGCAACAAGTGTGGCCAGAAGGGTCATTATGCCAACAGATGTCCGAATCCGAAGCGTCTTCCACCTCCTCCGCCTGTGAGTTCAGCTATTGTCAGGCATGATCCAAAGGCTGCAAGGGTCAATCTGATGAGTGCAGCGCAAGCGGAGAATTCTTCTGATGTCATTTTGGGTAACCTTCCAGTGAACTCTTTTCCTGCTAAAGTGTTATTTGATTCGGGTGCTTCATGCTCTTTCATGTCTCAACCATTTGCATCCAAGTATAATGTTGACGTCCAAAGTCTGCCTCAGAAGTTGCAAGTCATTTCTCCGGGGAGACGTATGACTTCCAACATATTTGCTCCGGATGTTTCTATTCGCATGGGTGATTATCGTTTTCTGGCTAATCCGGTGGTTCTTGGTAATTCTGACATCGACCTCATCCTCGGAATGGATTGGCTTTCTCAGCATGATGCTCACATTGATTGTGCTCAAAAGGAAGTCAAGATGACTCATCCTGATGAAGATGTGATTATCTTTGCCTCCAGGGATAACACTATCAGGCTTTTCTCTCTCAATGATAAGGGCGAGATTAATGCCATATCTCAAATTCCGGTGGTGAACGAATATCAAGACGTCTTTCCTGAAGAACTTCCAGGCATGCCTCCACACCGTCAGGTGGAATTCGTAATTGAACTCGAGCCGGGTACTGAGCCAGCATGCCGGCGTCCGTATAAGCTCTCTCCGGATGAATTGAAGGAATTGAAGAAGCAGCTTGATAAACAGGAGAGTATGGGTCTCATCAGGCCTAGTACGTCTCCTTGGGGATGTGGTGTCTTATTTGTCAAGAAGAAAGATGGCACGGAGCGCCTCTGCGTTGATTACCGGCCATTGAACAAGAAGACAATAAAGAACAAATATCCGCTCCCCAACATCAATGAACTCTTTGAGCAGCTCAAAGGAGCTAAAGTGTTCTCTAAGCTCGACCTCCGAATGGGCTATCACCAAATTCGCATTCGCGAGGAAGACATTCCCAAGACGACCTTCAGAACGAGCTACGGTTCATACGAGTATACCGTCATGTCTTTTGGTCTCGCCAATGCTCCTCCTACCTTTTCGAGGATGATGCACTACATCTTCAACCCCTATACTGGCGAGTTTGTGCTTGTGTATCTGGATGATATTCTGGTGTTTTCCAAGAATGAAGAAGATCACGAAAAGCACTTACGTCTGGTTCTTGATCGACTCCGTGAACATAAGTTCTATGCCAAGTTCTCCAAGTGCGAGTTTTGGCTCGATAAGGTTTTGTACCTGGGTCATATCATCTCAGCTGACGGTATTGCGGTTAATCCCGAGAAAGTTGAAGCAATTGTCAACTGGGAAGCTCCTCAGAACGTCAAGCAGCTCCGCAGTTTTCTGGGTCTTGCCAGCTATTGCAGAAGGTTCGTTGAGAACTTCTCCAAGATTGCCAAGCCTCTTTCAAACTTGCTTCAGAAGAATGTCAAATACTTTTGGTCTCCAGAGTGTGAAGTGGCATTCAAAACTCTCAAAGAAAAACTCGTCTCTGCTCCAGTTCTGACTCCTCCAGATGAGTCCAAGCCCTATGAAGTATTATGTGATGCTTCTCTTCAAGGTCTTGGTGGTGTGCTTATGCAAGATAAGAGAATTGTGGCATATACTTCTCGTCAGCTCAAGCCAAGTGAGAAGAACTATCCCACACATGATCTCGAGCTAGCAGCTGTGGTACATGCTTTGATTACGTGGAGACATCTGTTGTTGGGCAGAAAAGTCGACATCTTCACTGATCACAAGAGCTTGAAGTACATCTTCACACAGCCGCATCTGAACCTCCGCCAGACTCGTTGGGTTGAGATGATCCAAGAGTATGATCCCAGCATTGTATACACTCCTGGCAAGGCGAATGTGATTGCAGATGCTTTGAGCAGAAAGGCATATTGCAACAGCCTTCTTATCAAGCCGTGCCAGCCTGAGCTTTGTGAAGCATTCAGGAAACTCAACCTCCAAGTTGTTCCGCAGGGTTTTCTTGCAAATCTTCAAATTGCTCCTACCTTGGAAGATCAGGTCTGTGAGGCCCAACTCAGGGATACCATGGTGAAGAAGGTGAAACATGGTATTGCAAAGGGCACTCCGAAATACAAGTGCTTTCGTGTTGATGAGAGAGATACCTTATTCTTCGAGGACAGACTCGTTGTTCCCAAAGGTGATCTCAGGAAGCTCATAATGGAAGAAGCACATGATTCTCTCCTTTCCATTCATCCTGGCAGCTCCAAGATGTATCAAGACCTCAAGCAGTCTTACTGGTGGACACGCATGAAAAGGGAGATTGCCCAATTCGTGAATGAATGTGATGTTTGCAGAAGAGTGAAAGCAGAACATCAACGTCCAGCCGGTCTTCTCCAACCTCTTCCTATTCCCGAGTGGAAGTTCGACCACATTGAAATGGACTTCGTCACTGGCTTTCCTAAATCCAAGCGAGGAAATGATTCCATCTTCGTGGTGATTGACAAGCTTACCAAAGTCGCTCACTTCCTGCCAGTCAAAGAATCAATCAATGCAGCTCAATTGGCAGAGCTGTACACTTCCAGAATTGTGTCCTTACATGGCATTCCTCAAGTTATATCCTCATACCGTGGAAGTTTATTCACATCCAGGTTCTGGGACTCCTTTCAGTCCGCCATGGGCACTAAGATCAGGTTCAGCACTGCTTTTCATGCTCAGACTAGTGGTCAAGTCGAGCGTGTGAATCAGATTCTAGAAGATATGCTCAGAACCTGTGTCATCTCTTTTGGCATGAAATGGGAAAACTGCCTTCCATTTGCCGAGTTCTCTTACAACAACAGCTTTCAAGTAAGTGCCGGAAAAGCTCCGTTTGAAATCCTCTATGGCAGAAAGTGTCGTACCCCTCTCAACTGGTCTGAAACAGGCGAACGTCAACTTCTTGGCAATGACTTGATCTCAGAAGCCGAAGAAATGTGCAAAGTCATACGTGAGAATCTCAAGGTCGCTCAGTCGCGCCAGAAGAGCTACTATGATGGCAAGCATCGTGATTTGGCATTCAACATTGATGATCATGTTTATCTCCGTGTGTCTCCGATGAAAGGCACCCAAAGATTCGGTATCAAAGGAAAGCTTGCTCCTAGATACGTCGGGCCTTTCAAGATTCTTGGCAAGAGAGGCGATCTAGCCTATCAACTTGAGCTCCCTACCAACTTCGCCAATGTTCATGATGTCTTCCATGTGTCTCAACTTCGCAAATGCTTCAAGGCACCTGAGCGCATGATTCCGTTTGAAGAGATTGATCTTCAACAAGATTTGTCCTACCGAGAGCATCCCGTTGCTATTCTCGAAGAAACCGAGCGCAAGACCCGCAACAAGTCCATCAAATTCTTGAAAGTCAAGTGGTCACATCACACCGACCGAGAGGCTACGTGGGAACGAGAAGATCATCTTCGTTCCGAGTACCCTTCCTTTTTCCAGTCCTAGATCTCGGGACGAGATCTTTTTGTAGTAGAGGAGAGTTTGTAATGCCCCGGATGTAATACTTTCCCTTTTGGGCATATAATATATCTCCGGCTTCATCTATTTCCATTCCGGGTTCTTTGTCTTTCGGGTTTTCGTCGTTTTGTTGTGTGAGTGTGTGGCATTCATTCATATCATATAGACATGTGCATTGCATTGTAATTGTGTTGTCGGTTGCATCCGGTTCCACGCGTTCCTTCCCGTTGTCCGTTTCGCGTTCTGGAGCTCCCTCACGCGTCCGTGGTGTCCCGTAGGCCTACTTTGGTGTTTGGCCGTGTAGCGTTACCGGTGTGGCGCGAGACTTGTCGTGTGTTGTTGTTTTGTTGTGTGTAACCCGCCTCTCAAATCTCGTCGCGTTTGGACTCCGTTTGCTATTCCATCAGTTATTCGTGTGGGTCCAAGTGCCTCCACTTGTGGCTCCTAACACCCCCAAATCCCCTAACCCTAAAAAACTGCTATATATTAGACCCCTAGGTCCATTTTGGGCATCTCTAGCTTCTTCCTCCTCCTTCCCCCTAATTTTTGGATCTGGCCAGCCCCTCTTCTCCACTTGGCAGTTCCCCTCGGCTCCCTCCCGCATGAATCAGACGAACCAGCTCCGATTCGCTCGCCTGGGATCGGGCGCCGACCAGTTCCTTCGATTCCTCCCTCGGTCAACGCCCGATCGACCTTTCCCTCGATTCAGTCTCCAGCGACCGAGCCAGGCCACCACCTCCCTCGCCAAGCCGCCGCCCGCCACTGTAGCCACGCCAGCCGCGCCCCTCCTTGGGCCTCGATCTCCACCAGGCCGCTCCAGGCGCCGCCGCCTCCCTTTCGCACGGGCCGCCGCCCCAGCGCTCCAGTCGGGCCCGAAGGCCGCCGCCTCTCCACCGCGCCTCGTCGGGCCGGGCCGAGTCCCTCCTCCCGCCGGGCCAGATCTGTTCCTCCGGCCCGCTCCTGTTCAGATCTAAGGTTGCCCCAAAAATCCTAAGTCCCTGTGATTTTGTTGCCTGATGCAATATTCAACTGCTAATAACTTTTTGTGTGGATGTCCGTTTCGCGCAAACAGCATGTCCAGACGTTCGTGGTGATTAGCACTACGTTTCATCTCTTTGTGTCATGCATGTTAGAGATCATCTAGGTGTTTGTTTTTCTGTTGCAATAGTGCATCGTGATATAACTGCTGCTATGTGATGTTTTTATGTCATCTTTGCCATGTGATAACTTTTAGCTCGTTTGTCCGAATGATGCAAATGACATGTCCACGTGTTCGTCTTGCCATGCTCTACATGTTGTATGTGATAGGTTGCATGATAGATTTATTCTTGCCATGTTTATCATCGTTGCAAAGTGCCATGTGGCTGTGATGTTGTTTCACTTGTTATGAAATGCCATCTTGTTGAGCTCGTTGCTATCGTTGTGTTTATCTCCATGATGCATGCTTGTATGTTTCGGGATCACCATCATGTGTACTTGGATGTGGTGCTTACCACTTGCCATGTTTAGTTTCGAGGTGACTTAAACTTGCTCGTTTAGATGCCATGATGAAACTGCTGTTTTAGGACTTAGTGGTTTTTCACTAAGTCTGAAATCTGTAACGTTCCGATGCCATGTTTGCTTGCTGCTCTAGGACAAACCATGATAGTTTTGGAGTGGATCTTGATTGTTCCTTGTAGTATATATTGTTGGCTTTCCATCCATGTTCTCACATGCTTATTTGAGTGGCTGTAGCATGTTTAACTTTTGCTCCAAAGTTTCAATAAAATTCTGCTGTCAGAATTTTATTGTCAAGTTCAATATGTCCAAGCTTATTGCTATTGATCCGTGGCTCCTTTGGGGGTGCATCTTTGGACTTATTTGCTGTAGGATATGTCTAGTTTATGTTCTTGTCCTTTGCCATGATGTTTGAGTGGTGTAGCTTAATTATTTTGTGCTCCGAAGTTGCTATGTTGCTGTAATTTTCAGCATTCGCTCATTTCTTGTTTCGGGCATAACTTTTAGCCCGTAGCTCCGATTTCAGCGAGTCTTATATGAAACATGATTGATTTTCTGTGTAGATTCATAATATCTTATTGTTATCATGTTTTGAGGTGTTTTGCTTGAGTGCTATTTTCCGTGCTCCGTGTGCATCCTTAGTGCATCCATCATGCATCCATCATTTTCGAGTGCGCATTGCATCTTGTTGATTCGTGCCTTGTGTGATTGTATTGTTTAGAGCTGGAAGCTGAGACCGAGTACGAGTATGAGCACGAGGTTTCCAATGAGGTTGAGCACGAGGACCCTTCTTACGACCCGAACTACTTCTCTTCAGGCAAGATGACCGAACCCCGATAACATTACTATCTTTGCCTATTGCTAGTAGTTCCGCTCTATAGTTTTGCCTCGATGCCCATGTTCTTCCTGTCAGCCTCCTACTTGTAACCATCACCATGTTTAACCACCCTACCTATGCAAACCGTTGCTTGGCTAAGTACGCTTCGCTCAGCCCTTCTTATAGCATTGCTAGTTGCAGGTGAAGATCGAAGATGCTTGCTTCATGTTGAAGTTTGGTTGGGTTATATCACACTATATAATTGCTAATTGAAATCATCTATATATTGGCAAGGGTGGAAGGCTAAGCCTTTTGCTTGGTGTTTTGTTCCACTCATGCCGTTAGGAACCGTATAAACCGGTGTTATGTTCCTTGATTATGCGTTCCTAACACGGTTGGGGTGTATGGGACCCCCTCGATAAACCGCTAAGTGCTAAGTCTTTTCCAGCAAGTCCCAACATTGGTACTATTCGCCTAATAACAAACGAAACTTGCATAGGGAGTAATTAACCCTCTTTCTTAATCAACAACCCCGGGCCAGTGCTCCACATGAGTGTTGGTCCGAAACGAGCGGACTGCGGGGCCGCCTTGGGGCAACCTGAGGTATTTGGCATACACCTGTAGGACGTCTCATCCGGTCGTGGCCTGAGACGAGATACGCGCGGCTACTATCAGGGTGTCGGCACGCCGGGAGGATTTGCTGGATTAGCCTTACCTTAGTTCGGATTATCTTGAGCACGGGATTCCGAGGATACTCGGGTCTTCCCACTTTGGAGTTGCGACTCCGCGGATCGTGGGCTTGTAATGGGTCAAGTTGGAACACCCCTGCAGGGTTATGAACTTTCGAAAGCCGTGCCCACGGTTATGTGGCAGATGGGAGCTTGTTAATATCCGGTTGTAGATAACTTGACACAATGTTTTAATACACTACCAGCGTGTGTACCGTGACTGTCAATTTCCGAATAGGGATTCGGGAGTTGAACACGGTGGGGTTATGTTTGACGTGTTGTAGCTAGGATCACTTCGTGATCATCTCTCGACCGAGGCTTTCTCTTCTCGCACTCTCTCACGTAAGCTAGTTGCTAGTTGCTGCTGCAGACACTTATTCTTTTATTCAGCCTTATCCTCTCCCAAGGCTTAAATAGTCTTGTTACCCGGGAACGGGATTGCTGAGTCCTCTGTGGCTCACAGTTACTTCACCACACCAGATGCAGGTCCAGTTGTGAGCTATCCAGGTGATGGCACCGAGCTTGACTGGGAGTACGACGAGGAGCGTAGTCGATACCATGTTCGTTATCCGGATGATCAGTAGTGGAGACTTCTACTAGGATTCGATCCGACCTGTGGTTTATTTATTTAAGTTTGGTATCTTGACATTTGGATTTTGCCCTTAGAGGGTTGTGATATTCTTAATGCATGATGTTTGAGGCATGTATTGTATTTGTGTGACGTGGCGAGTGTAAGCCAACTATTTTATGTTTACAATCCCCTATTTTACATGAGATGTGCAAAGATTACCAAACTTGAGATCATTCTAGGATGGACTTATGCCTTTAAGTCGTGCCTCGACACGTAGGAGGTATAATTCCATCCTGGGCATTACAAGTAAGTAAAGGGAAGGAAAGGATAGAACCAGTAGCTCGGGGAAGACAGTGATTTGTTAGACCAGTTCCAGTTGCTGTGACAACTGTACGTCTGGTTAGGGAGGCTGAGATTCAACTCAGAAGACCGCGTCTTCACCTTATTCCCCTTGAGCTAAGGACACCTAGTCCTCGCCCAATCACTCTGGTAAGTCTTCAAGGTAGACTTCCGAACCTTCACAGACTTCGTTCACCGGCGATCCACAATGACTCTTGGATGCTCAGAACGCGACGCCTAACCGGCTGGAGGAAACACAGTCCTCAAGTGTAATAAGTCTTCAGGTCACACAGACAGAAAGACTTCAGTGATGCCTAACACTCTTTGGCTCTGGGTGTTTTGGCTTTGTCCTCGCAAGGATCTCTCTCTCAAATGCTTCGAAGGTGGGTTGCTCTCAAACAACAAAAGCCGTGCAATAACTCTGAGCAGCCACCAATTTATGGTTTAGGGGGTGGGCTATTTATAGCCACTGGGCAACCCGACCTGATTTGTCCGAAGTGACCCTGGGTCACTAAGGAACTGACATGTGTTCCAACGGTCAGATTTCAAACACTCACACGGCAACTTTACTTGGGCTACAAGTAAAGCTGACTCATCCAGCTCTGGATAAGATTTGTTCTCATTGTCTTCGCTCGAAAACATAGGATTTGGTTGAGCATCACTTCAGTCACTCTGACTTAGTTCACTTGACCCCACTTAACAGTACGGTGGTTCCTATGACTCAACAAAGAAGAAAAGGAAACAACGAAACACCTAAATCTTCGCGCTCCATAGTCTTCACACAATGTCTTCTCTTGTCATAGTCTTCAATAAGATTATCTTCATGTACCACCACTGTTGTCAATGTCTTCATACATTTTAGGGGTCATCTCCGGTAGGTAAACCGAATCAATGAGGGACTACTACCTGTGTTATCCTGCAATTCTCACAAACACATTAGTCCCTCAACCAGGTTTGTCGTCAATACTCCAAAACCAACTAGGGGTGGCACTAGATGCACTTACAAAACCCAAAAGTGATTGAGCATCACTGAAGAGATTGATCCTGAGTGGATCCGACGCTTGTTACCTTCGAAGATTGTGCTTCTTCCAGACGGTTAGGCGTCATGGTCTAGAGCATCTAAGAGGAATTGTTGATCGCTGAGTGACCGAGTCTGTGAAGGTTAGGAAGTCACCTGAAGACTTACCACGAGTGATTGAGCGAGGTCTGTGTGACCTTAGCTCAAGGGAAATACAGTGAGGACTTGGTGTCTTGGACTGTGTGTCCAGGACTGGGTGTCCGGGACTGTGTGTCCTCAGGTTTAAATACCCAGCCGCCCTAACCAGATGTACAACTGAGACAGCAGTTGGACTGGTCTAACAAATCATTGTCTTCACCAAGCTTACTGGTTCTATTTCCTCAACTCTTTCATTTCCTCATATCTGTGTCGTGTGCTTGTTCATATCTGTTTGAAGACTTTCTCAATTTCCTCGGTTCAATTTTTTCAGTTTGTTTGTCTTCATCATGTGTTATCCTATGATTACGCTTGCTGTACTCTGTGCTTGTCTTCATTTCTTCATGATGACCATGCTTGTGTTCTGTTATGTTTACTTCTGAGTACTTATTCTGCTGCAAGTAGTTCTTCACTAAGGAATTTCCTCACCCGCAAATTCCTCAGTGAAGAATTCATAAAAATCGCCTATTCACCCCCCCCCCCTCTAGTCAATATAACGCACTTTCACTAGTAACATAACTTCCAGAGCAGGATTACCGTACCACTCTGGTGCGGAATGTGCTCTGGTTGACCTATGAGGTTCGGTAGTAACTTGATCTGAAGTTTCATGATCATCATCATTAGCTTCCTCACTAGTTGGTTTAGGCATCACGGGAACGGTTTTCTGTGATGAGCTACTTTCCAATTCGAGAGAAGGTGCAATTACCTCATCAAGTTCTACTTTCCTCCCACTCACTTCTTTCAAGAGAAACTCCTTCTCTAGAAAAGATACATTATTAGCAACAAAGATCTTGCCTTCGGATCGGTGATAGAAGGTGTACCCAACAGTTTCTTTTGGGTATCCTATGAAAACTAATCTCGAGGGAGACTCATGTCCTCCAACCACCATAGCCACCAAAAACAAAGGAGACCCATCTCCTTTCTCGGAAGAAAGCCAGTGAAAATGAAGAAGGTGAGAGCTTCCCCCTCTCTACCAGCAACACCAGAATGTCGCTCAGGGGCACCAACATCACCGTCATCTTCACTTCCATCTCCTTTTTTTGTCCAACGGTGTATCTATCTCCGAGCCTCTGTAATCCCCTACTAAGACATGGTATTTGATGCAGTTAATTATTACTATGTGATTTCTACACTACTTATATCATGTTTGAATAGTTTTCCTTACGGAAACACTAAAAGTCCGACGTCAGATTTTTAGGCATGGCAAATCTAACATTTTTCGTGGCAATTTATATTGATGCTATGATGCCAAATTTAGTTTGCAAGCACATAAATTCTCTGACAAAAAATAAACTAAGGTGGATTTGTCATGCTCGCCAACTTAACTAGCAATCCTTGGAGAGCATAATTTGCGATGAAAAACTTTCAATTTGCCATGGTAAAAAATCTAACATCAAATTTGTAGTGCAATCCCTTCCTTGTCCCATGTGGCATTGGTGATTGGATTTGATTGGTATGAATTGTATGTTTTGATATGGTTATATCCTTTTACACTAGTGTATGGGTGCACACATACATTAGATTAAAAAGCTTGATGTTTTTTTTGACAGAAAGACTGTAAGGGAACCTCCTACAGTATAATTGGTGCAACAAACTCAAATTGCAAGTACCATGCCTCGAACCTGGGTGGGTGGGAAGGCATCAGCCCCTTCCCACCATTAGGCTATGCCTTAGTCTGCTAAATACCTGGGTGTTATCAATATGTTATGAGGAATTGAGGAGGCGAGGTCGGAGTGAAATAATATTGTTCCTCGAGTTTTTGAATTGTAGCATGAGGGACATAGATGACCCGTATAACTTAAAGTTATGGTTTAGTTTTTGTTTTTTCGTCAATAATTTCCAATTGCTAAGTGTGTAGACATTGGAATATTCATTATAAGTGTCATGTGATTAAGTGGGTATAAAGCATGTCGAGCATTATGCTCGCTCCTATCTATTGTAACAAGTATGTGTATCGATTGTATTCTCGTGGCTAATTGCCTAGGGAAAATTTGTCAACTGCTTCACCAACATTACACACTTGTTGTATTTCATGAATCACAATATTTATTGTACATTACCTAACTTAAATTGGCTTTTCACCTATCAAACGTAGAAAAACACATATCTACTTCGACGCTTAGTAAAATAAACTCTAAAAGTGCCCGGAAGGTTGTATCAGTAGCGGATAGAGCTTGGGAGAATATGAAACCTATATATTTGTTGCTTTGGGGCTTGGAACTCATTACTTTCAAATCCATATTGGTAAGAACTACAATTATCACTACACTTGAGGGTAATCATGCTCTCTTATACTAACATTAACTGGACCATAGAATTAAGTTAAATATTCTTGTTTGCATTTGTTTGCTTGCTATTAACAAATTTGTATCCATATTTTTTTCTTAATAAAAATACCCCAAAATAATAGGTCTCTTTCTTATAGGTTGTTGATGTGTTATGTTAATAATGGTGGTACTAATACTTGTGATATCGCTCTTGGTACTAATAGTTGGAATGAAGAAAATAATGTTTATGAGGATGAAGAACCAATGAAGCAAGTGGATGGAGAATGGAGGAGCTACTGATGCCTACATTTCAATGATGGTGGTAACTCCCTAACTCAAAATGATGCTCTCATTTTTTATATCTTGCTATAATGATGAATATTAAAATAAACATTTTGAGAGTATAAATAAAGATGAAACAAAAATAAATGGTGATCATATTATGCTTGGTTACCCTCCATATAAAACAATTATTACTGGCTTATGAGATTTCCTTTGTGAGAGTGTAGATAAAGATGAAACAAAATAAATGATGATCTTATCATGCTTGGTTACCCTTTGTCGGAGTCGATTCCGGCGAATCTCGGGTAGGTGGTCCCGAACTGATGACATGATGGTAATCGTAGACACGAGGTTCTACACAGGTTCGAGCTCTTTGGAAGAGATAATACCCTATGGCC
This sequence comes from Secale cereale, assembly GCA_902687465.1. Lineage (NCBI taxonomy): Eukaryota > Viridiplantae > Streptophyta > Magnoliopsida > Poales > Poaceae > Secale > Secale cereale. The sequence continues at coordinate 698,922,143 of LR738713.1, forward strand.
AGCTTTTGTTTAAATGTGTGTATGTAGTACAAAGTACATGTTTTTTCTATCACGAGATTGTCTATAGCTTCTACGTGCCTACCCCTGGTTTATATAGGCACCGATGGGTCTATGATTATAAGTATGTCAGATATGTGTATGATAAATCGTGGTGTAGTCAACATCTAAGCCTTGGAGTATGCACCAAGTCTTCGAAAACATGTATTGCACCAGTAAACTGCCACGGGGGTCCTTGGCCCGGCCCATCTGATCAAGAGACGACATGGTGAGTACCCACCCCTAGTCCAGGACACCAGCACCCTTCATGTAGAACAATTAGTACTAACCTATGAAATAATGCAACTGATATTAATGAAATACAAGATCCATTTGATGCCTTGTAGTAACATGTCACCCCCCCCCCCCC
>LR738713.1:698928414-698950216 GCA_902687465.1 Secale cereale
CGTTTGCGATGGCCGTGGTATGAGTGGAAGGAGCCCACCAAGATGTGGGTGGGAATGGGAAACCCATGTAATGAGGACGACCTCAACCTTTTCTATGCTTCCACCACCATCACCGTCGGTAACGGAGCGAGGACACCTTTTTGGGACTCTCCGTGGCTTCTTGGGCGAAAGCCTAAAGACATTGCCCCGCTCATCTATGAAGCTTCTATGAGAAAGAATTGGAAGGTGAGAGAGGCTCTAAGCAACAACGCTTGGATCCTCAAGATCAAACCCCCCACCAACGTCCTCCTTGAGCACATCACGCAATTCTTCGCTCTCTGGATGATCCTTGATGAGGTACACCTTGATGAATCCATCGAGGATGATATCCTTTGGAAGCATACGGCTAGTGGGAAATACTCGGCGGCCTCCGCTTACAGGGCGCAATTTCTAGGGATGGTCCTTTCTCCCTTGGACAAAATGGTTTGGAAGGTTTGGGCCCCTCCAAAAGTCAAATTCTTTGCTTGGTTAGCTCTTCAAGATAGAATTTGGACGGCTGATAGGTTGGCAAAGCGTGGGTGGCCAAATTGTGATCTTTGCCCCCTTTGCAAGAGGGTGCAAGAATGCGGCTCTCACCTGTTCTACAAGTGCCGCTACACCCAGCGTCTTTGGTCTTTGGTCATTGCAAAATTCCACCTTCAAGGGTTGGACACTTCCGCTTGGCCCCTCCTCGACTCATTGAAAGGGTGGTGGGCTAGCACTTGCGCCGATGGAACTCCAAACCGACATGCCAAAGCCTCACTCACCATGCTTGTCTCTTGGACAATTTGGAACGAGCGAAATGCAAGAGTGTTTAAGCACAAGAGTGCGCCACCACCGATCTTGCTTTCCTCCATCTCTACCGAGGCCAACCTTTGGGTCGTCGCCGGTGCAAAGAAACTAGGGTCTCTCTTTTTACGCGAGTAATCCGCATGTCGCTTTTTTATTTGGGGCGTCTTGTAACAAACTCCTTTCTATCTTATTTAATGGATGAGGCAAAGCTTTTGCCTCCGTTTCAAAAAAAAAATACTGGGGATGGTGTTTGACAATCTGCTGCCAGTTCTGAATCGACAGACGGGCATTGCAAAGAGAAGCCAAAATACTCTTCTGTTCTTATCATCTTTTTCTTGGTAGGCCTATCGTCATGAGTAGCACCGTCAGCGGAGAGGAAAACGGAGAGGATTGCTGGCGATGATAAGCACGTACGACGGCGTATGTTCCAGAACAGTTCGACAGTTTGGCACGTCTGCACGTGTTAAATATATTTTCAAACGATGGCTTGAGACCAGACCGGCTTTAAATTAGCAAAAGCAAACAACCGACCGGGAATTGCAACGAGTAACATCTCATAGACAGGGCAAAAGGTTAATAAAAAACAGGGTATGAAACCCCAAGATTAGATCTCTTTCCGCCGCCGGTCCGCCCCATCTCCGATTGTCCCTAGGCCATAGAGGTATGGAGGATCTCGGCCCCCGCTGGCGGGAGGGATCCCGTTCTCATTCTTGTAAGAGTCATCGTCTTGGTTGAGGCTATGTGGCGGCGGTGATGTCCCTTAGTAGGAATAATGTCTTCCACGTTCTACCCTCGTCCTGATTGTGCGTCTAGCATCGTCGGAGTGCGTGTGGAGGTTTGTCTTCGTCGGATCTTGCGGGATTCGGTCGGTGCCGGTCTTCGGTGGATTTATTTGGATCTGGTCATCGTTCGTTATCGTCAAGGTGTTTACATGTTTGATCCTTCTGATCTACGACTTTCTTCATCGTCGATGGTTGCTATTCTGGTGCGCTGGTCCTATGAATCCTTAGCATGACGACTTCGCGGATGTCTATTACAACAAGGTTTGCCCGGCTCCGGTGAGGGAGGGGCGATGACGGTGGCGCGCCTTCGGCTTGCTCCAGTGCTGGTAGTCGTCACTAGGTGGTCCATGGACATGGCTGTAATTTTTATTACTTCCGTTTTTCTTTGTACTATCATGATTGAAAATGAATAGATTTGAAGTTTCTCGCAAAAAGAAGGATATGAAACCCCAAATGGCTTATAAAAAGTGTTGAGGAAACAACTATAAACAACGAACAAGAAAGCAAAATAGCTACAACGTCGAGGCCCTTGGTCGCCCTCCTGATTACACCAAAGCGTGAAGGCATTATCTTGAGTGGAGCCAGTCCATCGGAAGATCCTGCCTTCGTTTGCTCCCAGTTGGCTTTTTTTCCGAGACATGCTCCTAGTTGGCTAGATGCCATTTTTTTTTCTTTGAAACAGGGCTAGATGCCATTAGAATGATATACATCTCCACCAGAAGACTTTTGGTCTCTCGCCCTAGATCGAAGGACGCCGCATTGTCGACAAGGTAGAACCACCTTACCAAGAAAATAACTCATGGATAAACCCCTCCTCACGTGGCGGATCTAGGCCCTAGGCCCGGGGTGTGATGCCCATTTCCTTTGTAGACTGTAGCAAAAATACTGTAGCAATTGCTATGGTCCCCTCCCCCCTCTCAGTTACCCAATTAGAATGAGGTCACCCAAAGAATACATGGCTGAAAAAATAGTTCATAAATACCACCAAGAAAAGTTGGAGCTCTCAAGATCGTTGGATCTCATCATCAATGTAATAATAGTTGTCATCGGAGAGGGGAACCCTATCCCCTCTCTCCAAGAGCGAGGGTCCCCCTCCCCTACAGACACAATCCAACACCCAATCTGGGACATCCATCGGAGATCCAATGGTCCACACTGAAATGTTACTTTTTGTTTTGAGAAACTAAATGTTACATTTTTTTAACACTGCATGCTTTTTTGCTTCTGTTGTAGTCTTTCCCAGTAGATTGGTGTGGGCTACAGCGAGGCCGTTTTGTATCGCTGAATACTTTGACATTGGGGGCACGAGCACCTTATTAAAAGAAAAAAAATTCAAGACAAGCAGTTGCAACATTTTTTAACTCAATAATTTTACCAACGTTGGCACCTGATCAGAGGAGGGCATATCCCGAACATGCAGTGCTCCGGCTGCACCAACCACATCACAATCGTTGGATGGAACATGTAGGTACATGATAGAGCGTGGTCACCCCCATCCTATGAAATTTGCAGAAACCCATTGCAAGTAGTACAAAATAACTATAACAGTCTCATAATCTAGCTCCAAAAAGATGTGTTGCCCAGGTTTGGAACATAAAGAACAGACACATCATGTACCTCATTAGCCGTCCGTTCCATGCTAATGCATTCAGCTGATCCAACACACACTGAAATATAAAAAACAACAGCGCTATGGTACAGATAGTATCATGGAGTTTTTTAGGGGATATGGTACAGATAGTATCATGGATTTTTCAAGATGATATACGAAATGGACATACGTTTTTTTAGTCTAAACACACTCTACTTTATTGAATAATGTTCATAGGGATACGATTCAAATCTGGGGGTTTAAAAGCCACAAGTGGCGCCCCGGATCCAGACCAAAAGCTTGCTTAGCAAGGCTATGTGCCTCTTGATTAGTTTCCCGTCCTTCAAAGATGACGGAACATTGATGGAAAAGCTCCATCGTCTCTCTAATTTCCCTCGCAATGGTTGCATACATCCCACCAATGCCTAGCTTGATATCCTGCACCACCCCTTTGGAGTCAGAAGCAACTATAACATGGGATAACGAGAGATCTTGGGCAAGCGCAAGGGCTTCCTGACAAGCTAGTGCTTCGAGAGTAGCCGAGTCAGTGAGGCCGGCACATCTGATGGCCGACGCACCCAAGAAATTGCCTTCTCCGTCTCTACACACTGCACTGTAAGAACCTTCATCATTTGCTCTATTGACAGCCCCATCAACACGGATTTTTGCGAAGTTCTCCGGAGGCCTTAACCATCTGGGCTTACTCACACTGGATCGGGTTGCTGGGGTGTGCTTCACCTGAATTGGCTTGCAGTCATTGAGCTCTCGTATATACTTCATGATAAATTGGTGGGTTGACAACGGGCTCTGGAAAATATGCTCGTGCAAAGCTTGTCGTCGAGAAAACCAGAGAGCCCAGAGAGTAACCAGGACTTGTGTAAATTCCCCCGCCGGTAGCGAGTCCAGGAGGGAGAAGATCCACCGCTTTGCATCTAGCTCAGTTGTTTCAGTTAGTACCTGGAAAATCTTCGGCATTTGCAAAGCCCAAACAGAACGAGCAACATGGCAATGAAGAAGGGAGTGTTGCCAGGAATCTGTTGCACCGCACAACCAGCAGGTGTCCACTGTCGACATGTTTCGATGATGTAACACGTCCGCTGTCGGAATCGACTGTTGGGCTAGTCTCCAGAGGAAAATTTTGACCTTTGAAGGCACATCTACTTTCCATAGCTTGGACCATGACTTTTGTTCACCTTCGGAGTTGGAAGAATCTGAACGCCCTTCCAGCCAAGCTTCGCGACTATGTTTTGTGGTAACTAGCATGCGATACGCCGAACGGACTGAAAAAACTCCATTTTTCTCATGAGTCCAGGACCAGAAATCATCAATATGTTTGGTACATAGAGGAATTGAGAAGATGGATGCTGCGTCAGTTGGCAGGAAAACTTGAGTGATAGTCTGTCTATCCCATGACGCATCCGGCAGTATCAATTCACCAACTATCAACGGTGGATTAGGGACCCTGCTCGTGATCGGCCTCATATTGTGGGCACGCGGCAACCAGTTATGGTGCCATATCTCCGTAGTCTGACCATCACCGATCCGACGTATAAGACCTTGTGACAATGTGTCCCTCCCATCCAATATGGCTCTCCATACTTGTGATGGAGAAGACCCAAGTTCAGCATGAAGCAATTCTGTTGTTGGGAAATATTTGGCCTTTAGAATCCTTGCACTTACGGTATTTGGTTCTGATAAAATGCGCCACGCCTGTCTCGCGAGAAGGGCAAGGTTAAACAGTTCGATATCTCGAAAACCAAGGCCCCCGCACTACTTAGGCCTAGTCATGGTACTCCAAGAAACCCAGTGCGCCTTTCTCTTTCCATCCTTGCTGCCCCACCAAAATTTCCTAATGAGAGAATTCAAATGCTCGCAAAGTCCCCGAGGGAGTTTGAAGCATGACATTGAGTAAACCGGAACGGCCTGTGCCACTGATTTAATTAGGACTTCTCCCCCCCACGGAGAGAATTTTTCCAAGCCAAATTTTCACTTTATTCCACACTCTGTCCTTTAGAAACTTGAAAGTACCATTCTTGTTGTTTCCCACATCAGAGGGCATACCCAAATATCTTTCTGATAGAGACTCGTTGGTTATATTGAGTACCTGTTTTACTTCGGTTCTAAGATTGTTCGGGCATCCCTTACTGAAAAAAATGAAGATTTTGAAAGGTTGATTCTCTGACCCGAGGCATGGCAATAAGAGTCTAACAAGGAGGACAACTCATTTGCTCCGTCAACACTGGCCTTAACAAACAGCAGGCTATCATCTGCGAAAAGCAAGTGGCTTACCGGCGATGCCGATGGAGCTACTCGAATACCATTGAGGTGCGATGATTCAATTGTAGATTTTAAGAGGCATGAAAGGCCCTCCGCTGCAAGCAAGAACAGGTATGGAAAAATTGGGTCCCCCTGTCGGATCCCTCTGGATGGCAAGAATTTTTCAAGTTTGCTGCCATTGAATAAAACTGAGAATTTGACCGAACTAACCATTCTCATGATCAGAGCCACCCAAGAGGGAGCAAACCCCATCTTTAGCATTATAGCCTCAAGGTAGCTCCACTCGACTCTGTCGTAGGCTTTCATCATGTCCAACTTAAACGCACAAAAACGGTTTCTTTGTGCCTTATTCCTTTTCATGAAGTGCAAACATTCATACGCCGTTATGATATTGTCGGTGATCAATCTTCCTGGGACAAAAGCAGATTGCTCCTCGGAGATAATATCAGGAAGAATGATTTTAAGTCTATTGGACAAAACCTTTGAAGCAATCTTGTAAAGAACATTACAAAGACTTATGGGGCGGAATTGCGTGAGTTGTGTAGGGTCTTTTACCTTTGGGATGAGAACTAAAATAGTTTCATTAATTACCTCCGGGCTCTCCTCTCCCCGAAGGATACGAAGAACCACATCTGTCACCTCATTACCGCATAAAGCCCAATGCCTTTGGAAAAAATGAGCAGGATATCCATCTGGTCCCGGTGCCTTCGTAGGATACATTTGAAACAGGGCCGTCTTGACCTCCTCAGCTGTGTACGGAGCGGTCAGATTTTCATTCATCTCGCTTGTTACCTTACACGGGATAGTATCCAGAACCTCATTCATCCCTGACGTGCCCTCAGAGGCGAAAAGGTTTTTGTAGAAAGAATTAACTAAGTTGGCCATCTCAGGCACATCTTGCGTCGTCGAACCATCATCACATTGGAGATTTTTTATTTGTTTCTTCCGTTGCCGCATGCTAGCTCGACGTTGGAAGTACTTTGTGTTCTTGTCGCCGTCTGTAAGCCAGTCCACCCGGGATCTTTGGCGGAGCAGAATCTCTTCCATATGGTAAAGCTCGACGAGCCGATCCACCGTCTTGAGCTCTGCATGCGACGACGCAATTCTCCGAGGGTCATTCTGGAAATTTGCAAGGGCTTTTTTCAGTTTCTTAATTTCTCTGGTCACTTGCCCAATTGTGGCGCAACTCCATTAGGTCAGAGAAACGGACAAGTTTGTAAGCTTCTTGTTCAAATCGGCCACAATATTCGCTCCTGGTTCCTGCGCCCATAGGCTATCAAGGGCAGCTTTATAATCAGTGTGCCTCTCCCAATACAGTTCGTACCGAAAGATCTTTCTCCCCTGGCCAGAAATAGGGCGAGGTTCTAGCTGCAGCCGAATGGGACAATGGTCAGAAGAGGATGCGTGTTCATGAAATAACGTAGCATGAGGATACATAGCAACCCAATCACTGTTCGCCATAGCACGATCAAGGCGCACTCGGCAGTAAGTGACGCCCGCTGTCTTCTTCTCAAAGGTCAGGGGCGCCCTTGGTAACCCAAATCATCTAGTGCGCAGACGTCCATCGCATCCCGAAAGCCAGCGATCTGGGTGGCGCGCCTTTGCCCTGATCCGACATGTTCATGGGCATGTAAGACCTCATTGAAGTCTCCTAAACACAACCATGGCAGAGGGCCAGCTGAGACCAAAGATTTCAGCGTGTCCCAAGTTTTATACCGTTCTCCGACCTGGGCTTCCCCATAAAGGCAAGTGAGGCGCCAGTCCGTACGGTTTGGGGAGCTAACAGTGGCATATATATGATACTCCGAGTAACCAAAGACATTTATATTTATTCCATCATTCCAAAAAAGGCCGAGACCACCGCTACGGACAGTGCTACCAACTGCATAAGCATGAGAAAAACCTAAAGTATCACCAAGACTTTCGACCCGTGCCTTTGAAATTTGTGTCTCGAATATGCACAACACGGTCGGGGCAAATTGCTTTGCTAGATCGCGAAGCTCCTGAATTGTCGCGGCTTTGCCCGCACCACGACAATTCCAACAGAGCAGATTCATTGCGCCCGGCGATCCTCCTCGCGGGAGGTCACCGATTTTGCGTCATTTGTTTTTTTCTGAAACACCACTTTTCTTCAAACTGCTCTTGTCTTGGTTGGCTCTAAGCCGTTTATGCTCCTGTTTGGATGAGGGGCTCGCTGGCACAACGACCAGAGGCAGAGCAAGGGAGCTGTTGGCTGCAAGCGGGGTGGTTTTTTGGCTATTCACATTCAGATCATCTGGCAGACGCTTCCTGTTCCCGTCTGCTTCTTTCATCACCGCATCCATATCACCATCTATAAACTGCTCTGAGTGTTCCCGTCCTGTATTTGTCGGATCCATGTCGCGTCCTCCCCGGCCGCCTCGACGGCCTCCACGTCGTCCTTTGCTACGACCAGCTCCAGGACCGGCTCCAACCGCATGTTCCATGTTGCCCTTAGGTCCTTAAAATACATGACCGAGGGAGGATGTATCCCATCTCCATGCTCCTTGAAAACATGTCCCAGATGACCACAAACAACACACCAGTCCGGGAGGCGCTCGTACTTCACCCGGTAAATCTGTCGCTTGCCATCGCGTATCATAGACACCGCGTTTTTGAGCGGCTTGTGGACATTGATTCTGACCCAGGCACGGTAGAAATTACCCGCAAAGTCATGTGTCGCAGTTTTGGTGAACAGAATCTCCCCAACTTTAGCTGCTAGAGGCCCAACTAGATGAGCATAAAGGTCTGGAACATCATGGATCTGAATCCATATATTGAGGTTGTCAAGGTTCACCTCTGTTGGCTTTGTGACACCATCATAAGGCTCAATAACCACTGCGTTTCCTCTAAAGTTCCAAGGCCCTTCCTGCATGACCCGTTCCCAATCTCCTAGACAGAAGAATTGCATCGTGTAGAGGTTGTCCTCGAGAGGGCGAAACTTAACATCATGCGCAAGATCCCAGGCTGACCTCATGTTCTTGAAGAACCAGTATTGGCTATATGGTTTATCAACGTGAACCCTAGCCACTGCCATCCACCTGGTGGCTTCTGGCGGCGCCGCTTTCTCGTCGAAAACACCGTCGTCCAGATCCTCCTCCCTGAGCCCTAGCTCTGCCATCATCTTTTCCATCTCTGTCGCGGTACTTGAGCCAGACGCTTCATCAGCATTCGCTCCCATTGCCGCAAACGAAAAAACCTGAACCCTAGCCCGAAGAAAAAGCCAGATCGGGCGTTGTGGACAAACCCTAGCTCTCTTCTCGCTACCAGGTCGACGATCAAGGCCGGGAAGTGATGCAGAGATCACCCCTTAGTCAGCCCGAAACGTTAGACAAGGAGCGATCGGAGGAGGGAAGGTAAGGTCTCGACGGCGGCGACAGATCGCCTCCGGGAGAAGAAAACCCTAACTAGAGGGAACCATTAGGGAAGTCCTTTTTGACATACGTAATTATGTGCCTATTGCGAGTGGCCCAATATTGGACCATTTTACGGAATCATATGGGCCGGATCATAGGACGGCCCATGTGCACACGAGAGAAGCGATCCTAAAAAAAAAAAACACACACACACACACGAGAGAAGCACGTGCTAACGCAGAAACCACAGAACGCTATCCCATCAGAAAAATCCCCGCGACTCCTCCCATTTCCTATCACTCCGGCGAGCGAGCGGCAGCCATGGTGATTGCTCCAGTCGCGACCTACTCCTCCTCCCTAGCGCCACCGCCGGCGAGGAGTACGGCGTACCGGGCGCACCTCGCCGCCGCCGGGCTCTCCGCGAGGGCGTCCTCCTTCGCCGCGGGCAGCGGGCTCGCCGTGACGGCGGCTTCCGTGGCGGTGGCCGCGCGGCCCAGACGGACGGGCGCGGGGGGCGGCGCGCTTGGGTGCAAGTGCCTGTTTGGGCTCGGCGTGCCGGAGATGGTCGTCATCGCCGGCGTCGCCGCGCTGCTGTTCGGGCCCAAGCAGCTCCCCGAGATCGGGCGCAGCGTCGGCAAGACCGTCAAGAGCTTCCAGCAGGTACGGAATTGGACCCTAAATTAGTAAAGATAGCGTGTATCCCTTTGTAAAATAGCGAAATTATTTTTCTTATGAAATCCTGGCAGCAGAGTATAACAGGGTCACAAAGAGAGGCAACTTAAAATCAGTACTCGATTTCTAGATGCCCTAATTCAGGTAGTCAAATCGCTGAAACATTTGAGCTTTAACACTACAGGAATATGGGACATGCTTTGTGCCAATTGGCTGAAGTAGATGATTTTGGTAATTTTTATATGCTGCTATCTGATCAGCTATACACTTGTATTTATTGTAAACCGTAAATGGGCATTTGTGGTCCCTATTGTGCTATATTTACTTACAAATGTAACTGTGAGTGGGTTTCCTGCTACTGCATACATGTGTTCTGTCATTTCATTGATTTTAACATGAACTGAGCTAAGGTGTGGGGCCCCAGTGCTCATAGCTCTAGCATCTTCATTGCACATAAGTGTGTCAATCAGGGAATATTTGGGTTGATGTGAGAAACTAATCGATCAAGATGGGGTAGTTTGGGAACATTTGAAGCTTTAAGCTTGATCACTGTGTCCATTTTGATTTACAACAGACAAACTTGAGCTAGCATGCGTGGTTTGCAGTTATTAGATTAAATCATCAAGGAATTCATTCGGTGGGTACATATGCATGTATGCCTTGGTAGATGATCTTGGTCTCTGTTTCATGCTGTCGTCTGCTTTGCAATGTTGTGTTATGTTATCTAGTCGAAATGTGTGTGGTTGTCCCATTCCTTTTGTACTTGCACTTGCTGATGCATGGGCCAGCATGAGTATGTTTCTCTGGTCTGGGGTCTATGTGCTCTAGTCTTTTGATTTGTCCGTGAAGCAATGGGAATATGGGACAAGTATTGGAGGGAAATAGAGAGTTATGCTAAATACTACTGTACATGGCTAGGCAGAAGGTCTGCACCGCACAAACTTTCCTCCTGCACTAGTGATACGTTGTGATATGCATTATTTATGATCAAACATCCAAATCACATAGTCTTGGATTCAAAGTCAAAAACATGTGTTTGCATGCTCCTCCGTCGCTGTCTCTACATGTCTGAAAATGAGCACTGTCAAGTCTAAAGATGACAGAGTGTTCCTAACTAATATAGCTATATGCCTGAGACCAAGCACTTGTTGGTATATTCTGAGGAACGCTGCTCTAGTTTGTTGTATCCTATCAAGTCATATATCTGTTATACACTTCTCTGTAGGCAGACCATTCAGTTCCAGTTCATGACTTACTCCCTCCGTCCCATAATATAAGAACGTTATTTTTAAGCTAAAACAGTTTGAAAAACGTTCTTATATTATAAGTTGGAGGGAGTATTTCCTTACCTGTCTGTCTATCTAAATTCACTCTCAGGCAGCCAAGGAGTTCGAAACAGAACTGAAGAAAGAACCCGGGGAAGGCGGCGACCAGCCTCCACCTGCAACCCCCACGGCGGTCAGCAGCAGCGACGATGAAGAGAAGAAGGAGCTAGAGGCATCGAGTAGGAAAGAGAGCACATGAGGACCGGGCCAGCGATCGTGAACTAGAAGAGTAAAGTCGTGTATGTAAAAACATCGTGATGTTCTAGCACATTGCTCCCTGTTTTTGTTCTTCTTGCAGGCCATGCAGCAGTATTATTTGTAACCGGCGAAAATGTGTCCCCTCTCAAATACCATGTTGCTAATGTATGAGGTTACTTGTGTTTGTGTACATCAATGTATGAGGTTACTTGTGTACATCTCAGCTGTTTTTCCTGTCAAAAATTATGTACTAGTACATCAGTTTGGAATAGAGCTGTGAAGAATTGTGCCTGACATTGCTAGCTCAGTTGGATTTGTAGTAGTGAGGATGTGCCAGGATTACAGTCGACACACTAGCGGGTGGGACCGCAGTGTCAGCCACTATAGCCGAACGTTTTGGTCCCCACTCTCTGCCCCGGTCATAAACTCGCGAGGCCACACTCTCGAGAGTGGAAAGGAAGGCAAAAAATCCCGAAATTATCGCCCATGGCTCTCCTCGCCGTCGCCTCCCCGCTCAAAACCCTAAACCCTACCTTGAGCCCGGGCCCCGGCCGCCGCCGACGTATCCTCCTCAGCTCCTCCCTTCTCCGCGTGCCGCCGCTGGTCTCGCGGAGCGGCCGCCTCCGCTGCTCGGCCGGCTACGGCGATGCCGCCGCGCCGCAGCAGGCGGCTCCGACGACGCAGCGGCCGGACGAGATCCCGTGGAGCAGGGAGCTCTGCAACTCGGTGCGGCTTATAGGGACGGTGGGCACCGACATCGAGCTGCGCCAGCTCCCTAGCGGCGCCTCCGTCGCTCGGGGGCGCATTGCCGTCTGGAAGTCGGCCACCGAGACCACATGGTGAGTAATTTCGGCATTGGCTGGGCCTGAGCTGTGCTAGCTCGTGTTTACAGCTCGAGTGGATGCCGTTAACGTGTTTCGCCATGTTTATTAGTGTAACTAGCATGGTAGTTCATGGATGCCGCCAAATGTTCGGCACTGTGCAGATGGGAGCAATTTGCCCCTTTTTTTGTGTGCCATCAATCAATAGGCCATCAGTTTGCTGTTGATGTAAATATGGAGATGTTACAAATTACTAATAGAACAAAAGTGCGCTATGTACGGTTCCTTGCCGTAGATTGATTCCTCAGTTTGAAGGGACTTTTGTTGGGGCAGGAAAAAATTAAGTACTATACTTCTTCCTTGGGTTTGTTAGCTAGCTATAAGAGCTATGCACCACTGGACAAGATTCAGAAGTATGTTATCAACAAACGTGTTGTGGACATCTTCTGCAAGCATCATTTACAGGTTAAGCATGGTACAGATTAAGCATGAAGTCAACAGCATGATTAACAGATTAGTTAAGAGCATGAAACCGAGATCATGGTACAGATTAAGCATGAAGTCAACAGCATGATCAACAGATTAGTTAAGTCTGAAACTCCGCTTTGCATGATGCAATAATTGTTTCCCTTTGACCAATATGTTTTCTAACCCAAAACTAAAGTTTGTTGCATCACTTAAGCATAATTTGGAGCTGTACCTCTTTGTTGCTATGTAAGTCATGCTGTACCATCTGTTCGTCACATGTTAAATAATGGTTTACATTATTGTCCATTAAATTCTTAATCCTAAGTGTTTAATGGGTGGTGGTTGTAGGGTAACTCTTGCATTTTGGGACGACTTGGCTATTGCGGCATCTGAGCATGTAAAACAGGGTGACCGAATATTTGTTTCTGGACGGCTTGTATCAGATACTGTTGATGAGGGGCCTGAGAAGAGGCAGGTTTACTACAAGGTACATCTCTGCAAATATTTTGTATTTGAATTAACATATTTTCTTTTCATGCTGTTGCCATCACTGCTCTTTCTTGTGGTTTTGAACAGTATCGTATATTTTGCAGGTTGTCGTTCAACAGTTCAACTTCATTGAGTCCTTCCAACCTGTGCGGTTATATTCAGAGTCAAGCCAGGACGGTATGGATTTAACTCGTGCTGGCTTACTCATATCTTCATTTCGTTTCGTAAAGCTACTGCTTCTCTTCTCACTTGTTTATACTTCCGTCTTATAGTTATTTATTTGCCTATTCGCGATATTTACTTTCAGTAGATGGCAGTACTGTAATTGTTTACATTTTATAGTGCTCACATTTCCTTCAAACTGTCAATGTTCAATGTCTAACCATTCTGGAGCTTGGATATTGTTCTGTAGTCTTCAAAGTCACGTGTTATAGGCCTCTCTATTTAAGGTCTCTATTTAAAGTGTTATATCCTGTGCACCTTTTAGAATACAGCAAGTTACTTTTGAAAGATTGCAGAGAAGGCTGTGAGAAGTTATCTTATGTAGCCAAATTTAACCTGGATTATAGTGCCAAAAATTGCAACACAAGATGAGTACTCTCTCTCTCGCTTGATTGTCAGACATTTGCGCGCTGAGTTGCATCAAATTTTATGGATTTGTTTAACTGGGCATTCTAGGTTCAAAATTACATCTTTCCTGTATGTATATAGCCTGGTCTCAACTCTTAAGAGGCTCTAGCGATCTAGTCCAGTGATACACATAACTGCGTGCTTGGTAGCTGTATATTGATGTAAGAAAAATATATTGAAAAATAGTAATGGGTGACACTTGGTTGTGAATTTAAGGTGGAAAGCATGGAGAGTATGTTGGTAATGATTCTACCTCTGGTTCAACTGAGAATAAAAAGGGAGATTACATGAGTTCCTCCTCTCGTTCAACTGAAGCACTGTGGCAAGCATTCTTTGCTAATCCTCTTGAATGGTGGGATAACAGGAAAGATAAGGTTACATCTCCTTCTTTTATTCCTTTTGGGGCATTTAGAATTTTAGATGCTTTGACGTATATTATTTTCTATACGCTATTGTCTGTCTTTGTATGTAAACCACACATTTTAGGTGTGCACATCCATTAGCAAATGACTGAGTACAAAACATGGGTACACTGTTAAGGCCCCTTTGAATCATAGGAATGGGTTTACCAGTCCTCTGTTTTACGCATGCATTCCTACCCTATTCCTGTGTTCATCCTATTCCTGCATTTTTAGAATCACTTAGTTGAGAGACAGAGAGGAGTCTTGGAGGTAACCAACATGGAAAATAAAAATGGTAAGATGCCGAATGTAGCTGAGAAACATGAAATAAAATAAGAACTCTCTTATTATTTTTTTCTTTGGTTCAAGACTCGGGGGTTGTATTTTCCCTTTGGACAGGAAGATTGGGCATGGCTTCCGAAATTTTAGAAGAGTGCCTGGTCCCTTCCTCAGTGTTCTGCACACCTTGTATATTTTGTGCCGACTTAATCAACATAAATACTGTGGCAATATTGCTGCTTGAGTTGCGCAATCGAATTTTGGTGGGTTATGACTTATCACTTGTGTTAGTCATGATTGCAAGGCATTGCCTAAGTGTTGCTTCGTGCTGAGGAGCCCTAGGATGGCAAGGTGTCGCCTGTGCCTTTGACATCTAGCGTATGGCTGCCTCGTTGAAGTGTCTGCCGCCTCCAGGGGCCTCCCTGGGGCTTGGAGATAACGATCCCGCCACCTTCTGCACTCCAGCGAGCGTCCTGCCGTGTGTGTGCTTCCACATTCGCCTTCCCCTCCCCGATCTACTCTGTTGTTGTTGTGAGGATGAATAGAGGTTGCAGTGAGGGAGTAGGGTCGGGTGGGGTTGTGAGGAGAAGGGATGAGTGTGAGGGTTATGTGCTTGTATCAGGAGGAAAAGGGAGCAGAAGATGTGTGGTGGTTGTGCTGAGGGAGAACAGAGGGGCAGTGGAATTAGGCCATGGGAGGAGTATATGGCTACTACTCGGGCTTTTGGGCCATGGGGAAGTGCATAACTAGGGGGGATTTGATGATTTGCCACACCTTACTTTGCCATTTGATGATTTGCCCCGGGTTGTCTCAATGACGGGTGGACCCGGGCCCCACCTGTCATTCTCGGGGGGGGGGGGGGGGGCAAATTATCAAATGGCAAAGTAAGGTGTGGCAAAATATCAAATTTGCCCATAACTAGTGGGCCATTTTTCACTCTTTTCCATTTCCCATTGTAATATATGTGCTAAACCGCCCACTGTTCTGTTCCTGTAATGGCTAAGGTATCGCCTTGCCACGCCTTACCTCCTCGCCTTAAATCTTTAAAAGCTAAGGCGACAGGGCTTAGGGGCCTCGCCCTCGCCTTGCTTTACTGTCTTAAAAACTGTGGTTCATTGTTATATGCTCACAGAGAAATGTCAAAATTATTCATCTTGAATTTCTAAAAAAGACCAGTAACAAATGAAAGTAAAACGTGATTCGTCACCATCCATATTTTTAAGGTGTCCATAAGGTGACACTTAGACGCCGCTTAGGCTGTAAGGTGCCCTGGCAGCGCCCAAACATTTCTTCCACCTTAGGAGCTTAGGCGGTAAGGCAGGGGTTGATCACCTTATGGCCGCCTTAAAAACCTTGGTCGCCATGATATGTATAGTACACCATAGTTTCCAAATGTGTGGTCAAATGTGATATGTGCTTTAGGGGTTCGCCAGCGATATAATTTGCTGGGAACAAGACCCATAAATCAGGGGGGCATGGACCACAAGGGAGGACTGTGAGCTGCCACCATTGCTTTCCGTCATTGCTATTGGCCATTGCCACTGTTGTTGCACCTCTTCATCGCTGAAGCTATTGCTGTTGGTGCACTGGTGTGGTTGATGCCGCGTCAATATCTCTGTTCATGATCGCTGGACCTGAGAGGGAAAGGATGAGATCTGGTTGTATACGCTAGCATTCAGCTAGCCAAGTGAGCTATTGGACTGAGAGGAGAAAGATTATAATCACCGACGAGATAAAAAATGATGTGATGGGTTGGATGGGTTATCTTCCTCCTGTTCTCATCTCCACTCAGTTGGATCCCCTCCCTATATTCTCTCTCCTCTATTAGCATTAGGAGTAACAAAGTACTCCCGCTGTTCACTTTTATAAGATGTTTTGGATATTTCAACGTCGACTACATACGGACTGAGAAATGAGTGAACAAACAGACTAAAATGTGTCTATATATATCCGGGAAAAAAAGGTAGAACACCTTATAATTCGGAGCGGAGGGAATAGTAATTTCGTGTGGATAGTCACTTTTATTGTTTTCTCCCTATTTAAATGTAGTTCATAATTTATTACTCCCCTCCGTCCCATAATAGAGTGTCAAATACGCTCTTATATTATGGGACGGAGGGAGTAGTTTTCATGAAATTATTTAGGCAAACACTTCTCAAGTATTTTTTCTTGTCCATCTTGCCAAACATTTGCAGAATTTGAGAATAATTTTATGGAGGTACAACACTAGATCAATAACTATTTTACAGATTTTCTGAAACTGTATGTAATTTTATGGAGGCACACTAAATCAGTTTGGTTTACGTTATTCCCCCTCGCCATGCTACAAGATATTGTATTACATGGGACTGCCAGTAGCTTTAGTTTGGTCTAATTTTATAATTAGAATCTCCAAATAGCTCCGACTTTTCTTCTTAATAACTTGCAAAAAGGATTCATCATGTTAGGTTCAGCCACACCGTGCTAGGTTGTGAAATTCCATGCCATCTTCCGTTCCTGGCCTCCACCCCACAAGCTTTATCATATAGCAGTTGGTTGCATTTTCATTCTTGTATTCATTTGTTTGCACCAATGATTTCGCCATCATACGTTTTCTCTGAAGAAGTATATGCCCCGCTCCCACTGATGCATACAATGATGACTAATGGTTTTACGTACGTGTGAGCAGAAGAACCCAAGGTATCCAGACTTCAAGCACAAGAGCACCGGCGAAGCGCTATGGATCGAGGGGAGGAACAACCCCAACTGGGTCGTGTCCCAGCTGGCTGTCTTGGACTCGAGGATGGGCTCCCTGCAGGACAAGCAGAGGAAACCAGTCTCCTACATGTACGCCGACGACTTCATGACATCTGATGCCAGCGACTAAGCCCTGCTGTAGGAGGGAGGAAGCTTCTGATCCCCCAAGCATCCAGCTCCAGCATCGTATCATGTACTGTACTAGAAAGGTGCGTTAGTTGCGCCAAGTCATCTGCGCGTCTCGGTTTCTGTTGTACATACGTAGGCTCCGGAAGCTTTATTATTAGTCCATCTGTTCCACGTCGGTGGTAGTGACAAATTTGTGAACATGACTATGTACGAGAAGCTCTATATCGTCTGCACATCAGTTGATGCGTTCCATCAGTCGAGTCCCGTCTGATCAGATATGACTAGCATGAGTTTGCAGTTTATACGTGGGAGGTTTCTGCACTGTCGAATCTGTCCCCGAATATTGCAACTTGTGTTAGGAATATCTCACTGTTGAGGGGCGCACATCGAACCAGCAGGATACACGTCGATGCTCTGATGCCCCTGGCCAGACAACGGTGATTTGCACAGAAAAAATATGTTGACCAGACAATGATGATGATTTGCACCGAAAATTGTGTCGACCAGACGACTATTCTCCCCCTCTCTCTTTTCTGAAGAGCACATGTGCCTACCGTTTCTCCAGGCACCATCTACTCCGGCAGCCAAGCCATCCCAGAAGGCACAAGGGGTATAGTAGACTTCGTTTTCTGTTTTATCTTAAATTCTTATTAATAAAGATGGCTAGTTAAACTCAAAATAGTACTTTAGTGATCTAAACGCTTTTATATTTCTTTACCGAGGGAGTACTAATAAATATGGCTAATTTTCTCTTGAGAAGTGGGATAAAGAGCTTATTCTTTCCTCCGGCAAAAAAGAAGAAGAAGATGAAGACCTCACTCGATATATTGATCGATGCCGGTGGAGTGGACGCTTTGGATCCAGCGCTCATGTGCACCACATGCGCGCTGTCCGCCCATGGATCGACCGGCGCATGTGCTGACAGCAAAATGCAGACCGGTTTGCATGGGCCGTGTGTGCTACTCGCTTGACCAGTCTTGGTGAATCTCTCTCTCTCGTTTGACTGAGCTAGCCATCTACAATTGGTATTTTGGATCCAGTAATCGGCCATGAATGAGGACGTGATCGAATTTTGATCTCATCAGCGGCACATGGTTCCGTTTCAAGTCAACGTCTCTGGGAACATGGGCTACAAATTCGGATGGAACTAGTGTCATTAGGTCTAAGATTCAAGAGAGCCTCCAGGGTTCGCAAGATTCTAAAACACAGGAATGTGATGTTAGAAACTCTTGAATCTTAACAGGGTTGAAAACCATGTCGGAACGGAATTGGCACTATGGCATGTTTTTTTAAATAGCATATGGACTCTCGAATGGAAATTTCATTTTGGTATGGGATGAGAAGTGGCTAATAAGTACTCCCTCCGTTCCAAAATAGATGACCCAACTTTGTACTAACTTCAGTACAAAGTTGGGTCATCTATTTTGGAACGGAGGGAGTAACATCTATCAGGTTTCGAATCCTACATATCAATCTGTAGGTAACATCCAAAAGGTTTTTTATTCAATCTATCAATTTCTCCAAGCAGATTGAAATCATACACAATATCTTTGAAATTCCTTTGATTGATTTAATGATGCTCCTAAAATGTTGCGGTGATACAAAAGAAACCACATGTGTTGCATCCGTGTTTGCATTCTTGGCTAAACAAGTGGAAGACCCATCGAATTTGGTTGTACCGTATACAGCAGATCGAAACGTTGTCGAAATGCTCGATCATCGCAGATATCACTGTCCACACCGCACCGAAACAATCATTGGACTCGAACTGAGAACGCATAAGCAAGCGGTGCTCACAAACAACGACCAACATAATAATGTTGATGATAAAGTGACTTGACAACTTGAATACAAAAGCACAGCCGAGCCAAGGGGAAACCGGAAGGAAATCCCCCCAGCAAAAACATGCATGATGATAAGTGATCAACAATCAATATAACTGTTTCGTTTGTACAAACACATGGAGAGTTTAACCCAAATCTCCACATCTCCTTTGTGCTTCTAAAAAGGCCTACTTCAAGGACCCAAACAAAGGGCACACATCCATGTGTGCTCTCTGATGCACCAAGCTCATCCCTTTTGGCTTGGTGATCGAACCCAGATCGAAGAACAAAAAGTATAAACCGTAAAAAGAAGAAGAAAAAAAGAGCCCATGGTATCATCTTGCTTCTCAAGTCTTCATTATCTGGATCCCAGGCCCGTGGCTTCGGATCTCTTGATGATCCTCAACTTCTTGCATGTGCCGCTGAACATACTGCAAAAACGCAAGAACAAAGACCATAAGTCACTGCTTCACAAAATGATCTTTAGGTTCACAGTCACCTAATATATGTTGAAGATGAAGAAGTTTTGAAGTGAATCAAGACTTACTCGAAGGGCACGTCGCCGACAAGCATGAGGTCACCGTCCTTGTCCTCGTAGGTGATGGCGTACTCGGCCGGGTTTGCGCCGCCGCCGTTGGAAGCGCCGCCGTCTGCCCCGGAGAAGCAGACGAACATGGCCTCCAGGGCCTCCCTGAGCTCCCTGTAGCCCTTGTACATCCTCATGTCGACCTTCCTCAGGTAGGGCGCTCCGTCCATGCTCACTTTGACGAAGGAGCCGTTGGTGCTCGCCGGCGCCGCCGCGGACGGCGTGTTGTTGCTGCTGGCCTCGTCTGCTTTCTTCGCCTTGCTCTTGCTCGCTGCCGCCTGCGCCTGGAAGCAGCTCTTCCGGTACGACCTCACCGGCGGCCACCCGACAACTTGTGCCCTGAGAGAGTTGAGACAAGCATGCATGTAAGAACCCTGGGCTTGGACTTGGACTTGGAGGAGGAAGAAGTGAGCCCGGAGGCTGAAGGGGTTGGACTGGTACTCACTTGGCCACGGGGGGTGCGGTCTCGACGTCGTCGGACTTGTCGGCCTCCTCGGAGGTGGTGTCTTCGAAGGCGTCCATGGTGCGCTTCTTGCCCCTGGGAGTCGCCGGCGGCGACACGGAGGTGAGCTTGTGTGGCTTGTCGTCGGTGCCGGGGAGGCCCAGCCTGAGCTCGGTGGCCATGAGGAGGTTGTCGGTAGCTTCCATTTCCAGTGGACGTGCGAAGATGCCGGCCAGCGGAAAGCTTTCGAAGTACGTTTGGATGCGATGTGAAATCTGATCGATAGCAGCTGTGAGAAGACGATGTGTGTTTGCTTGGCAATGTCAGGGTTGGCGCCCATGTTTTATAGGGGGCGAAGGGCATCGCCTCCAAGTACTAGTGGTAAGTTGGCAATAGAGCCAGCGCAGGCATGGGCTGACAACGACACACGCGGGGAGGCGGACACGTAGGTGCGTCGATCGATCGCAGCGCACGGCGGGGCTGGGTGGGGTGTCGGGGTGGCTGGGGCGCAGCGTGCCGGGTCGGCCGGCGACAGCGCGGGCCCGGGCGCGGGAGCGGGCGGCGCACGACCGTCCGGGATCCCTCGGTCCACGGGCTACGCGGCGCGGCAGGCCATGTGCCGATGTGCGTCGCCGCCGGCCGGCTAGCTGTGCCGATCGGCCTGGGTGGGTGTACGATAGTATAGTATAGTAACACACTAGCTTGATGCTGATGGAGTATTCTACGTATCTCCCGGCCAACCTAACCTAAACAATCCAGAGCCTGCTTGCTTGATTGATTGATGGATTGATTATCCTAGCTAATTCGGATGGGTGGATGCGTACGCGGTTTTCCGGGCCTCGCGGCAGATATTGTATTCCGTGGGGCACATGGCATGTCTAACGGGTTGTCTGCCGTCCCGTCCCGTCCATCGCACGACGGGTTCAGTTCGATCCGCTACGTGTGGCTAGCTACTACTAGCTGAGCACTGGACGTGTCAGGCTGGAAGCTTCTGAACGGCATGGGCGGCGATCGTAACCCGGCACCCATGTAACCCGGCCGGATGGGCGGGTCGATGAATCATGGATGTATGGTATGGAGAGATGATATGGCGATATCATGGACTTCCATCCGGAATAGAAAACGGGTGTGAGTTGAATGATTACTACACTAGCAAGGCGCCATGATAGGAGATACCGGGGAGCATCCCTCGCGCATTCGGCGCTGCTTCCTTTCGGCCCTATCCATCATGTTACGTACGTTACGTTTATTGGATGGAGAGCGATGCGGCCCGGGATATATGGGCGCCCTGTCCCTCCCCTCTCTCCTTTACGATCAGATCCTTGCTTTCGATCCATGCAATCCCTTTCTCTTCTTTTCGTCTCCATTCTACTAGCAGAAGTGTAGATCATCCAGTTGCATGTAGCTACGTGTGCCGAATCGACATGGTTCTGTGGCATGACAGACAAACTTCTGATTGAGTGAAGAACCGTGGTAAAAGTGAGTGAGTGAGCCCTAGACTAGTCATCGTGTGCCCAACACTCGGCCACCTTACCAAGAGATGATTTGGTAATATATACTACGTACTACCCGACGACATGAGGTGCATGCATAAGCTCCTCTTTCTCCTTCTCCACTACGCACGCGTTCATGCATTTTCACTTCCTCACTCTGGTAGAAAATCCTACCGTTCAGAGAGCTGTGTGGTGTGTGTAATGAAATGGAGGAAGCAGTAGTGATTAACTTTTTCTCCATATATGGATCGATCGTATCTCTTCCCACTCCTACCGGCCCTCTCCCGCGTCCGGCGCCTCATTACAAAACGGGATACTCTTCTTGAGCGAATCACTTTTGGTTGCTCTTGCTTCCTTTTGGTTGGGTCAGTGCCCAACAGCGCCTAGTGGGAGTTGTTTGTTTCGAAATCTTCACACAAAGTACTATGCTTGCTTCCTAACCTGAGTGGGGTGCTTAGTTATTGCGTGGCACGTAC
>LR738713.1:698952304-698987359 GCA_902687465.1 Secale cereale
CTAGTCAACCTATTTGATCATTTCAATGTGAACATCAACCCGGGCTCCACAACTACGCCGAGGCAAAGGACACCACCGTCACTTGGACTATATAAGTATAATATGAAGAATTCACCGGATATTACAAGAGAATATATATGTGCATTGAAAGAAATTTCATATGGGCAAAAGCACCGGATGCCATAGAATGGAACATATGTCGGATAACCAAGACACGTAAAAATAGTAACATAACTATCTTGTTTCTTGCTAGCTTTACCAGGGCAAAAAAACACTCTTATCGAAATTCACTTCCAATCCCAAGAGAAATTCAAATAAACAAATAATTAACTTTATATTCTTAGCACTTTTAAAAATATCATTATTCCTTAAACATAAAACTGGTGTCATCTGGAAATTTCAACATGTTAACACCATGGGAATTAAATCTTGAGCTAAATTCAAAATCAAGCCATGTTCATGTGCCTTTTCCATAAGTAGGTGTGTAATGTATCTGTTGCAGTATTAAACATAATAGGAGAAAGGGACCCCGCCCCCATCTCAAACTTTTTTATTTTCTAAAAAAAGTTTAATCTGGTCATTTACCATCACATCTACTTTACTACTTTCTGCAGTTTGCATAACCCAAATAATATACGTGGTAGAAGATCCTTTTTTCTCCATATCAAGTTTTAGAAATTTTCAATTTATTTCGTGATATTCCTTATCAAAATATATTTTAAAGAAAATTGCATCATCTTTTTTTCTATGAATTTCAGGCAACACTTCAGGTAAAACAGTGGCACGACCAAGTATATGTCTACCTTTTATGGATGCACTATGTACTGTAGCAGCTTTTTATTAGCTACCATGATAGCTCTGTTATTAATGACATTACTAAAAACCTTTAAAATAACACCGAGGAGGCAAATGGGTCTATACTGCTGCAAAGTATTAATTCCAGCACATTTCGGCAGTAATATAAGCATCCCATAATTAAATCTAGTCAAATCTATTTTTCACTATAAATATCTAAACAAAGCAAGAAATTACTTCGCATCGTATGCCAACATTTCTGTTAAAACTCTATTGTCAAACCATCAAGGCCAAAGACCATGTTATGTTTCATACGAAAATAAAAACTACAATCCTAATCTCTTCTAAAGTACATTTTCTATCTAAAAGTGTACTATCTAGATCATCCAATATAACATGCATATCTCCATCTCTATATCTATACTACTTAAAAGAATATAAGGTTGCATCTTTCACTTTCTGTCCACCACCCCTTCGGCCATCATCCCACCCTCCACCGATTTTCCCCGGTTTTCCATACCTAATCTTTGGTAACTCAATAAATAGCAAAAAAAAATCCAGTATGTAAACTAACAAATATTAATCAATATCTTATCTTTGATAATTCAATAAAGCAGATGAATCACGACCTCCTATTTTGAGAGTTTTAGAAATGATAGAAAATTTACAATTTATATAACCAAAACATTATTTTATTTTGTCTACTTGTTTTGCATCAAAATTTACTCGTATGGCCGTCTTATTTTGTTAAAAAAATATTTGGTCCCCATGACAACGCAAGGGCACATACCTAGTCTACATCAAGTGAAGTATTCAACACAACAGGTCCAAATAAATTCTTATAAAAGGCAGTGGCAAATAAGAACATATCTCTATCTTCCTGTATCACCTCATTACAAGACGCCTAGATTAGTTTTTGGAGCAGTGGCCCATTTACAGTGACTTGAGTGGGACTCAGCCATAGCGTAACCAAAATGCCCATTGACGCTCTAGGATAATCAGGTAGATTGGAGTCGTCAAATAGCATGATCCAATGGCGATGAGCATCAAATCTTTATGGTGCTCGTAGGTAGTTCTATTTTACTGTTTTTATTAAGATACATAATCTTATTTATTTTTATTTTCCTACTACGAGCTTTAGACATGAAATAAGAAGTTAGAGCATCTCCTTCTAATAGTTCTTTCTCCTTATACCTATATAATCATTTAATTTCCTCCTCTTTATGAATTTTCTATAAACCTTCCTCTATTTTATTCCTAGCTAGATATTTATCTCTATTCAACCTACTAATTCACTTTCTTTATCTATATCATCAATAGCCTGCACAAGGAAATTGTCTGCTTTTTTTAAAACCACACATAAATCAGTTTCCAGCCCTTAAGCTTTTTCCTAAGAATTCTAGCTCTATTTTGCCACTGGTCATGTCCTGTAAATTCCTACCGCGGTAAGCATCACACGAGAACATTAGTAACCACTATATCTAGATCGTCTCTCAAAACCCAGCATAAGTCAAATTTAAAATGTTTCATTATCATATATAATAAAAAAACAATTATAACTACTACTCTATTCACTTTTTTTTTTTTGAAAAATGGTAGATTTAATGGACTCAAACTGAAGCATCAGGTGGATAGAAACACAATAAGCACACACCCGGCCACTGGATAGTTAAGATACACACAAACAACATCAACACACACAATAACATGCCGGCAAAGAGCAAATAAGTGATACAAGATGAAAACTATGCCAGAGCAAAGAAGAAGAAAACCAAGCGATTAAAACAGCAATCAACAAATATAAGAAGATGTTCTAACTTTTTTGTGAATGAATGTAGATAGACATGTTTTAGTATGTTTGTTCATTCATTTTTGTCCCAGTGTAGTTCATATTGAAATATTCAAAACACCTTGTATTTGTGAGCGGAGGGAGTATCAGATATCCAGCCCCTAGGCAAACAATTTCGCCAAGATCGCGAGCCATACAGCAACAAAAGAACCAAACGTCTAGGGGGATTTGGTAGAATCACTAATTAGAGGACAAGACCCTCTGGCAACGCATGGCACTAATCAAAGTTATAGGTCGTCGCCTAGCTAATCTCTACTCTCTACATACCCACCCAAAGCTCCTCCATTTCTTTAAGTCCTGAGTACTCGGGATGCCCCTGCATATGTCGACACATCGTACTGCATCATGAGAGGATTTGCTTTAACTAATTGTTTTCGCAGCCCAGAGCCAGTTGTATGTGCTCAGTACCTTCCTGTTGTCACTTTGTCAGCATCAATCCAATCCAACCCAACCCAAACCAATGAATCTAAGCTGCTCGTTTAGTTCTCAGGATCGGTGGTACCCAACAACTAACCGATCTAGCTGCCTTGACCTGATGAACTTGTTCGTCCACCCAATTAACGCGCTACGAACAGATTCCCTGTCTGTCTGTCACATTGGTCTAGCCCATTACATGCATGCATGATTGGTTGCATCAATGCAGGAGCAATTTGACTATTCCTGGACGAGATACCCTCTGTTCCTGCAACCTCCTGCACACACAGGCTGACATATGCTTGCTGTTTAGATTCTTCGGTTTGTGGGCACTAAACTAATGACATATGCTTGCTGTTTTAGATTCTTCGGTTTGTGAGTAAACTGGGCTATATGTGCGTGTTTCAACGGTCCTTGATTGGAATATTGTTGTTGGGCGTTACTGTTGATGTCGCCCACGGAGAAACCCTCCCTTGGATTCTGCCAAGGGCCGGGGTGCACGCACATATGACATGTGAGACGAGACGATCCTCCTGACAAGTGCACCGACTAGTACGTACGTGTTGATGCAAGACGATGTGCTGGTGATAAATTATATATACTCACCTCAGCTGGGTTTCCCACGATCGGTGCACAAATTCCTGTTCGGCTTGTCTGAAAAGATGCCGTGTGTTGCAATACCCTCGTACATGATGACCATTAATAACAGTAGTTGCTTTCGGAAGTACTGTGTAGTTTTCTCCCTTAATCATCATTTGGTTTAGCTTAGAGCATCTCCAACAGGCGCGCTAAGCGGCGCGCCCAAAAAAACCATATAGCGCGCGCGCAACGCCTGTTTTGCCGCGGCGCGCAGTGCTGGCTCCAGCAGCAGCGCTATTTTGCAGCGCGCGCGTGCTGCTCCAGCGGTGCCCAAAAAATGCAGCGCGCGCACACTTTTTTTTTCATAATAATTGCATTAAAATAAAAAGATACAAAGATAGATAGTTCAAACATAGATAAAAAACATAGTTCTAAAACATAGATAAAACATAGATAGATAGTTCTAGATAGATAGATATATAGTTCGAAAACATAAAAAAACTAATCGCTCCAGTCATCATCATCGCCTTCGTTGTTGTCGTCGGAGGAGGTCGACAGCCAAATGTCGAACCAGCGGTCATCCTGATCAGTGAAGATGGATTGGCCGCCGGCATCGCGGATGGCGGCCTGCTGACACGCCAACTCCCTCCGACGACGCCTGTCCTCGCGGCGACGTTCCCAGAACTGATGCTCGGCGACGACATCCTCCGGGTGGAGGCGGCGCCACTCCGCCATGCGTCGCTCGTCCTCCTGGGCGACGAGGAGGCGGTTCTGCGCCGCCGTGTGCTCCGCACGATCTCGCGTGGTGTGCAGACGAGGCGGCGGGGCGAGCTCCAACGCCTGCTCGAGGGTGCGGGCGTCGTCGAAGTTCATCTGACGACGCGGCCGGCCTAGGCGCCACGCCGCCGCGTCGTACGCCCGGGCGGCCTCGTGCGCCGTCTCGTACGTGCCGAGGGGGAGCCGGAGATCGCCGGAGCGTATCTCGGCGTAGAAACCGCCGCCGTTCGGGCGCTCGCGGACGCCGCGGTAGCCGGAGGAAGAACGGCGGCGCGGCGGCATGGTGGCGCGTCGGGGGCGGCGGCGGTGCTCCGGTGCGGCGGCGGTGCTCCGGTGCGGCGGTAGGGATCGGCGGGCGCGAGAGAGAGGAGGAGAGAGGGAGAGGGAGAGGTGCAGCGCGGCGTTCGGGCGCGCGGCGTTTTATAGCGCGCGCGGGGCGCGCCGCCGCAAAAAAGGCGCGCGGGAGGCCGCCGTTTCGCGCGCGCGCGCAAGCGGTTCCCGCGCGCGCGTCTTTCCCGCCGCCGCTGGAGCGCGGTTTTTTTCCCGCGCGCGCTAAAACGCCGATTTAGCGCGCGCGCGCGCCTTTTTCAGCGCCCGTTGGAGATGCTCTTATCAGGCTTGATATGTACTCACAGCTACCATGACTAGCGTGGGTCTGCAGGGTCAGCAAACATATACGCAGTGTGTGTTTGTTTGTTCTGCGAATCATATACGCACTGTATTGACGTAATGACGTCCACTAGTATACAAACCCAACCGGAGACTGTTCGGAAACCTTTCCGGACGGTTTCCTTGCCATCTTTTGAGGTACCATTAGCCTTGTTGTCGTGATGACCGCCTTGGTGGTTTCTTCCTTTACTCCCTTCTTCCCATAATATAAGTCAAAAACGTTATTATATTATGGGACGGGGGGAGTAGATTCTAAACCCAACTGGAAACAGTTCTCGTTTTCGAACGATTTTCGCCATATGCTACCGGTGTCGGCGTCGAGGCTTGACAACCCACATCCACTAGGTCATTATTGTCGTTGTGGTGACCGTCGCCACGACGAGTGCGGTATATTGCCTCAAGGGTGATCCGCGCGTCGCAGTCCAGCCCGAGTCGGCTATGTACCGACTCAGTAGGGTGTTGGCTTGCCTTGAGGGCGCTCCGCACAGAAGCTTTGCTAAACCTACGTGAGGATTACGTAGTGAGGGGGGTACGAGGTGATTTGCCAGCTTTTTATTGGTCATTAGTTGGGGGTGCGGGCCCACCTAGAAATTCGATGCGGGTTGATATTTTTCTGAGGAATTTAGAGAGCTTTATTGAACAAAGAAACTTTCCGGACCATCAGCGACGAGGCTAGTGACCAAGAATGGGGGTGTCGAGTTCATCCAACTTTCAGTAACCACCAGCGCACAAGCATGTTTCGCGCAAAGATGGGCCGTCTGGTTGGCTGACCTTATTACATGTTGAACTACAAAAGATGAAAAAGATGAAGATAGCTCTCCGATCCCTAAGAACATCGGTGCCACAACCGAAAGCGGGGTGCATCGACAAGTTTATTGATTGACCAACTCTTGGCAATCTATCTCCATGATCACATGCTGGTACCCGCGAAGCTTCACAAAAAGGACTCCTTCTCGGAGTGCCATTGACTCAACAATGAACGGATCATAAACCCCCGGGTAAGGAAATTATGTAGATTACATACATACTTTGAGTAGGTCTATTTTTTTTCCCGCACATCGTGCTTTTGTACGAGTCGACTATGGACCCAACCCCACCCCCACCTCCATAATCGATGGCCGTCCCCTGGTGCTTCCAGCAGAAGCTGCACATGCCTCATAGTGGTGACCTACTCGAGGGTTTCTTCTTTCATCAAGATCTCGAGTTGGAGGAGATCGTCGTGATCTGGACTGCTCTGGGGGATGTTGATGCCTTGTGCCACTGATGTGTCGGCAACGCGATTGTCACCAAGAGTCAGAAATGTCCAGATATCATCTGTCATGGATATTTTCCTAATAATACTAGGGCTAGTTAAAAATAAGAATACGCACAAGAGTTTATGCAGATTCACGCCCTCGTTAAAGGAGGTAATACCCTAGTCCTCCGGTGGTATTCTTTCCTCTGCATGTAAGATACAAGAGCGAGTTCAACCATAGCTCAATGGCCTTCGCCCGGGTTATATAGAGTGCGCCAGTATGTGTCTGCCTTTTATCCTTTCTTTTCGTTGGTTCAGGTTTTTTCTGAAACGGAGGCTAAATGTAATTTATTAAACCGAATAGAATTGTTCGGTTATTTAACAGAAACCTGGGCGAAATCGATATGAACCAACCACATATGAATTAGTCACACAACATGTAACCCCATAAGAGCACGACTAGCCCGGCAATCATACACAACACGCAATGAGCATCAACTCCCACATTACTACATCGCAAAGAAACCCCAACGACAGTACCTCGGTCGAAGACCACGGGCACCACCAAATCCATGGAGACAAGCCAAACCGTAAGGACAACCCAAGAGACTGATGACCATACATCAAGCAGCTGTGGAAGCCTTCCCTATGTCCCGACTCTTCTTTATTCTGCTTCTGAGAGCCTCCTCCTCGATTGTCTTGCTAGATCCAGGCATCCAGCTGCGTTCAAACGTGCGAGAAAGCTAGTTGCAAAGCTCTATCTCAAATAAAATCTCATCGGCCTTGTCACGCACAGACACCACCTGCATAACGGTCACATGCGAGTGGGTGACCGCAACGTCGAAATCTCCACGGTTCACAAAGGCGAGCGGTTGACACGGCTCCGAAGGATCAGGCATCAACATACCGACTGCCTCAACATCATCCGCCATAGGTACCACAGACATGATGGACTCAGTCACCTCCAGTTAGTCACATAATAGAGGCGAATCATGTCTCTCACACGAGGTCGTCGTTGAGACGACCTCCATATGCTCCATAGAGAGAGGCGAACAGGTCTCAAGCATAGTTGTTAAAGCTCGAGCATGATCTGCAACATGGGAGCAAAGACCACGGCGATGGCCTCGCCCACAGCGATAGACGACATAGGAGGCAAGGCAGACAATGACGATGAACTGACCCCCCACACGAAGGGAGAAACAACCGAAGAGCTCCGTCCCCTTGTCTTCCACGGAACCAACACCGGAAACACCAGAAGGACACAACGTCGGAGCGGTCGGCAATATAATCGGCGCGAGGGAGAGCATGCTAAAGACAACCTCCGCCCGCTCCAGAAAACTCCCAACCTGCATCAGCAAGCCTCGCGACAGCTTGGACTGATCTGCCAGAGCGAACTGCAACTCCACATCACACGGGGTTACTGAGCAAGCGATACCAGAGACGACATACGCCCAAGACCCACGACGAAGCTTCTCGAAGGGAAGTGCGGACTTCATCGGACCTTTCACAGGAAGCTGAAGCTTGACGATGCTCGATGCCGAGGCGGCGTACGAACAACATAACATGGCATGCCAGCGAACTGAGTGGACACCAAGGGTTGCGGCATTCGCGCACACGGTGAACGTTCTCCAAACAGCGAGAGGTTTGGTTATGTTTTGTATGTACAATCAATTTCCGTCTTGTTTGTACAGCCACCGCTTAACAAACCGAATAACGGTTCTATACAAGAACGAATGACCGATCGTAGTTGTATTGTACTCCCACCGTTCCTAAATATAATCCTTTTAGAGATTCTAATAAGGGATTATATATGAAGTAAATAAGTGAATCTACACTCTAAAGTATGTTTATATACATCCGTATTAGTAGTTTGTATTAAAATCTTTAAAAATACTTATATTTAGAAACGGACGGGTAGTTTGGAAAAAAATACCCACGTACAAACCCGAGAGATGAAAATGCCAAGCATGCTGCAGAAGGCCCCACGTGATCGGATATCCATGCACGTGAAAATGTTCTGGAAAAAAACTGTGTGCGTGCCAGTCCCACAGGAATACGCAAGGCGCGCACACGTGAAGCAACGACGGCACACTGGAATGGAACGGACGGCACAATCGTGCACGCGTGCGTCGTCGGCCTTGGCCGTACACGATGTGGTCGGGGCTCGCCTGCCTGCCTCGCTTTAGTTATACAGCGAAAAGTCACGAGCTCGTAGCCCCATTCATCCGCAGATCCGCTACTGATCGCTACCTGTACGCGGTCGGGCTAGGGACCAAAAACAGTGGCACATGAAGGAGCCGCAAGTGTACGTGAAACGTACGTGTGCCGTGTAGGCCCTCCGTACGGCACAATCGGGTCAGGGACCCAAAGAACAGTCGGGAGAGCTCCCGTGCATGCCCCGGTTCGACTGAACCAGCTCTATCCGGGAATTTTAAATACTAGAATGTGTTTGGTTCAAGTTGTGAACAATTCCTGCATGACATACACTTCTCAACCCAACCTGGTTGAGCAAATACAGGTCCTAATGTGTCATCTACAAGTTGTTTGATTGCCTGCATCTAGACTCCCTGCATTAGGTAATACGCAAGTGTACTTTGTTTGGTTGCCTGCATTGGTCCAAGCGGCACATGAACAAGGTGTTTGGTTGCATACAACATACATGGTGTGCTTAGCTTGTACCCTAGTTGGTGAGCTTACCCACAATAATCACACCTAGCACACCAACGTCACAACACAACAATGGTGATGAACTCGACGAAGATGATGAAGTTCTGTAGCTCACACATCTTGTTCAGCATGAACGTCTGCCACTTCATGTTGTTCGACCTACCATCATTCTTTGCCTTTGTTATTGCTACCTTGAGTGCAGCGACAACAGCAGCAGCAGGAGGAGTTTGCTCAACGAGCACTACTAGCACATAGACAGAATCAGACGTGAACACCTCTGAATCAGGTGTCATCTCGAACATAGGTTGCGAGTCCTCACGATGGAGCAAACTGGTTGTCGGACAGGACAAGGTCTTCACTAAGATCTTGCGTCTGCGTGATCATGTCCTACAATCGTAGCACGCATTGGCAGTAAGCATAACACACAACATATCGGACAACCCATGAAAGCAGGAGCATACATGTACATGGTTCATCACTGTTATACCAAGCACATGCTTCATCACTATCATACTAAGCACATGGTTCATCGCTATCATACTAAGCATACCGGATAATCTATGAGCAGGAACATACATCTACAACAAACAGCATGCTACAAATGGATCACCAATAGCTACAAATCACAGATCTAAGCACGAATCAACACAAGCATAAGGTTCAACTTCAAACTCTACTACTAATCTAGCCTACCACATGCTTGAACATCTAACCCTATGAAAGGATCGAGAAGAGGCGTCTAGAGGGGGGTGAATAGACTCTTAGCAAGAAAAGTGACAATTTTTAATTTCTTCAAGTTGTGGTGGAGTTTTAGCACATGTTTAAACATTCACAACACATATCAAGCAAGCATGACAAGAGTATATGGGCAGTGGAATGTAAAGCATGCAACTTTGACTACTTGACCAAATAAAAACCTAGCCTTTACAAAATTTTAAGTCTTGGCAGATTTTAGCAATTTTGCACAAGTCAAGCAATCAACCTACACATGCAAATCTAAGAGTATAGCAGCGGAATAAATAAATTTCATATGAAGGTAAAGGGAGGAGTTTGAGGGAGCAAACGCAATGTGGACACGGAGATTTTTTACGCGTGGTTCCGATAGGTGGTGCTATCGTACATCCACGCCGATGGAGACTTCAACCCACGAAGGGTAAGGCTGCACGAGTCCACGGAGGGCTCCACCCACGAAGGGTCAAAGAAGAAGCAACCTTATCTATCCCACCATGGCCATCGCCCACGAAGGACTTGCCTCACTAGGGTAGATCTTCACGAAGTAGGCGATCTGCTTGCCCGTACAAGCTCCTTGGTTCAACTCCACAATCTTGTCGGAGGCTCCCAAGTGACATTTAACCAATCTAGGAGACACCACTCTCCAAAAGGTAATAGACGGTGTGTTGATGATGAACTCCTTGCTCTTGTGCTTCAAATGATAGTCTCCCCAACACTCAACTCTCTCTCACAGATTTAGATTTGGTGTAAAGATGATTTGAGTGGAAAGCAACTTGAGGAAGGCTAGAGATCAAGATTCATATGGTAGGAATGGAATATCTTGATCTCAACACATGAGTAGGTGGTTCTCTCTCATAACAATGAGTAATGGAAGTGTAGGTTTGTTCTGATGGCTCTCTCTCCACGAATGAAGAGTGGGTGGATGGGTATATATAGCCTCCACACAAAATCTAACCGTTACACACAATTTACCAAACTCGGTGGAACCGAATCAGAAAACTCGGTCAGACCGATTTAGTTCATAATGTGGCCGTTAGGCATTTTGGTGGGACCGATATGATCAACTCGGTAGGATCGATTTCATTAGGGTTAGGCATAACGTAATCCCGGTGACACCAATTTTGGTAATAAGCACACAGAGGGTTGGTCAGGCAAACTCGGTGGGACCGATTCGCTCATTTCGGTGCGACCGAAATGTTACGAAGAGGCAATAGAGAGTTTGCAATGCTAACACGGTGAGACCGATTCTCACATCTCGGTTAGACCGAAATGTTACAAATAGGAAACAGAGAGTTTACATTCCCATCTCGGTGAGACCAAGATCCCTACCGGTGAGACCGAACTGATTAGGGTTTCTGGCAGTGCCTATGTCAAATGAACTCGGCGGCGCCGGATATAAAGTTTCGGTGGGGCCGAGTTTGACTTTTGGTTTGGGACATATGTGGATGTGAGAAAGTGGTTGAGGGTTTTGGAGCATATCACTAAGCACTTTGAGCAAGAAAGCAATTAAGCAACACCTCATCCCCTTTTAATAGTATTGGCTTTCCTATGGACTCAATGTGATCTTGGATCACTAAAATAGAAAATGTAGAGTCCTGAGCTTTGAGCTCGAGCCAATCCTTTGTCCTTATCATCTTGAAGGGGTTCCACATCCTCTAGTCCATGCCACTCCATTTGTTGAACTTGTCTAAAATATACTAGCTGAAAACATTAGTCCAACAAGAGATATGTTGACATTAATTACCAAAATTACCCAGGGAGCACTTGTTCTTTCAATGTCCCCTTTTTGGTAATTGATGACAACATACATCAAAGCTTTAGATAAAGATATGACGAATAGCAAGTAAAGCTTTGGAAGGACATGTAACATGCATAGGCTCCCCCTACATGTATGCAATCATGTAAATATGGAATATAAGAGCATGTGAAAGCATAGACATGACAGAGCAAGCAATGAGTTACATGTATCTTGGCTATATGCATCAGAGCAAATGATATGAATATATGAAGTGTATCCTCATGTTTATGATTCCTTCTTGCAATCAATATGTACATTAGCAAGAAATCTTCATGCACATGACTGTGATGCATATACTTACCTTGTGATCTTGAGCTGGCTTATGAAGGGGTGAACCTGAGTAAACAAGGTTAGATAACACATGTACATATACTAGACAGAGCAACAAAAGAGCCACAAGAGTACCAAGATTGGGATAACATGTAGATATTGAGTACTGGGTACTCTTGAATACAGACATGTTCCCAAAGGTAAAATATATGCAATGAATTCAGAGACTTTCTTCCCTAGCAGTCTTTCTCCCCATGAATCTTATATTGGATAATGGAAGAAAGTAGGGAAACAGAGTCAGAGCAAAACAGATCTGATAAAAAACATAACATGGACATGTCTTTCCCCTCTTAAAGACATGTGACTTCTCTCCTCTTGAACACCAATCATCTGGGTCATGTGAATCCTCTCTCCCCCTGTTTGAATTATTCTCTCATTAAGCTTTGATGTGAACTCTCTCTCTCCCTTTGACATCAATTTCCAAGAAGGGATCTTTTGGAGTGTGAGTCAAAATAGGTTTGGTCCTTGAGTCACAGAGCAGAGCAATATATATAATGTGATGCTGGTAGAGGACAAGTATCATTAAGTGAAGTTGTAACAAATATGCAGCATGCAGATGACAAAGTGTCTCCTCAGTATTGAAATCGGTAGCACCGAGTTGTTCTCTTCCGTGGCACCGAGATGGTTCGGTTTAACCAAAAGAGGCAAATCGGTGGGTCCGAGTTCAACACAGAGAGAATAATTTTTCATCTCAGCTCACTAGGCAAATAAGATCTCACAAAGATTTGCAAGGAATTAACTGAAGGATTTGCAATGAATTGGATGCAGAAAATGCAGAACAAAATAGAGAAAAGAAAATCTAGATGATGTTTTTTTTGTTTTAAAAGAAGAGGAACAAAATGCAAGGAACAAATGCACAAACTTAGAGAAACACTAGGGAACTTCATCTAGAATTGGTCGGCGACAAAGTCATCTATGTTAGAGTATATTGACTTAGGAGTCAAGTGAGAACACTTGATCATAGGTCATACTCATCGTTTAACCTCAAAATGGGGTTACCATTTTTCGTTTAAGCATTTGACGTATTCTCATCTTGTTGAGTTGCTTTGACCCATGTCTTGGGGTAAAGCTTCTCTAAGATGGAATGACATACCTTGGCTGGTGGTGTTGATCTTGATCATGTAGTTGAACTTGTGTGGGATGCTCGAGGTTGATGTAGCTCATCAAGAATTGGGAGCACCAGTTGGATTTGAGTTCATTTTCCTACATGGGTTAGATTTGCAAGGAATAGCACTTGTGTATCCAAAATGACAATCATGGAAATTCGATACCAAAAGAAATTTGATATAGAGAAATTGTCAAAGGATATATTGAAAGGATTCATGTTTCCTTGTCTTCAGCCACCATATTGTAGAGACTTGTTGATGTAGGGATTGCTCAAGATGTGAGTAAGTAGCAATCCCATGGATTTAGATTCATCCAAGTGCCTACAAGGGTTAGATAGCATGCAAGGGTACAAATGTATCCAATACATATGATCATCATCATAAGAGAAAAAGGTCAAGGATTAGTCAAAGGCTTATGCCTTGCAAGTATCCAAATGGAGTTCCTACTCCAAGTTTGAGGCATCAATAATGTTCAATTCACCTCTCAACCTGCAAAACACTTTCTCATCAAGTGGTTTAGTAAATATATCCGCTAATTGCTTATCGCTGCGAACATGTTTAAGATTGATATCACCCTTAGCAACATGATCTCGAATGAAATGATGACGAACTTCAATATGCTTAGTTCGAGAATGTTGCACAGGATTATGAGGAATCTTAATAGCACTTTCATTGTCACAAAGCCATGGAACATGTTCCACATATATCCCATAATCTTTAAGAGTTTGGGTCATCCAAAGTAAATGAGCACAACATGAACTAGCAACAATGTATTCCGCTTCGGCGGTGGAGAAGGATACCGAGTTTTGTTTCTTGGAGGACCTAGACACAAGAGATCTACCAAGAAATTGACAAGTACCGGAAGTGGACTTTCTATCAACCTTGTCTCCGGCATAGTCCGAATCGGAGTAGCCAACAAGATCAAAAGAGGACCTCTTAGGATACCAAATGCCAAAATTTGGTGTATGTATTAAGTATCTCACTATCCTTTTCATAGCCTTAAGATGACATTCTTTAGGGGGCGCTTGATATCGTGCACATATGCACACACTTAGCATAATATCGGGACGGGAGGCACATAGATATAACAATGAACCAATCATAGAGCGGTAAACTTTTTGATCAACCGGTTCGCCATCCTTAGTCAAGTCAAGATGTCCACTAGTAGGCATGGGTGTAGTCATACCTTTGCATTCTTGCATGTTGAACTTCTTGAACAAGTCCTTGGTATACTTTGTTTGAGAAACAAAGGTACCCTCCTTAGTTTGCTTGATTTGCAAACCAAGAAAGAACTTGAGTTCACTCATCATAGACATCTCAAACTTTTCCGACATTAGCTTTCCAACCTTTCACTAAAATGGGGGTTAGTAGAACCAAATATGATATCATCAACATAAATTTGGCACACAAATAATTCACCATTTACCCTTTTAGTAAAAAGTGTATAATCTATTTTTCCAATCTCAAAGCCTTTTTCAATAAGGAACTTGGTCAAGCATTTATACCACGCTCTAGGAGCTTGTTTAAGACCATAAAGAGCTTTGTGAAGTTTGTAAACATGATCGAGTTTCTTAGGATTAACAAAGCCGGGAGGTTGTTTAACATAAACTTCCTCCTCAATTTCACCGTTGAGAAGAGCACTTTTAATGTCCATTTGGTATAACGTGATATCATGGTGATTAGCATAAGCAAGTAAGATGCGAATGGACTCAAGTCTAGCAACGGGGGCATATGTCTCACCGTAATCCATACCTTCGACTTGAGTGTAGCCTTGGGCGACGAGAAGTGCTTTGTTGCAGACGACTTGACCATCTTCGTATTGCTTATTGCGAAACACCCATTTGGTACCAATGATGTTGTGGTTGTTGTCGGGCTTCTCCACCAATGTCCACACTTGATTTCTCTCAAAGTTGTGTAGCTCTTCGTGCAAAGCGTTCACCCAATCCGGATCATCAAGAGCATCTTCAACCTTCATAGGTTCAAGGTTAGATATGAAAGAGTTGTTGGGGAACATAATATTTCAAAAAATTCCTACGATCATGCAAGATCTATCTACTAGATGCATAGCAACGAGAGGGGAGAGTGTGTCTACGTACCCTCGTAGACCGAAAGCGGAAGCGTCTAGTGACGCGGTTGATGTAGTCGAACTTCTTCGCGATCCAACCGATCAAGCACCGAACGTAAGGCACCTCCGCATTCAGCACACGTTCAGCTTGATGACGTCCCACGAGCTCTTGATCTAGTTGAGCTTCACTGGAGAGTTTCGTCAGCACGACAACATGGTGACGGAGATGATGAAGCTACCGGCGCAGGGCTTCACCTAAGCACATCAACGGTATGACCGAGGTGTGTTTCTGTGGAGGGGGCACCGCACACGGCTAGAACAATGTTTCTTGTGTCTTTGGGTGCCCCCTGCCCCCGTATATAAAGGAACAAGGGGGGAGGCGCGGCCAGGCCTAGGGCGCGACAAAGGGAGTAGGATTCCTACTCCTAGTAGCAATAGGAACCCCCTTTTCCTATTCCTACTAGAGTAGGAAAGGAAAGGGGAAGAGGAGAAGGAAAGGAGAGGGGGCGCCTCCCCCCTTTTCCTCGTCCAACTAGGAACCCTAGGGGGGTGCGGCCAGCCCTATGGGCTGCCCCTCTCTTTCCCTCATTGGTCCACTATGACCCGTACTCCCTCGGGGGGGGGGGGGTTCCGATAACCCCCTCCGGCACTCCGATTTTACCCGATAACACCCGGAACACTTCCGGTGTCCGAATATAGTCATCCAATATATCAATCTTTATGTATCGGACATTCCGAGACTCCTCGTCATGTCCGTGATCTCATCCGGACTCCGAAATACCTTTGGTACATCAAAACTCATAAACACATAATACCGGTCGTCATCAAACATTAAGCGTGCGGACCCTACGGGTTCGAGAACTATCTAGACATGTCCGAGACTCATCTCCGGTCAATAACCAATAGTGGAACCTGGATGCTCATATTGGCTCCTACATATTCTACGAAGATCTTTATCAGTCAAACCGCATAACAACATACGTTGTTCCCTTTGTCATCGGTATGTTACTTGCCCGAGATTCGATCGTCGGTATCTCAATACCTAGTTCAATCTCGTTACTGGCAAGTCTCTTTACTCGTTATGTAATACATCATCTCGTGACTAACTCATTAGTCATTTGTTTGCAAGGCTTATTATGATGTGCATTACCGAGAGGGCCCAGAGATACCTCTCCGACACTCGGAGTGACAAATACTATTCTTGATCTATGCCAACACCACGAACACTTTTGGAGACACCTGTAGAGCATCTTTATAATCACCCAGTTACGTTGTAACGTTTGATAGCACACAAGGTGTTCCTCCGGTATACGGGAGTTGCATAATCTCATAGTCATAGGAACATGTATAAGTCATGAAGAAAGCAATAGCAGTAAAACTAAACGATCATAGTGCTAAGCTAACGGATGGGTCTAGTCCATCACATCATTCTCCAATGATGTGATCTCTTTGATCAAATGACAACTCATGTATATGGCTAGGAAACACAACCACCTTTGATCAATGAGCTAGTCTAGTAGAGGCATACTAGGGATATACTGTTTTGTCTATGTATTCACACATGTACTAAGTTTCCGGTTAATACAATTCTAGCATGAATAAAAGACATTTATCATGATATAAGGAAATACAAATAACATCTTTATTGTTGCCTCTAGGGCATATTTCCTTCAGTCTCCCACTTGAACTAGAGTCAATAATCAAGATTACAATATAATGATTCTAACACCCATGGAGTCTTGGTGCTGATCATGTTTTGCCCGTGGAAGAGGCTTAGTCAATGGGTCTGCGACATTCAGATCCATATGTATCTTGCAAATTTCTATGTCTCCCTCCTTGACTTGATCGCGGATGGAATTGAAGCGTCTTCTGATGTGCTTTGTTCTCTTGTGAAACCTGGATTCCTTCGCCAAGGCTATTGCTCCAGTGTTGTCACAAAAGATTTTCATTGGTCCTGATGCACTAGGTATTACACCCAGATCGGATATGAACTCTTTCATCCAGACTCCTTCATTTGCTGCTTCCGAAGCAGCTATGTATTCCGCTTCACACGTAGATCCCGCCACGACGCTCTGCTTGGAACTGCACCAACTGACAGCTCCACCGTTCAATAAACATACATATCTGGTTTGTGACTTAGAGTCATCCGGATCAGTGTCAAAGCTTGAATTGACGTAACCGTTTACGACAGGCTCTTTGTCACCTCTATAAACGAGAAACATATCCTTTGTCCTTTTCAGGTACTTCAGGATGTTCTTGACCGCTGTCCAGTGATCCACTCCTGGATTACTGTAAGGGCATATTTCTCCCTAAGTAGTTTTGGTGATTGATGACAATGCATTTGCAGAATAATCGTGTGCCCTAAGCTCTTTCAGATATATCTCACCTAGGCACAAGACGATTATGTGCCCCTCGGTACCTATGGAAGACAGTGTTTCCTTTTACTTCTTTTTGGTGGATTTGAGTAATAGGAAAGTCGTATTATTAAGAGGGGTTCGCTTCGGAAAGGTTTGGGTGGAATCAACACGTACACGTCTACTCATTCGCACCACCTTTCCTTTGCTTCTCTGGAGCTCCGGCTGTTTTCCTCGTCAGTACAAAACCATGGCTTCCTACTACTACAACTGCCTGGCATGCGGTAGTACCGCTCAGAGTGAGCGGTAGTACCGCACAGCCACACAGTAGTACCGCCTCAGGACCACGGTAGTACCGCACAGAGCGGTAGTACCGTATCATGAGCACGATAGTACCGTGTGGATGGCCCAGCGGCGTAACTAGTACGGTAGTAGGTGCGGAAGTAACTTTTTACTTCCGCATCCTACGCGGTAGTACCGCTTTGGTCATGCGGTAGTACCGTGTCGTGTTTTTGCTACGACCGTATTTCTACGGATGTAGCTACGGATGTATTTTATTTCGTCCGCAGTTGTCCTTGGCCTGCCTAGCTCTGCCTTGCGGTAGTACCGTAGGGACGTGCGGTAGTACCGCTCAGGCAGTACTACCGCCTGTTGCCTCAATGCAACAGAGTTAGTCTTGGCTAGTACTGCACCAGCGGTAGTACCGCAACTAGAGCGGTAGTACCACTGGCCGAGCGGTAGTACCGTAACTTACGTGCGGTAGTACCGCGCTCTACGGGTAGAAATGTGGGATAACGGTTGGAATTGTTCTCCCACTATATATAGGGAGTCTTCTTCTCCAAGAAGACTTACCTCTTCCTCCCCAAAGCTCCATTGTTGCTCAAAGCTCCATTTCCGCCCGATATCTCTCCCTAGCCAATCAAACTTGGTGATTTCCTCGGGATAGATTGAGAAGGCATCGATCTACACTTCCACCAGGAGATATTTGATTCCCCCACT
This sequence comes from Secale cereale, assembly GCA_902687465.1. Classification (NCBI taxonomy): domain Eukaryota; kingdom Viridiplantae; phylum Streptophyta; class Magnoliopsida; order Poales; family Poaceae; genus Secale; species Secale cereale. The sequence goes on from LR738713.1 coordinate 698,970,673, forward strand.
AATCCCTTGCGGATCTTGTTACTCTTGGGTGTTTGAGCACCCTAGACGGTTGAGGTCACCTCGGAGCCATATTCCATTGTGGTGAAGCTTCATGGTGTCGTTGGGAGCCTCCACTTCGGTTGTGGAGATAGCCCCAACCTTGTTTGTAAAGGTTCGGTTGCCGCCTTCAAGGGCACCACTAGTGGAATCACGGCACCTTGCATTGTGTGAGGGCGTGAGGAGAATACGGTGGCCCTAGTGGCTTCTTGGGGAGCATTGTACCTCCACACCGCTCCAACGGAGACGTACTTCCCCTCAAAGGGAAGGAACTTCGGTAACACATCCTCGTCTTCACCGGCTCCACTTGTGGTTAATTCTTTCCTTTACTTGTGCCAGCTTTCCTTGTTTATCTTATATAGCTTGCTTGGGAGGTTGTTATCTTTGCTTCCTATAAGTTGTCATCATGATAGCTTATCTAGACAACTTACTTTGTTGCTTAATTTAAATTGGTTAAGAAAAGCTAAAAATTGTTAGTTGCCTATTCACCCCCCCTCTAGTCAACCATATCGATCCTTTCAATTGGTATCAGAGCCTCGTCTCTTTTTAAGGACTTTACCGTCCAAAGAGTATGGGTGACAATGTAGTCGAGACGGAGGAACATTCTGGTGGAACTCCATCCTTGCCTACGTCCGATGGGGGAGCCTCGGTCTCTCGTGAGGAGTTCAATGTGGCTATGACCACATTGAAAGAATCACTAGCGACCGAGGTCAAAGGCATGTTTAAGGAATTGCTTGAGGGGCTTAAATTATCCACCACACCGTTGGAAGTGGTTCGTCCCGCTACCATCGTGTCGGAGGCTACTCCCGACAAGGGAGAAGCTAGTAGTGATCAAGCCCCGGTTACTAAGAATGGGAGTGGGATCTTTGCCCACTCCGCTCCTCCTACACACTATGGAGGACTCGTTCCCACACCGCATTTAAATTCCGCTGGGCCTCCTCCTAAGTTTATAAAAAAAAATCTGATTTTGCTACTTGGATGTTTCGCTTCAAACGTCATTTAAATCATTGCTCTACTAATCTTTGGAGAATCATTGAGCAAGGTTTTTATCCACGTGATCCCGACAACTTAACTTCGAGAGAAGCTGTGGATCACCAATTCAACGAGTCCGTTCTTTGCATACTTCAAGATGCTATCCCTCCCGAAGACATTGCACATCTTCGACCCTTCACCGTGGCCAAGGAAGCTTGGGAGCATGTTGGCTCCATGTACAAGGGGAGCACAAGCATTCAACGCTCAAACTATGAAGTTGTGCAAGATGAAGCCGATGCGTTCGCTATGATCGAAGAAGAATATCCTTGTGAACTTTATCGGAGATTAACCACTCTTGCGATCTCTCTTCGAGATCATGGGAGCAAGGACACGGATGACAATTGGATCAAGCGCAAGTTTCTCAAGGCCATGATGCCCTACCACAAGGCCATGTCCTCCGTCATTCGCCAAAGACCGGGCTTCCACACTTTGTCATCAAATGAAGTGTTGGATGAGTTCGTTGCTATGAGGATCTTGGACAAGACCGTCGACAATGCGGTTTTAAGAGCTCAACGATCAAAGAAGCCTAACCTTGCCTTGAAGGCCAAGGCTTGTGTGGAAGAAGATGAGGAGGAGGATGACGATGAGTGTTGCCCCGAGGACACCAAATACGCCTATCATGAGCACATGGCTCTTGCTTCACGGCAATTTTGGGGCAACAAGAAGAACTCAAGGCCCAACTTCAACAAGAACAACTCAAGTGGCAACAAGGGCAAGCAACGAGTGAGGATTTGCTTCAACTGTGGGAATGTAAGCCACTTTGTTGTAGATTGCCCATATGAGAAAAGAGAAGACTTTGGAGGCAAGCTCATCCGGAAGGACAAGGCTAAGTCTTATCCCAACAAGAACAACTTCATCAAGAAGACCCCTCCTAAAGGGTTGGTGGCCCAAGAAGAATATGTTGAGGATGAAGATAATGATGAAGATGATGAGATGGTCACCATGGACACAATTGCTATTGCTACTACTCCACGCTCATCTCTCTTCGACTCACCAAATGAGAACATCACCGCCAAGTGTCTCATGGCCAAGGCCACCAACAAGGTAACTCCTAACATCAACACTACCATCATCTGTAATCCTTCATTGACGGATTGTATTGATGAGAGTGAGGGAGCAAGGGAGGAAGAGAATGAATTTGAGTTGTTTATGAGCAAACTCAAGGGCAAACCCAAGAAGCATTTTGTTGCTCTCTTGGAACAACTCGGTGAGGCCAATGACATGATCGAGGCTCACGAGGAGACCATTGCTAAAATGGAAGGACATAGCCGAGACTATGCCGATGAGATATCGGATCTCTCTAATGCTCTAGAGGAAGAGCATGGTCTTCGTTTGGCTCTTGAGGAGTCACACAACGATGATCATGCTAAATTTAAGAAAGATCTCGATCATGCTTTAGTTGTCTCTCGTATGCTTAATTCCGAGAAGGCAAAACTTGGGATTGACCATGCTAGACTCAAGGAGGAGTTTGTTATACTTGACAAGGCTCACAAGGCCTTGAAAGGTATGGATGCTTCTCTCAAGGAGTCTCATGATCAACTCCAAGTTTCGCTAACCAAGGAAAAGGCTATCTTTCCTCGCATGGTGTTGATTGATAATGCAAATGCTACTAACCCATGTTGCGAGCATGTGCATCTTGTTGAAGAAAGTGCCAAGTTGAAGAAGCAACTTGAGAAAGGCCTTGTGACATGTATACAAGGTGAGAAGAACCTCAACAAGCTTTTGAGTAATCAAAAGGAGGTTGTGGCAAAGGAAGGAATTGGGTTTGCTCCCAAGCCCAAGAAGAAGAAGACTGACAAGACCAAGCTACCTCCCCCTCTCCAGCAAACCTTTGTGGAAGAGGGATAGGGTGCGTCTAAGAAGAAGAACAATGTGAAGGGTGGTGGAGTCAAGGAAAACCCCACTATACCATCAAACATGGCCGGCGACTTTAATCCTTCTTATGTTTTATGTCGTGCTAGTGATGGTCATGTCTTTGCCAAATTTGTTGGTTCTTCTTATGAGTATATTGAATGGTCTATTTGGGTTCCTAAGACCCTTGTTAGTAACCTAAAAGGACCCATTACCAAATGGGTACCTAAATCCAAGCATTGATCTCTTGTAGGAGTTTGCTTCCGGTGGGGAATCATGTTTGCTCGATAGCGGAGCCACAAATCATATGACCGGAAGCAAAGACTTGGTGGTGGACGTGCATCTAGGTTCATCCATGGCCACCAACGTCGAATGGGGTGATGGTTCATCTTCTAAGGTATTTTGGCTTGGCAAGGTTGTTGTTTCTCATGATCTCACGATCGAGAAAGTCATGCTTGTTGAGTCCCTTGCATACAACTTACTTTCTGTTCGCCAACTTGCACTCATGGGCTTTGCTACATTCTTTGATATTGATATCGTGGCCCTCTTGTGGAGCAAGACTCTTAAAGTAGCCTATGTTGGACATGTCGAGAACGGATTCTTTGTGGTTAACTTCTCGGAGGAACCCACTAAGACCGCGACATGCCTAATGGCTAAAGTTGATGTGGGATGGCTTTGGCATCGCCGGTTAGCCCATGTCAATATGAGATCTTTCCAAAGTCTTCTCAAGGGGGACCATGTCCGTGGACTAACAAATGTTAGCTTTGCCAAAGATCGTGCTTGCAGTGCTTGTATTGAAGGAAAGCTACATGAGACGGCTCACCCTCCAATGACTATCATCTACTCAAAAATACCATTAGAGCTTCTTCACATGGATCTCTTTGGGCCTCCATCCTTTGATAGTCTTGGAGGCAGAATGTATTGCTTGGTGATTGTGGATGACTATTCAAGATACACCTGGGTATACTTCTTGAAGAAGAAGAAGAGTGAGACCCAACAAACCGTCATCAACTTTGCAAATGAAGCTCAACGATAACATGAAGCAAAGATTTTGATGATCCGAAGTGACAATGGCCCCGAGTTCAAGAACTACACCTTGGATGAGTTTCTTGGTGATGAAGGGATCAAACATCAAGATGCCGCACCTTATACCTCTCAACAAAATGGTGTAGCAGAGAGAAAGAACCGGACATTGATGGACGCGGCAAGGACCATGATGGCGGAATTCAAATCTCCATACAACTTTTGGGTCGAATCCATCAACACCGCGTGTCATGCATACAATCGGCTCTATCTCCGCAAAGGTTTGAACAAGACTCCATATGAGATTCTTATCGGTAACAAGCCCAATCTCAAGTACTTTCGGGTGTTCGGGTGTAAGTGTTTCATCCTCAAGAAAGGTGCTCGTTTGTCTAAATTTGAGTCTAGAGCTCATGAGGGCATATTTGTTGGTTATGCTACAAACTCTCATGCTTACCGTGTCCTCAACAAGTCCAATGGACTCATTGAGGAGACATGTAACGTAGAGTTTGATGAGAATAACGGCTCCCAAGTGGAGCAAAGTGATACTTGTGATGTAGGTGATGAAATTCCTCCTCAAGCCATAAGAAGAATGGGTGTTGGATATATCCTACCCATTGAGGAACCCCTTGTGGCCGAAGGAGAAGGACAATGTTCCACACAAGTGGAACCATCATCAACCCAAGACCCACACGCTTCCGAAGAACAAAGTGAAGGCCCTCAACCGGACGAACAAGGCCAAGTGCAAGATCAATCACAAGATGGTGGGGAGCCACCAAATGATGCACAAGGCTGAGTTCTCTCCTCTGATCAAGATCAAGACCAAGAGGAAGCTCAAGATCAAGATCAAGCTCTTGATGTCGCTCAAGATGATCAACTCTGTGTTCCTCAATTATCTCTTGAGAGCAATTGGAGCGTCGTGCTGCAAAAATTGCCTCCAGGCTTGCTTCCAGAGAACATCACATGGAGAATATTCTTGGAAGCATCAAAAGGGGGTAAGCACTCGTAGACAATTAGCAAACTATTGTGCTCATCAAGCTTTTGTCTCCTGTGTTGAACCTCAAAAGGTCTATGAGGCGCTCGAAGACCCTGATTGGATTAATGCCATGCATGAAGAACTCCACAACTTCGAGATAAAAAAAGTGTGGCGTCTGGTGCCGAGGCCAAAGGAGAACCATAATGTCATTGGAACCAAGTGGATCTTTAAGAACAAGCAGGATGCTCATGGCATCGTCATTCGCAACAAGGCACGGTTGGTGGCTCAAGGCTACTCACAAGTCGAGGGTATCGACTACAGTGAAACCTTTGCCCCTGTTGCTCGCCTTGAATCTATCTGTTTGTTGCTTGCTTACGCTTCTCATCATAATTTTAAGTTGCAACAAATGGATGTGAAAAGTGCATTTCCTAATGGTCCTATTAATGAGTTGGTTTATGTCAAACAACCCCCGGGGTTTGAGGATCCTAAGTTCCCCAATCACGTGTATCAACTCGATAAGGCACTCTATGGCCTTAAACAAGCCCCACGTGCGTGGTATGAGCATCTTACCGAGTTGTTACAAGATCGTGGGTTTGAAATTGGGAAAATCGACCCCACTCTTTTTACTAAGAAGGTCAAAGGGGAGTTGTTTGTCTGCCAACTATATGTTGATGATATTATCTTTGGTTCACCTAACAAAGCTTTCAATGATGAGTTCGCCGCACTCATGACCACACATTTTGAGATGTCCATGATGGGAGAGTTGAAGTACTTCCTTGGGTTTGAGATTAAGCAAAGAAGAGAAGGAATCTTTATCAAACAAGCCAAGTACACTCAAGACATGCTCAAGAGGTTTAATCTAAGTAATGTCAAGACGGCTACTACTCCAATGCCAACCAAGTGCCAACTTGACATTGATCCCAATGGTAAAGCGGTGGATCAAAAGGTAAATCGTCTATGATTGGGTCCTTGCTTTACCTTTATGCATCTAGACTGGATATTATGTTGAGTGTGGGAATCTGTGCACGGTTTCAAGCCTCACCTAAGGAAAGTCACTTTGTGGCAGTCAAGCGAATCTTTCGATATTTGGCTCATACCCCAAACTTTGGCTTATGGTACCCAAGAGGAGCAATCTTCAACCTTGTTGGTTTCTCTGATTCGGACTGGGCGGGAGACAAAGTGGATAGGAAGTCCACTTCCGGAGGGTGCCAATTCCTTGGTTGCTCTCTGGTAAGTTGGTCTTCCAAAAAGCAAAGTTGTGTGTCTCTCTCGTCCATCGAAGCAGAGTATGTGGCAGCTGGCAGTTGCTGTGCTCAACTTCTATGGATGAGGCAAACTTTAAAGGATTACGGTGTCACTTGTGACAAAGTGCCTCTTTGGTGTGACAATGAAAGTGCCATCAAGATTTCTCTCAACCCGGTGCAACATTTCAAGACGAAGCATATTGAGATTCGGTATCACTTCATCCGGGATCATATTCGGCAAGGAGAAATCGAGCTTCACTATGTCAACACTCATGATAACCTTGCAGATATCTTCACGAAGCCGTTAGATGAAGCAAGATTTCGCGAGTTAAGGCATGAGCTAAATATCATTGATTTGAGCAATGTGGCTTGAGACCTTGCACGCACACCTCCCACTCAATATAATTATCTTGCCTAGATGTAGGCATGGACATAGGGGGAGTATTGTTCTCTCAATGAACTATTCCTCCCCCCATTATGCATAAATCGATCAAGTATTTGTCATTTGCCATGTTAGATGGTATAAGTGCTTCAAGACGAGTGTTGGTCATGGGCCCAAGGATAGTTCTGTGCGGTGCCATACCAAATAACTCAAACATAGGTGGCTTAGGCCACCGACCTCCTTCTTGGAGGAGTGTCTTGTGAGTCGTTTCGATTGTGTGTTGTCTCTCTTTCCGTGTGCCTTGTGTGTGCGCTTTTTGCTTTGCTCAAGCCTCTTGTCGAAACTCGCTTCTCCTTGGGGAACGGTACTACCGTGAGTAGTCATGGTACTACCGCAAGAGAGATCACGGTACTACTGCAACCAGCACGGCAGTAATTTTTTACTGCCGCTGGTAGAGCGGTACTACCGCTCCGAGTGCGGTACTTCCGCCCGGCGGTACTACCGCAATGACCGCGGTACTACCACACTTATTCGAGCGGCTGGGGGTTATAAGCGGGCAGGGGGAGTTCTAACTCCCCATACCCATTCATCTCGTCTCCCCCACTTCGTTTTCTCTCTCTCTCAAGGACGCCGCCGGAGGACCTCGCTGGATCTCCTCCCTCGGCCGCTCTCCTCGCATTCCGACCGGTGGGATCGTCCCCCACCTCGACCTCTTGCCATGGATGAAGGTTTCTCCCCAAATCCCCTTTTCTTTTTGCCCGGTTGTTGTTTTTAGGTTTTGGGGAGATGCTTGTTGTTCTTGTGTTCTTCTTGTCATTATCCATCGAAGAGTAGGATGTAGGAGAGTTGTTATGCAATAGAAATGCTAGTAAGTATACTGCTACTAAGTTGCTATGATCAGCCGTAGTACCGTTCGCCGTTCCACGCGTTTTGTCTAGATCCATTTTCAAATCTAACCCGTGCGGTACTACCGCTGGCTGACCACGGTACTACCGCTTGGTCGCGTAATGGTACTACCGCCCTACGGAGCGGTACTACCGTGATGAACGCGGATGTAAATTTTTAGTACCGCATTCCGAGCGGTACTACCGCAACTCTTCCAAGCGGTACTACCGCCCCCCAAGCGGCACTAAAATTTTACATCCGCTTTCGTCAAGCTGTACTACCGCTTGATTCATATCCTCTTCGTAGCGCATACATATTATCCTTTCTACTTGTTTCGTATGCCTTTTTGTGGCTTTTGCATTGATTCTCTTTGTGTTTCCGTTGTGTTCTTGTGTTTGTGTCTTAGGTGGTGGCTCCGGCTCAAATGTTCGTCACACCAATCCTAGCCGTGACACCGGATCCAAGCGTGTGCGCACCCAAAGTGATATACCTGAGGGATCCAATGCCCCCCAACGCAAATTCAAGACCGCCGCCAACGAGCAAAAGGAATCAACTATGACTATGGAGGAGATGCCAGCTAATGAGTTCATGGAAAGAAGGAAGATCAATCCTTATGGAGAATCCCGGGCTCAATTCCATGGAGATGAACCGTTCTAGACCAAGCAGCAGTATCGTATCTACACAGAGGTACTCAAGAGCAAGCACAACCTTTATGTGGATGCTCATTGGATTGACATGGCCCACATGCGGAGGGATGATCATCGGGCCTACTTTGTTGAGGCTCTTGATCTGGTGGAGTAGTTTGGGATTGAGCACATCATGTCTTTTCAGATGGATTTTGACCCAGAAATCGTGGCACAGTTCTATGCTTCGGTGCACTTCCATACCAAGGAAGATCGCACCATGACTTGGATGACAAATGGTCACAAGATGACTGCTTCTTGGAAGGACTTCATGGATCTGCTTCAGGTAGCTGACGAGGGGCTCCACACCCCTATTGGAGCTCGGCCTCATGCCAACGAAGAATCTGCTAACAAAGACCGTCTGTTGCCTTTTTATGTGGAGAAGACACTTGCTAGTGGCAAGAAGACTTGGGTGATGAACCCCTTTCTGGATATCATGCATAGGATCTTCCGCAACACCTTGTTTCCTCGAGTTGGGGACAAGGACAAGGTACATGCTTACCTCGTTGACATGTTGCTGATGTGTGAGGAGGCTCGCAATGCTCAGACTCAGCCACTTGATATTTCCCATATCATGTGGTGTGAGCTTCGCTTTGCGATCTACACTCGCAAAGTGCCCATCTACGGTCCGTTTCTGTTTCTGCTTATCTCCAAGACTTGGGAGAAGCTTTACCCAGATGAGGAGTTCGAGGCCCCTCAGTGGATTCGTCATGAGCCTATCCGACTTCGCATCAAGAGACGTTGGGCTAATACCACTACCCGTGCAGAGGCTGCTGCAGCACAGATGGGTACAGATGAGGAGCCTGTGGAGGAGGAGCCAGCTGAGGACAGTTTTGGAGGATATGCTCCTCCCTCGTCTGAGCCCTCTTGGGCTAAGAAGCTGAAGAGGAAGATGAAGGCACTATTCTGTATGCAAGCAAAGGGACAGTACAAGGCTCATGTGACTCACAAGCAATCTCGTCAGTGTGACAAGAAGATCATGAGGATCTTTGGTGAGCATGTGTCTAATGGATCCGAGGAGAACATCACTCCAGAGGTAGAGTTGATGGCCCAACAAGGTTACAAGTGGTCTGAGTCTGACAAGGAGCAGCAGGAGTCTGATGGAGAGCATGACGACTGAGATCTTCTGCCAGAGCTACCACCTCTCTTAGATGTCCTCCTTCCCTTTGTGGTGTCTCGATGCCAAAGGGGGAGAGAGTGGGATTTGCGTCTTGTGCCGTGTCTATTTGCTTTTCGTTGGTCGAACTCTGTTTGCTTGCTTGTGTTTGTGTTGTGTGCGTGAGACTTTCATATGGTGTGAGACATATGCTCCCTTCTCGTTAACTCGTTATTATGTCTATGCTATATTAGGTTGTGAGCAGTTGATTTACTTACCCTTTATATGTGCTCACCCTTTCCTCCTTACATCTGTGCGTAGATTCTTATTCTTTGTATGCAAGGAGTATATTGTTTGTAGAATAAAGGGGGAGCAATGATCCTAGTATGTGTGTTGTGCAGTCCAAAGCACTCTCCCTTGTATGCACACATCTAGGGGGAGCTTACCTATATTCTATTGCTTTACTAGGTTTGCCTACTTTCGTATATCCTTGTGCAAATCCCGTATTGTCATCAATCCACTAAAAAGGGTGAGATTGTAAGGGCATATTTCTCCCTAAGTAGTTTTGGTGATTGATGACAATCATGTGCGGACTAATCATGTGCCCTAAGCTCTTTTAGATATATCTCACCTAGGCACAAGACGATTATGTGCCCCTCGGAACCTATGGAAGACGGTGTTTCCTTTTACTTCTTTTTCGGTGGATTTGAGTAATAGGAAAGCCGTAATATTAAGAGGGGGTCTGCTTCGGAAAGGTTTGGGTGGAATCAACACGTACACGTCTACTCATTCGCACCACCTTTCCTTTGCTTCTCTGGAGCTCCGGCTGTTTTCCTCGTCAGTACAAAACCATGGCTTCCTACTACTACAACTGCCTGGCATGCGGTAGTACCGCTCAGAGTGAGCGGTAGTACCGCACAGCCACACGGTAGTACCGCCTCAGGACCACGGTAGTACCGCACAGAGCGGTAGTACCGTATCATGAGCACGGTAGTACCGTGTGGCTGGCCCAGCGGCGTAACTAGTACAGTAGTAGGTGCGGAAGTAATTTTTTACTTCCGCATCCTACGCGGTAGTACCGCTTTGGTCATGCGGTAGTACCGTGTCGTGTTTTTGCTACGACCGTATTTCTGCTAATGTAGCTATGGATGTATTTTCTTTTGTCCGCACTTGTCCTCGGCCTGCCTAGCTCTGCCTTGCGGTAGTACCGCAGGGATGTGCGGTAGTACCGCTCAGGCAGTACTACCGCCCGTTGCCTCAACGCAACAGAGTTAGTCTTGGCTAGTACTGCACCAGCGGTAGTACCGCAACCAGAGCGGTAGTACCGCTGGCCAAGCGGTAGTACCATAACTTACGTGCGGTAGTACCGCGCTCTGCGGGCAGAAATGTGGGATAACGGTTGGAATTGTTCTCCCACTATATAAAGGGAGTCTTCTTCTCCAAGAAGACTTACCTCTTCCTCCCCAAAGCTCCATTGTTGCTCAAAGCTCCATTTCCGCCCGATCTCTCTCCCTAGCCAATCAAACTTATTGATTTCCTCGGGATAGCTTGAGAAGGCATCGATCTACACTTCCTCCAAGAGATATTTGATTCCCCCACTAATCCCTTGCGGATCTTGTTACTCTTGGGTGTTTGAGCACCCTAGACGGTTGAGGTCACCTCGGAGCCATATTCCATTGTGGTGAAGCTTCGTGGTGTCGTTGGGAGCCTCCAATTCGGTTGTGGAGATAGCCCCAACCTTGTTTGTAAAGGTTCGGTTGCCGCCTTCAAGGGCACCACTAGTGGAATCACGGCACCTTGCATTGTGTGAGGGCGTGAGGAGAATACGGTGACCCTAGTGGCTTCTTGGGGAGCATTGTGCCTCCACACCACTCCAACGGAGACGTACTTCCCCTCAAAGGGAAAGAACTTCGGTAACACATCCTCGTCTTCACCGGCTCCACTTGTGGTTAATTCTTTCCTTTACTTGTGCAAGCTTTCCGTGTTTATCTTATATAGCTTGCTTGTGAGGTTGTTATCTTTGCTCGCTATAAGTTGTCATCATAATAGCTTATCTAGACAACTTACTTTGTTGATTAATTTAAATTGGTTAAGAAAAGCTAAAAATTGTTAGTTGCCTATTCACCCCCCCTCTAGTCAACCATATCGATCCTTTCAATTACTTTGGTACCTCCCAGCTAAACTTATAGCAAGGCACGCATCAGGTGTGGTACACGGCATTGCATACATGATAGATCCTATGGCTGAGGCATAGGGAATGACTTTCATTTATTTTATTATCTTCTGCAGTGATCGGGCATTGAGTCTTACTCAACTTCACACCTTGTAACACAGGCAAGGACCCTTTCTTTGACTGATCCATTTTGATCTTCTTCAAAAATTTATCAAGGTATGTGCTTTGTGAAAGTCCAATTAAGCGTCTTGATCTATCTCTATAGATCTTGATGCCTAATATGTAAGCAACTTCACCGAGGTCTTTCATTGAAAAATTCTTATTCAAGTATCCTTTTATGCTATCCAGAAATTCTATATCATTTCCAATCAACAATACGTCATCCACATATAATATCAGAAATGCTACAGAGCTCCCACTCACTTTCTTATAAATACATGCTTCTCCAAAAGTCTGTATAAAACCATATGCTTTGATCACCTCATCAAAGTGTATATTCCAACTCCGAGATGCTTGCACCAGTCCATAGATGGATCGTTGGGGCTTGCACACTTTGTTAGCACCTTTGGGATCGACAAAACCTTCTGGTTGCATCATATACAACTCTTCTTTAAGATATCCATTCAGGAATGCAGTTTTGACATCCATTTGCCAGATTTCATAATCATAAAATGTGGCAATTGCTAACATGATTTGGACAGACTTAAGCATCGCTACGGGTGAGAAAGTCTCATCGTAGTCAACTCCTTGAACTTGTCGAAAACCTTTCGCAACAAGTCGAGCTTTGTAAACAGTAACATTACCGTCAGCGTCGGTCTTCTTCTTGAAGATCCATTTATTTTCGATGGCTTGCCGATCATCGGGCAAGTCAACCAAAGTCCACACTTTCTTCTCATACATGGATCCCATCTCAGATTTCATGGCCTCAAGCCATTTTGCGGAATCTGGGCTAATCATCGCTTCCTCATAGTTCATAGGTTCATCATGGTCTAGTAACATCACTTCCAGAACTGGGTTGTCGTACCACTCTGGCGCGGAACGCACTCTGGTTGATCTACGAAGTTCAGCAGAAACTTGATCTGAAGTTTCATGATCATCATCATTAGCTTCCTCTCTAATTGGTGTAGGAATCACTCGAACTAGTTTTTCTGATGTACTACTTTCCAATTCGGGAGAAGGTACAATTACCTCATCAAGTTCCACTTTCCTCTCACTCACTTCTTTCGAGAGAAACTCCTTCTCTAGAAAGGATCCATTCTTAGCAACGAATATCTTGCCTTCGGATCTGTGATAGAAGGTGTACCCAACAGTCTCTTTTGGGTATCCTATGAAGACACATTTCTTTGACTTGGGTTCGAGCTTATCAGGTTGAAGCTTTTTCACATAAGCATCGCAGCCCCAAACTTTAAGAAACGATAACTTTGGTTTCTTGCCAAACCACAGTTCAGAAGGCGTCGTCTCAACGGATTTAGATGGTGCCCTATTTAACGTGAATGCAGCTGTCTCTAAAGCATAACCCCAAAATAATAGTGGTAAATCGGTAAGAGACATCATAGACCGCACCATATCTAATAAAGTACGGTTATGACGTTCGGACACACCATTATGCTGTGGTGTTCCGGGTGGCGTGAGTTGTGAAACTCTTCCACATTGTTTCAAATGAAGACCAGACTCGTAACTCAAATATTCACCTCCACGATCAGATCGTAGAAACTTTATATTCTTGTTACGATGATTCTCTACTTTACTCTGAAATTCTTTGAACTTTTCAAATGTTTCAGACTTGTGCTTCATTAATTAGATATACCCATGTCTGCTTAAATCATCAGTGAAGGTCAGAAAATAACGATACCCGCCGCGAGCTTCAACACTCATTGGTCCACATAAATCAGTATGTATGATTTCCAACAAATCTGTTGCTCGCTCCATTGTTCCGGAGAACGGAGTTTTAGTCATCTTGCCCATGAGGCATGGTTCGCAAGCACCAAGTGATTCATAATCAAGTGATTCCAAAAGTCCATCACTATGGAGTTTCTTCATGCGCTTTACACCAATATGACCAAAACGGCAGTGCCACAAATAAGTTGCACTATCATTATTAACCTTGCATATTTTGGCTTCAATATTATGAATATGGGTATCACTACGATCGATATCCAACAATAATAGACCACTCTTGAAGGGTGCATGACCATAAAATATATTACTCATATAAATAGAACAACCATTATTCTCAGATTTAAATGAATAACCGTCTCGCAATAAACAAGATCCAGATATAATGTTCATGCTTAACCCTGGCACCAAATAACAATTATTCAGGTCTAAAACTAACCCCGAAGGTAGATGTAGAGGTAGCGTGCCGACGGCGATCACATCGACTTTGGAACCATTTCCCACGCGCATCGTCACCTCATCCTTAGCCAATCTTCGTTTAATCCGTAGTCCCTGTGTCGAGTTACAAATATTAGCAACCGAACCGGTATCAAATACCCAGGTACTACTACGAGCATTAGTAAGGTACACATCAATAACATGTATATCACATATACCTTTGTTCACCTTGCCATCCTTCTTATCCGCCAAATACTTGGGGCAGTTCCGCTTCCAGTGTCGAGTCCCTTTGCAGTAGAAGCACTCAGTTTCTGGCTTGGCTCCAGACTTGGGTTTCTTCGCGGGAGTAGCAACTATCTTGCTATTCTTCTTGAAGTTCCCCTTCTTTCCCTTGCCCTTTTTCTTGAAACTAGTGGTCTTGGAAACCATCAACACTTGATGCTCCTTTTGATTTCTACCTCCGCAGCCTTGAGCATAGCGAAGAGCTCGGGAATTGTCTTTTGCATCCCTTGCATATTATAGTTCATCACGAAGCCTTTATAGCTTGTGGCAGTGATTGAAGAACTCTATCAATAACACTATCTTCATCAACTTTGCAACCAAGTTGAGTCATATGATAGTAGTACCCAGACATTCTGAGCAAGTGTTCACTGATAGAACTATTCTCCTCCATCTTGCAGCTATAGAACTTATTGGAGATCTCATATTTCTCAATCCGGGCCTTTGCTTGAAATATTAACTTCAACTCCTGGAACATCTCATATGCTCCATGACGTTCAAAACGTCGTTGAAGTCCCGGTTCTAAGCCGTAAAGCATGGGACACTGAACTATCATGTAGTCATCAGACCGCGTCTGCCAGACATTCAAAGCGTCTACATTAGCGGGAGGGGGCTTGTCACCTAGCGGTGCTTCAAGGACATAATTCTTCTGTGCAGCAATGAGGATAATCCTCAAGTTACGGACCCAGTCCGTGTAATTTCTACCATCATCTTTCAACTTAGCTTTCTCTAGGAATGCATTAAAATTCAAAGGAACAGTAGCACGGGCCATTGATCTACAACAACATAGATATGCAAAAAACTATCAGGACTAAGTTCATGATAAATTAAAGTTCAATTAATCATATTACTAAAGAACTCCCACTTAGATAGACATCCCTCTGATCATCAAAATGATCACGTGATCCAAATTAACTAAACCATGTCTGATCATCACGTGAGATGGAGTAGTTTTCATTGGTGAACATATTATGTTGATCATATCTACTATATGATTCACGCTCGACCTTTCGGTCTCAAATGTTTCGAGGCCATATCTGCATATGCTAGGCTCGTCAAGTTTAACCCGAGTATTCTGTGTGTGCAAAACTGGATTACACCCGTTGTATGTGAAGGTAGAGCTTATCACACTCGATCATCACGTGGTGTCTCGGCAGGACGAACTTTCACAACGGTGCATACTCAGTGAGAACACTTATACCTTGAAATTTAGTGAGAGATCATCTTATAATGCTACCGTCGTACTAAGCAAAATAAGAAGCATAATAAGATAAACATCACATGCAATCAAAATATGTGACATGATATCCCATCATTATCTTATGCTTTTGATCTTCATCTCCAAGGCACCTTCATGATCACCATCGCCACCGGCGCAACACCTTGATCTCCATCGTAGCATCGTTGTCGTCTTGCCAACTATTGCTTCCACGACTATCGCTACCGCTTAGTGATAAAGTAAAGCAATTACATGGCGACTGTATTTCATACAATAAAGCGACAACCATATGGCTCCTGCCAGTTGCCGATAACTTTACAAAACATGATCATCTCATACAATAACATATAACTCATCATGTCTTGACCATATCACATCACAACATGCCCCGCAAAAACAAGTTAGACATCCTCTACTTTGTTGTTGCAAGTTTTATGTGGCTGCTACGGGCTTAGCAAGAACCGTTCTTACCTACGCATACAAAAACCACAACGATTTTTCGTCAAGTATATGCTATTTTAACCTTCACAAGGACCGGGCGTAACCACACTCAATTCAGCTAAAGTGAGAGAGACAGACATCCGCCAGTCACCTTTAAGCAACGAGTGCTCATAACGGTGAAACCACACTCGCATAAGCGTATGCGTAATGTCGGTCCGGGCCGCTTCATCTCACAATACCGCCGAAACAAAGTATGACATGCTGGTAAGCATTATGACTATTATCGCCCACAACTCATTGTGTTCTACTAGTGCATATCATCTACGCACAGACCTGGCTCTGATACCACTGTTGGGGAACGTAGTATTTCAAAAAAATTCCTACAATCACGCAAGATCTATCTACTAGATGCATAGCAACGAGAGGGGAGACTGTGTCTATGTACCCTCGTAGACCAAAAGCGGAAGCATCTAGTGACGCAGTTGATGTAGTCGAACTTCTTCACGATCCAACCGATCAAGCACCGAACATACGGCACCTCCGCGTTCAACACACGTTCAGCTTGATGACGTCCCACGAGCTCTTGATCCAGTTGAGCTTGACGGGAGAGTTTGGTCAGCACGACGGCGTGGTGACGGAGATGATGAAGCTACCGGCGCATGGCTTCGCCTAAGCACTGCAACGGTATGACCGATGTGTGTTTCTGTGGAGGGGGGCATCGCACACGGCTAGAACAATGTTTCTTGTGTCTTTGGGTGCCCCCTGCCCCCGTATATAAAGGAGCAAGAGGGAAGGTGCGGCCAGGCTGAGGGCGCGCCAAGGGAGTAGGATTCCTAGTGCTAGTAGGAATTGGAACCCCCTTTTCCTATTCCTACTAGGAGTAGGAAAGGAAAGGGAAAGAGGAGAAGGAAAGGAGAGGGGGCGCCTCCCTCCTTTTCCTAGTCCAACTAGGAACCCTAGGGGGTGCGGCCAGCCCTATGGGCTGCCCCTCTCTTTCCCTCATTGGCCCACTATGGCCCATACTCCCTCGGGGGGG
>LR738713.1:698987454-699125441 GCA_902687465.1 Secale cereale
CCGGGGGGGGGGGGGGGGGGGGGTTCCGGTAACCCCCTCTGGCACTCCGGTTTTACCCGATAACACCAGGAACACTTCCAGTGTCTGAATATAGTCGTCCAATATATCAATATTTATGTCTTGGACATTCCGAGACTCCTCGTCATGTCCGTGATCTCATCCGGGACTCCGAACTACCTTCAGTACATCAAAACTCATAAAATACCGATCGTCATCAAACATTAAGCGTGCGGACCATACGGGTTCGAGAACTATGTAGACATGACCGAGACTCATCTCCGGCCAATAACCAATAGCGGAACCTGGATGCTCATATTGGCTCCTACATATTCTACGAAGATCTTTATCGGTCAAACCGCATAACAACATACGTTGTTCCCTTTGTCATCGGTATGTTACTTGCCCGAGATTTGATCGTCGGTATCTCAATACCTAGTTCAATCTCGTTACCGGCAAGTCTCTTTACTCGTTCCGTAATACATCATCTCGTGACTAACTCATTAGTCATTTGCTTGCAAGGCTTATTATGATGTGCATTACCGAGAGGGCCCAGAGATACCTCTCCGACACTCGGAGTGACAAATCCTATTCTTGATCTATGCCAACACCACGAACACTTTTGGAGACACCTGTAGAGCATCTTTATAATCACCCAGTTACGTTGTGACGTTTGATAGAACATAAGGTGTTCCTACGGTATACGGGAGTTGCATAATCTCATAGTCATAGGAACATGTATAAGTCATGAAGAAAGCAATAGCAGTAAAACTAAACGATTATAGTGCTAAGCTAACGGATGGGTCTAGTCCATCACATCATTCTCCCAATGATGTGATCTCTTTGATCAAATGACAACTCATGTCTATGGCTAGGGAACACAACCATCTTTTATCAATGGGCTAGTCTAGTAGAGGCATACTAGGGACATACTGTTTTGTCTATGTATTCACACATGTACTAAGTTTCCGGTTAATACAATTCTAGTATGAATAAAAGACATTTATCATGATATAAGGAAATACAAATAACATCTTTATTATTGCCTCTAGGGCATATTTACTTCAAAGTAATGGTCACAAAAGTTAGCTAGGCGAGATTTAGAGCGAGTGATTCTCCCGGTTTGGATATCATTGTAGATTTGCTCTACGGAATGATCTCTAGCAATTCTTGCTCTAACTCGTGAAAGCTTTTGCTTGGATCGGGGTGGAACATACTCTTCATCTTCTTCTTCTTCGTGTCATTCTTCATTGTTGTTGGTGTTGTTGTCCCCTTGTGGAGGTGGAGAAGGAGGTCGATGAGGTTCATCTTGGTGTACTTCCTTGTTTTATTCAACTTGGTGTGTCCCACTTGTGGATGCCTCCAAGTCAACTTGTGGTTCACCTAGTCATGAGGTAGAAGCTTCCACATGGACGGACGAGGTACTCTCCTTCACCTCCGTTGGACGGATCTTGCCAATAGACAAGTCTTGAATTGCTTCCGAAGGATCTTTATCTCCTACATCAATTGGCAATTGCTCTACTTGCGAGCCGTTAGATTCATCAAACTTCACATCTACCATCTCTTCAACCTTTCGGGTGAAATTGTTGTAGACACGATAAGCGTGAGAGTTTGAGCCATAACCAAGTAGGAAACCTTCATGAGATTTAGGAGCAAATTTAGAACGACGATGATTATCAAGAATGTAGCACTTTGAGCCGAATACTCGAAAGTATCCAACTTGGGGTTTGTTACGGTGAGAAGCTCGTATGCCGTCTTGCCGAGAAGCTTGTGAAGATACAAGTGATTGGTTGCATGACAAGCTGTCTCAACCGCTTCCGCCCAAAAGTGTCTTGGCGTCTTGTACTCGTCAAGCATCGTTCTTGCCATCTCGATAAGGGTCCGGTTCTTCCTCTCAACAACTCCATTTTGTTGAGGCGTGTACGTGGCCGAGAACTCATGTGAAATCCCTTCTTCGTCAAGAAAGGTATCCACATTTGCGTTCTTAAACTTCGTTCCGTTGTTGCTGCGAACCTTCTTAATCTTCACTTCAAATTGATTTTGGGCCTTCCTAGCGAAGTTTTTGAAGATCTTTTGGACCTGCGATTTATCATCAAGAAAGAACACCCACGTAAATCTTGAAAAATCATCAACAATGACTAATCCAAAAAAGTTACCACCGAGGCTTTTGTAAACATTGGGACCAAAAAGATCCATATGAAGCAGCTCAAGTGGTCTTCTCGTAGTCATGATGTTTTTCACGGGATGACTTCCTCCAACTTGTTTTCCTGCTTGACAAGCACTGCAAAGTCTATCCTTGTCAAATATAACATCTTTAACACCAAGGATATGATCACCTTTTATAAGCTTATCAAGATTTCTCATGCCGACATGACCTAACCTTCTATGCCACAACCATCCTTTAGAAGATTTAGCAATAAAACAAGTGCGAGGTTGGGATTTCTTAGTGAAGTCAACAATGTATGGGTCACCTCTATGAATGCCGGTAAAGACCATATTATGATTATCTCTACGAAAGACTTGGCAATCAACATGAGTGAATAGCACATTTAAACCAAAATCAGCTAATCTAGACACGAAGAGAAGATTATATCTGAGAGATTCTACAAGCATGACATTCTTGATTGAGCTATCATTGGATATGGCCACCTTACCAAGGCCAACAACTTTACCCTTAGAGTTGTCACCAAAGGTAACATACTTTCGTGGACCATCATTTCTGGCAAGCTCATCAAACATGTCCTTATCTCCAGTCATATGATTCGTGCAACCACTATCCAGCGCCCATTCCTTTCCTCCGGCTGTGTAACCACGAAGATTTGCCATAACACCAAAATGTCTCATTTGTTCATCAAGATCATAGTCACTATCATCATCCTCATCATAGTATCCATGTTCCGCATCGTCATGTGATGGATCAATTCCAAGAGAGAGTGAATCATTAGAAGTATGACCGTAACAATGTTCATCTCTATGAATTCTAATGACTTAGGAAATAATATTACTAATAGTTCCAACATCTCCTTTGGCACGCATGAGATCACGAAGCTCAAATAGGCAATCACTAAACTTAGGATCACTAGTACTCATCCTATTCAAGGCAATAGATTTATGGAGAATCTCATCTAGATTTTTTAAGGAAAATTTGGGAATCATACCTCTTGGAATCTCCATATGGTGTAAGCACAATCTAGAGTAGGTAAGCTAGCAATCAAATTTTTCGGCAATCCTCTAACAATAAGATTGATAGTTCTAAGATTGTGAATCATGTCAAGATCCTCATCGGGTGTGGGATGCAAAGAATCAACAAGGCGAGCACAATGAGTAGTAATGTACTTGTTCAAATGATATTCATTGAAAATCTCAAGCATCTCATTTTTTCATTCATGGAAGTACTCTCCATCAAGCATAGGCACTCTACATCTAAGAATCCCCAACGTAGACTCATCCATCTTCCTCCAATGGTGATTAAACCAAAGCAATGGAGACCAAAGCTCCGATACCAATTGAGAGGATCGAGAAGAGGCATCTAGAGAGGGGTGAATAGACTCTTAGCAAGAAAAGTGGCAGTTTTTAATTTCTTCAAGTTGTAGTGGAGTTTTAGCACATGTTTAAACATTCACAACACATATCAAGCAAGCATGACAAGAGTATATGGGCAGCGGAATGTAAAGCATGCAACTTTGACTACTTGACCAAATAAAAACCTAGCCTTTACAAAATTTTAAGTCTTGGCAGATTTTAGCAATTTTGCACAAGTCAAGCAATCAACCTACACATGCAATTCTAAGAGTATAGCAGCGGAATGTAAAGAAATTGCATATGAAGGTGAAGGGAAGAGTTTGAGGGAGTAAACAAAATGTAGACACGGAGATTTTTTACGCGTGGTTCCGATAGGTGGTGCTATCGTACATCCACGTTGATGGAGACTTCAACCCACGAAGGGTAACGGCTGCGCGAGTCCACGGAGGGCTCCACCCACGAAGGGTCCATGAAGAAGCATCTTTGTCTATCCCACCATGGCCATCGCCCACGAAGGACTTGCCTCACTAGGGTAGATCTTCAAGAAGTAGGCGATCTCCTTACCCGTACAAACTCCTTGGTTCAACTCCATAATCTTGTCGGAGGTTCCCAGGTGACACCTAACCAGTCTAGGAGACACCACTCTCCAAAAATAATAGACGGTGTGTTGATGATGAACTCCTTGCCCTTGTGCTTCAAATGATAGTCTCCCCAACACTCAACTCTCTCTCACGTATTTGGATTTGGTGGAAAGATGATTTGAGTGGAAAGCAACTTGGGGAAGGCTAGAGATCAAGATTCATATGGTAGGAAAGGAATATCTTGATCTCAACACATGAGTAGGTGGTTCTCTCTCAGAACAATGAGTAATGGAAGTGTAGGTTTGTTCTGATGGCTCTCTCTCCACGAATGAAGAGTGGGTGGAGGGGTATATATAGCCTCCACACAGAATCTAACCATTACACATAATTTACCAAACTCGGTGGAACTGAATCAGAAAACTCAATCAGACCGATATAGTTCATAATGTGACCGTTAGCCATTTCGGTGGGACCGATATGATCAACTCGGTAGAACCGATTTCATTAGGGTTAGGCATAACGTAATCTCGGTGAGACCGATTACACAAACTCGGTAGGACCGATTTTGGTAATAAGCACACAGAGGGTTGGTTAGGCAAACTCGGTGGGACTGATTCGCTCATTTCGGTGAGACCGAAATGTTACGAAGAGGCAACAGAGAGTTTGCAATGCTAACTCGGTGAGACCGATTCTCACATCTCGGTTAGACCGAAATGTTACAAATAGGAAACAAAGAGTTTACATTCCCATCTCGGTGAGACCGAACTGATTAGGGTTTCTGGCAGTGGCTATGTCAAATGAACTCGGTGGCGCCGGATAGAAAGTTTCGGTGGGGCCGAGTTTGACTTTTGGTTTGGGACATATGTGGATGTGAGAAAGTGGTTGAAGGTTTTGGAGCATATCACTAAGCACTTTGAGCAAGCAAGCCATTAAGCAACACCTCGTCCCCTTTTAGTAGTATTGGCTTTCCTATGAACTCAATGTGGTCTTGGATCACTAAAATAGAAAATATAGAGTACTGAGCTTTGAGCTTGAGCCAATCCTTTGTCCTTATCATCTTGAAGGGGTTCCACATCCTCTAGTCCATGTCACTCCATTTGTTGAACTTGTCTGAAATATACTACATGAAAACATTAGTCCAACAAGAGATATGTTGACATTAATTACCAAAATCACCCAGGGGGCACTTGTGCTTTCACCCTACCACAAATTGCAACCGCAGCATAGCAATCAACCATATGAGCTCACCGATCAGAGCACTAATTAACCATGCATCTACATCAAACCCTAGTTGCAGATCACATCTAGCTAGAAGGAACAGAGAGAAAGGGGGATTGAACTCACAGAGGCCATGGTTGCAGCTCAAGAATGAGGGGGGACGGTCGTAGAAGATCACTACCGGTCGGTGAAGGACCGCCGACATCGTGGACCATCGGCCGATGATGATGCGTCGCTTACCTGCTCGTCGGTGCCGATGCGCGTCTATGGGAAAGATCGAAAGGGAGGAGAATGGTGGCGGGAGTTGTGGCGGTGAGGAAGGGGGCTAAATAGGGGTGGACTCGGCGGGAGGTGAGCCGAAACCCTCCCGCCAATTTTTCGACAATACGAGCGAGCTCGTGCCATCTCCTTGGTCGCACGAGGAGAGAAGTGTGTCACCCTCCTCTGCGTCGCCCAAGCCAGGCTCGCGATATACTGCCGATTCAAGCGTTTCCCCTGTGCCTGACCTGGAGGTGCTTTAATGTTCGTGACATGCGGGCTGCACAGTAAACGCAGGCAACCAAACATGCCACTTTCTTCCCACGCGGGCCAGGCTGGGCCATATGCAAGCAACCAAACACGCCACTAGTCAATGTGTATATGCAATGCATGTTAATTTGGAAGTATATTAAGTGCATGCGGACATTAACTAGGATATTATTTGCGTATTATTATATGATTAGCACTATAGTTGACATGAAATTAACTGCACACTAAACGTGTTGAGCGCTCGACATTGAAACAGTTTAGGTCGTTGGATTGACATGATTTGATGGCCGAAATTAATTGGATGCGCCCCTTTGAATCTTTTTATATTGATATAGATGTACATATTTTTATCACTAAACCAACGAGATTTTCCATTAATTAGAACGAGAAGTCCAGAAAAGAATGTTGAGATGGTTCGTTGCCAGTACGTGGTAGCATTTCTAAGTGATTCCTTATCCGCTCGTAAGGTCATCTCCAAAGCAGACCAGTCAACCTCCTGGCTGCGTTGTCCAAATCACAGAAGCCATCCAAAGCTGACTGTATCGGTCTGTAGGGCAGTCTAGACGCGATTTCTCACACAAATTGGAGACAAAAATGTGGGAGGTTTGCGGGAGTTCGGACACCCGAAACGTAGGACTCCGACACCTCTGGCCCACCCAATCCCCCCTTCGAAACAAAGGCAATGTCGAATGTCTGCATCCAGCACCGACACACCCGCTCGCCGTTTCGACGGAGCTGTCATCCCTGGAGTCGTTTGTACTCAGGTACACTACTCCCCCGTCGACGATCTCCATGGCGGACACCACGCCTGGCAGGTGTTCGGTCAAATGTCATTGAGCTTATTTTCAAATGCTATGTCATTTTTTAGAGTACGAAGGATGGTGAGCTACTCGACCATGGAGGATAAGTTGTTGTGTGATGCGTGGCTAGCCGTATCCGCGGATTTCATAGGCAGGACCATATGGCCTCCTTTCTGGGAGAAAGTGCATGAAAAGTTTCACGCAGTAAAGCACATTGCACCCTACAACGTGTACGTCATACGACCATGAAACATGTGGTCATTGTCGTATCGCTAGCACGCTATCCAGATCAACGCCATTAAGTTCTGTAACTTGGTCAGTCAGCTCGAGGCAAGGTGACCATTGCACGCAGGCATGGAGGAGATGGTAAGTTTTACTTCCTCTCGCTAAACTTGTTGGTTGATTCGTTCACTTAATGTTGGTCTACACATTATATGTAGCCCGCACGCGCCGTCGTGTTGTACCACGGGTCGGCGGGACAGCCATTTACGTGCACACACTGATGGATGGAGTTGAAGAGGAAGTATGTGTGGGAGGACATGATCCGTTCCTGAAAAACTTGTTGGACATACGGGATCTAGTCGAGTTTGAGACCTTGTTGTACTAGACTTAATTTGCATGCTATGTGTGGATGATTTGTGCTATTTTCTATCCGAACTTTGATAAATATCGGACGGTTTGCATGAATTCATCTGGTTGGTTAAAATACAGTTTGAAATGTATGCGACTAGCATTGTATGGCTGCATCTCGCATCCGCGCCCGCGGACTAGTCCCTCCCTGTCCGCGTGCAGATGCGGGAGGTTTTTTGCGGGTTGCTGTTGGTGATGCCCTAAGGGAGTAAAATTGACCTTTGTTTCCTCCTCTAAACCACACCTAGATGATCCCTTATAACGGTTAGTGGAGTAAAAAATTTACTCCATCCCTATTCATCTCCTTATATTTACTCCGTCTAGCGGCGGCCGAGTAAAATTTTGCCACTGTGCCTTCCTCTCCTCCACCTCCTTTTCTCCCCCTCGCCCTGCAACCGGCGCGTCCCCCGCCCGTATATGCCGCCCCTCTCCTCCCGATGGCCGGACATGGTGTTCGTCGGTCCCCTCCGCCGATTCGTAGCGCGGATCCGCGCTGCCATGCCCACAGGTCGTCATCCACGGCCGCTTCCTCGAGCCACCGCCTCTCGGTCGATCCGTCCGCCTCCGCACCCTTCCTCTAATTTGAGAATTTCCCGGACCTTCCTCCGTCGTAGCCGCCGATGAGTACCTACCTTGGCGTCTGGCAGCGCTCGTGCGGGACGTGGGTGGCGGAAATCACCGACCGTGAGACCCACAAGCGGAAGTAGGTCAGATCCTT
Source organism: Secale cereale (assembly GCA_902687465.1). NCBI lineage: Eukaryota > Viridiplantae > Streptophyta > Magnoliopsida > Poales > Poaceae > Secale > Secale cereale. The sequence continues at coordinate 698,995,449 of LR738713.1, forward strand.
CCACATGGCCGAGCTCGGGACCATGGAATACAATCGGTGGCATGTCTGGTTCCACCGCCATGAGAGGAGGCTCAACTTCCCCTTCGGCATGGCTCCAGTCCACCTCGTGCCACCGGAGCCGGGGTGTTGAGCGCTCGGATGGCAAGGGAGGACTGTGAGGCGAGGGAGCGCCTCGAGGCCGAGGCCACCGACGAGGCCTACATGGATGAGCTCCGCCAGGAGTACCCAGAGCTCATGGAGGCACAGCTGGTGATATTCGCCGTTAATGACGACGAAGTTATCATCATCTCTGACGACGAGGACGGCAACGAGGGCGGCAAGAAGGGCGGCGAGGAGGAGACCGACGTCGAGGAGTGATATTCCCCAAGTGCAAGGAATCATTGTAGAAATTTTCGAAGATGGAAGTGCTAAGTATGGAGTGTCGAACCCACAAGGAGCCAAAGGTAAGATCAATATTCTCTCAAGTCCTATCTGCCATTGATACGACTCTACGTACACCGAGCATTTGCTTTCATCTAGAAACAAGTAAACAAACTACGCTGTGGGCATAAAGAGGATAGCTTTGCATGATATCGGAGAACTCAAATATAAAAATAGGTGTTGCCAACATAAAGTTAACATATATTACAATATATTACAAATAGAGAGTATGGAATAATGATGGATCAGTGTGCGGAATTGTCCTAGGCAATTGTTAACAAGATCGGTAATCATTATCGCAATTTTATATGAGGGAGAGGCATGAGCTAACATACTTTCCGTCTTTTGATCATATGAACTTATGATTGGACCTCTATCAAGCATCCGCAGCTACTAGAAATCATTTTGGTAAACCCAACCATAGCCTTAAGTATCAAGTCCCCTTTAAGCCCATATGCAACAACCCCCTTACTCGGGTGTAAGCTTCTGTCACTCTAGCCACCCACTATAAGCGAATCATGAACGTATTGCAACACCCTACAACGGGAATCCTCCACGTGTGTGCGGCACGGAAGGCACCATTGGACAGCACCAAAATAAAACATACAACACAAACCAATCAAGATCATCAATCAACCCAAAGAACAAAAGAGATCAACTCAAACATCATAGGATGCCAACACATCATTGGATAATAATATGTGGCATAAAGCACCATGTTCAAGTAGGGTATTACAGCGGGATGCGGGAGAGTCGACCGCTGAAAAGAGATGAGGGAGGTGATGAAGACGTGATGTTGATGAAGACAATCACCGCGGCGATGGTTCCCCCGGCGGCACTCCGGCGCCACCGAGAGAGGGGAAGAGAGTCTCCCCCTTGGGCTTCCTCCTCCATGGCCTCCCCCTAGATGGGGAGAGGTTTTCCTCTCTAGTCCTTGGCTTCCATGGCGCCAGGAGGGGCGAGAGCCCCTCCGAGATTGTATCTCCCTCTCTGTTCTCTTCTGTTTCTGACCAAAAACCGTTTCTTATATTACCGGAGATCCTTAACTCCGATTGGGCTGAAATTTTAAGGGAATTTTTCTCTGAATATTCTTTTTCTTGCGGCAAAAGAAGGGCATCAACCGACCTACGAGGTGTCCACAAGCCACCAGGACGCGCCCAGCGGGGTGGGGTGGGCGCGCCCTGGTGCCTCATGGGGCCCTCGGGCACCGTCTTGTGTTGATTCTTCCTCCCAAAAATCACATATATTCCACAATAAATCTCCGTAATTTTTTATCGTGTTTGGACTTCGTTTGGTATGGTAATACTGCGAAACAAAAAACATGCAAAATAAACAGGAACTGGCATTGGGCACTGGATCAATAAGTTAGTCCATAAAATAATATAAAAATGCACCAAAACCATATAAAACTCATGTAAAATATAGCATGAATACTTCATAAATTATAGATACGTTGAAGACGTATCAAGGAGTGGTGGAGCGTCTTCCCCGACGACAACGACATAGATTCGATTTAAACAAACTTTAAAACTAAAATTGGACACATAATTTACATAAGCATCCGTCCAAACATAATATAGTCTAGTTTAAACATAAAGATAAACTATAACTTGAACATAAACTAACTGTGCGAGGGCGAGCAAATCTTCCCTACACATGCCACCGCCCAGGGGTCACGCTCAATGTTGTCGCCTCGCGGTCAGGGAAGGTTCGGCGCCACTCTCAAAGCCATTGCCGTTGCCGCCACCGTCGTTGCCCCCATTGTTGTGCTCCTCGTCACTTTTGAGGGTGACGACGTTGGCCCCAACGGTCGCTCACTCCATGACTAACTTGCGCTCCGCCTCCACCAACTCGGAGTACAGGCGGCAGAGGTCCGGCATGTACATCTCGGCGGCGGCCTCCACCGCGAGACACTCCCTCATCTCCCAGTCCTCCCAAGCCATCGTCGCATTTACCGCTCCGAAGGCAGTGGGTCGTCGAGCAGTGGCATATCTGCCCACGCAAAGTTGAGGCAGGCATCGGCATCGCATAGACAGACCTGCCAACGGTCATACTCGCGCGCGGCGAGCTCAGCGGTGTGAAATGACCCAAGCCAATGCTTTTTTGTGGGTGTCCTGGTCGGTGATTTAGGTCACTGATACGTCTCCACGTATCTATAATTTTTTATTGTTCCGTGCTATTATATATGATGTTTTGGATGTTTAATGTGCTTTATTATACACTTTTATATTATTTTTGGGACTAACCTATTAACCCAAAGGCCCAGTCCAGATTGCTGTTTTTTGCCTATTTCAGGATTTTGCAGAAAAGGAATATCAAACGGAGTCCAAACGGAATGAAACCTTCGGGAGAGATATTTTTGGAACGACATCTTCACGGGAGACTTGAGAACCACGGCAGAGGGCACACGTGGCGTCCACGAGGGTGGGGGCGCACCCCCTCCCCTGGGCGCGCCCCCAGCCTCGTGGGCCCCATGTTGCTCCCCCGATGCCCTCCTTCCTCCTATATATACCCATGTACCCTGAAAATATCGAAGCAACAGGGAAAACCCTAATTCCACCGCTGCAACCCTCTGTTCCCGTGAGATCCCATCTTAGGGCCTGTTCCGGAGCTCCGCCGGAGGGGGGCTCTTCCACGGAGTGCTTCTACATCAACACCATCGCCTCACCATGAGTTGTGAGTAGTTTAGCACAGACCTTTGGGTCCATAGTTAGTACCTAGATGGCTTCTTCTCTCTTTTTGGATCGCAATACCAAGTTCTCCTCGGTCTTCGAGGAGATCTATTCGATGTAATCTTTTTGCAGTGTTTTTGTCGAGATCCGATGAATTGTGGGTTTATGATCAAGATTATCTATGAGAAATATTTGGTTCTTTTCTGAATTCTTTTATGTATGATTATAATATCCGTGCAAGTCTCTTCGAATTATCGGTTTGGTTTGGCCTACTAGATCTATAGTTCTTGCAATGGGAGAAGTGCTTGGCTTTGGGTTCAATCTTGTGGTGTCCTTTCCCAGTGACAGCAGGGGCAGCAAGTGATACGTCCAAAACGTATCTATAATTTCTGCTTGCTCCATGCCTCTTTTGGGTGATATTGCTATGTTATTTATACACTTCCATACACTTTTGATCATATTTGGACTAACCTATTAACTCAGTGCACCCCAGTGCCAGTTTCTGTTTTCGGCTGTTTTTGTATTTCAGGTTTTCACATTACGAGAACTGCCAGGAAAAATCCAGAAAAATTATATAAAAAATCAGCGTTCCAGAAGCTACCTTGCGCCCGAAGTACAGCCGGGGGGGGGGCACCAGGGCTCCAGGCACCCTGGCGGCGCCCCCCCCCCCCCCCTGGGCCGCGCCGGGGCGGCGCCTGGGCCCCCCTTAGCTCCCATGGCGACCCCCTTTGGCATATATTTACACCGCGTCGCAGAAACCCTGATTCCAGACCCCTTTTCTCCAGACGCAATCCCGATCTCCGCCGCCATCGCCATCAAGCTTCGGGGGACCAGAATTCCTGTGCCGGCGCCCTGCCGGGACGGGGAAGTGCCCCCGGATTCATCTCCATCGACGTTGCTTCCTCCCTCCATGATGCGGGAGTAGTTCCTCCTCGGGGCTGAGGTTTCTACCAGTAGCTATGTGGTCAATTCTCTCTCCCATGATGTGATCTTCGTTGTGATCATAGGCTATGTTAATCTAGGGTGATCCCATGATATTTCCCCTTCCTCTATGTATTGGATTGATGTACTCACTTGTCTTTATCTAGTATAATCCCCGAGACCAAGGTGATAGCGGTCTATTGGACATGGATTAGAAAAATATTTTCATGAGTGATTTCCTCTCTTGTGTGTTGATTGAAGATTGAGAGTCTCTTGGTGCTTGTCTTTGACTATCCTTTAGATATGTTGTGGTGATTGTGGGACTCTCTTTGGATGGCCGCGGTGACATTGGGAAATCCTTAGATTGAGAACTACGAACTTTGAGGTGTGCTTTTGTAGCCCTACATAATTCTCGTCCTCTCTTGTCCACGGAGGAATGACCTCCGGGTGAGTCTCCATTGCATGTTTTATGGGAAATATCATGTGATTCGATTATGTTAATGTTGTTGGGAGTTGCCACTAGTGAAATTATGAAGCCTAGGCCTTGTTTCCACCATTGCAATACCATTTGTGCTCACGTTTACCACTTGTTTGCTTGCTGCACTTTTTATTACAGATTTATATTACTTTGCTTTGCCACACCTATCATCCATATTTTACCATCTCTTCGCCGAACTAGTGCACCTATACAACTCCTAGTTGTATTAGGTGTGTTGGGGACACAAGAGACTTCTTGTATCTTAGTTGCAGGGTTGCTTGAGAGAGACCATCTTCAACCTCTACTTCCCTGAGTTCGATAAACCTTAGGTCATCCACTTGAGGGAAATTGATGCTGTCCTACAAACCTCTGCGCTTGGAGGCCCAACATAGTCTACAAGAGTAGAAGCGTGTGTAGACATCAAGCTATTTCTGGCGCCGTTGCCGGGGAGGTGAGCGCTTGAAGGTATATCTTTAGATCTTGCAATTAAATCTTTTTGTTTCTTGTTTTTATTTCACTAGTTATGTTTATGGAAAACCGTGCTATTGGATCGTTGCTTGTGGGAAGACGCCCCACACCTGTGGTGGTTGCTCCTCCCCCTACTGAAATTGTGCCCTATAAAATACCAGCTGGTATTATCGATTATGTTTTGGCTAATCGTTATGCAGGAGACAGACATCCCGGTGAACACTTGCTATATCTGTCACAACTATGTTCATTATTTAAGCTTGCAGGTGTATCGAGGGAGTTTGTCATGAGGAAATTATTTGCCTCGTCACTAAAAGGAAAAGCATTGGAATGGTATAGGCTACTAAATGACTCTCACCTGCTGGAGTGGGAAGAGATCCAGTCTCTCTTTTACTCCAAGTTTTATCCTCTTCATGAAGTCCATGAGAATAGGAATTATGTTTATAATTTTTATCCTCATGACGGAGAGAGCATAGCTCAAGCTTGGGGGAAACTGAAAACATTAATGCTAAAATGTCCTAACCATGGGCTCCCCAAAGATATGATTATTACTAATTTCTATGCGAGGCTCTCTCGACAGGATAAAGATTTGCTCGATGCTTCCTCTATGGGTTCTTTCACAAACGAAAAGACTGATGCTAAATGGGAACTCCTTGAAAGAATTCAACGCAACACTGAAGATTGGGAGATCGACAAAGGTAAAGAGTCAGGTATAATTTATGAGTATGATTGCATTAAGTCCTTTGTTGAAACTACAAGTTTTAATAAGTTTAGTGCTAAGTTTGGACTTGATTCTCAACTCCTTGTTGATTTACTCAAATCTTTTGCTTCACATCTTAATATGCCTAAGGAGGATTGGATCAAGCATCATAAACCTTTTAAAGAGATTTGCAAAGAAAATGAAATTGTTCATGATGATTGCAACATGCATGATCCAATTCCTAAAAATGAAGTTTTATATAAGCATGTTAATTTTTGTGGAGTGGATAGACCTTGTGAAAAGCCTCTGATTGAAGAAGAGAAGTATTGTAAGCAACATAAGCATGAAAGAACAATCACTTGGGTCAGAGATTTAAATGAAATTGCTAGAGAATTGTGTGACCTTTATCCTTTTACTTGTGAACTTTGCCGTATAGAGGGTCACTTTAATTTTCAATGCATGCACTTTCAAAACATAACTGTTAACCAGTTGTGTGATAACATGATCACCTCTGATCTTTATGATGAGCTTATGTTATTTTTGATGTGTGAAGAGTTATCAGAAAAGACTTCATGGCTAGATGTTAATGCCATAGGAATAAAAAACACTTTGCAAAATTGCCATCTCTATTGTGTTGTTAATTGCCATGAAAATGATTACATAGGTAAGATTATAAAGGAGGGAACTTTACCAAAGTATTAAAATGTCTCTTATATTTCTGCTAATAAAAAGGAGAGTTTCTCCCAAGTTTCCCCTATTGTTTCTAATGATAAACCAGGATATGTGGAGAAGCTTCATCTCCAACCACTCCCTCCTAAGGTTAAGAAGAAGAAAAGGAAGAGGAGGAGGAAGAGGAGCAAGAAAGAAGAAGAATGGGTATCAACCTGGCCTGAGCATATTCCTCCCATCAACTTTTATCCTAACGATTGTAAGTTTAAAGAAGAAGGTGAAGTTTATTGCCTTAATTATCATCTTGATGATACGTCCGTAGGTACTATTGAAGATGATTTTGATTATGATATGCATGTTACTTATTGTGATTGGGAAAATGATGATAATGCTACTTATGATCTTGAAAATCTTTTTGGTACCAACTCTGAAAGTGATGATATGGGAAGCTCTAAGCTTGGGGATGATAGGATTGCAAGTCCTTTACCCACTAATGATTTGATAATTGATAATTCTTTTGCTAGTAAGAATAAAGACAACATGTTTACAAATATAGTTGCTAGCAATGATAATGCTCTTCTCTACCATGATGATGTTATAACTCCAATCTATAGTGATTATAAAGGTACCTATGACATAAGGAGAAATTATCCTTATGAAACTTTTCATAATCATGGAGGGAATTACTCCCTTGTTGAACACCACCCTCCTAATATACAATTAATCTATAGTGTTCAAGTTGTTTATGATAGTCCTACTCCCACTATTACCAATGAGAAAGATTATGCTTATTTGGAGAGTAAGAGTACCTTTTTGCATGTGGATCATGGTAACAATGCTTTATGTGATGCTTATATTGTTGAGTTCATCCATGATGTCACTGAAATTTATAATGAGAGAGGGAGACTTGGTTCTAAATATCTTAATAATAAGAAGTTTCCTCTCTTTATGGTGAATATTTTGAAGTTATGCTTGTTTTGCCTTCCTATGCTAGTTGCTTTGTGCTTCAATGAATTATTCTATTGCAATATTCCTATGCATAGGAATCATGTTAGGCTTAAATGTGTTTGGTATTTGCTTCTTGATGCTCTCTTTTGTTCTTCAACTCTTATTCCTACGAGAGCACCATTAAAGTCTTATGCCTAGCTTAAAGGCATAAAAGAAAGCGCTTTTGGGAGGCAGCCCACAATGAATAAAATTTTATTTCGCTTTAGTTGTGTCTTGATGGTTGTTACTACAGTAGCATCATCATTGTATCTTTACTTTTCAGCTTTGTGCCAAGTTTAGCCTCTGATTGCAAGAAAGTTCAAAAGTTGTGACGTGCTGTCCAGGAAACAGATTCTGTCCTTGGACAGAAAAATTCGTATAAAATCACCAGATCATATTTTTGGTCTGAATTTTTCCGACAGTGTGCTCTATATAATTGTCTTTCGTGCGTCTGTTCTGAGTTTTTTGATTAGAGTTGTAGAAGTGCCCCGAACAAATCATTTACTACCTGCTGTTCTGTTTTTCACAGATTCTGTCCTGTTTTGCCTTTCCTTCATTTTGCAAACCTTGAGCTTGATTTTTCTTTGCAAAAACCTTTTGGCAATCTTGAGAAACAGTAGACCTTCAAGAATATCTTTATTTACAGCAAGGAACAATTATTTTATTAAGGGTACTAACCTCGCTAATCAGATTATGATGAGTTATGTATGAAGGGAGTTTTCAAGTGTGCGAGGGAAGATGATAAAAAGATTCAGGAGTGTCAAACGCTCAAGCTTGAGGATGCCCCCATGCACCCCCAAGAAATATTCAAGGAGACTCAAGCATCTAAGCTTGGGGATGCCCCCGTGCATCCCCTTCTCCATCAACATTATTAGTTCGTCTTTCGTTCCACTATATTTTTATCACTTCATGTGTTATGTGCTATGCTTGGAGCGTCTTGCTTTTAGTTTTCCTTTTTAGTTTTCTTTAGCTTTTCATAACGAGTCGGAACTCAGCTTTCTTTATGTGGGAGAGAAACACGCTCCACTTCTACCTAGAACATAACATAGAATTTTCATGTCTATCTATGCTGTGTGTGTTCTTTGTCTTTCAATAGCTACTATCATGTTTAGCTTTTGGTTTTCATGCTTATCTTTTTAAAGAGCTTTTGTTTAGTTGGTTGCTTGAACTCTCTTTATTTATCATGATTATCTTATTAAGAGAGTTTGCTTCCGTTGCATTGGTTGGTATGTCTATGATAAAGATGCTACATGCATAATGGCGCTTAGTAGTTCATGTTTTCTTATGGTTGGTCTCAAATACCTGGGGGATTCCCAATGTGTTATTGGAGTACCAACATGATTTGTTTGCCTATGATGTGCTATGGTTTAGTAATATCTTCCTTCAAGAATTTATTTTGATTGACTTGGCGTATGCTCACGCATATTTAAGACTGTAAAGAAAGTCTGTCAAGCCTTGATGATCTTTTGTTTCTGAGTAGCGATATAACTTCCATGCCTGATTCAATGTTGCTTTGTCGCTCTGCATGATTATGACCGTCATTGCTCTCTTAGTTGGTCGCTCCCAGTCTTTTGCTAACCTTCGCCTGTACTAAGCAGACTGACTGCTTGTGCATCCAAATTCTTTTAAACCAGTTATGCCATATGAGTCCACCATACTTTCCTACATGGTATTTACCTGCCATTCCTAACGGAGACTTGCATGTACCATCTCGAAATTATTCAAAGAAAAAAATGCATTCCTATTTTGTGCCTCTGTTTTAAGTTCATGAGGAAGTAGTAGTTAATTCATGATCTTTTTTAGTTGGACAAGCTTCACCCCGGGATTGCATGTATAATGTGCAAACCCATAATACGAGAAGGAACTGGCATTGAGTGCGCCCGGCTCAAAATTAATATAACAAACAAACCCTCCTTCACGCTTTGTTCATGAGAAATCAGAAAACTTTGGCAGTGATAAACAAAGGAGATTAAGAGGATGTGATCGTCCTCATTCGGGAGCCGTTCCTCGAAACTTGTCCATCTCAAGAAGTGATTGAGTCATCTGCTAGCATTCGTTGACGGAACATGCATAATCAAAAAAAATTATTACCTCTGTTTTTAAAACCAAGAGCTCTGGTACATGTTTTGTCTTTGTTTCCGACTACGGGTTTTCAACTTTGCCAACAAAAACCACGGTTCGAGAGTCTCCACCTTCTTATTAAATCACCAACTACTGAGAGAATGATTGTCATTCTGAGTGTAATGTGCATTGTCCCAAAGTAGCATTGTCTTTTGCATGATTATGATATCGTTTATTTTGAAATCATTGTATCTAGTCATCACTTAAACCTTGGAGGTGCCCCTGCATTTATGTTTTGCTTCACTAAAGGGGGCAAGCGAGATATCACTTTATCATATTTGCACATCATGTTCATTACAAATCTTTTTGATGTTTCAGTATCATATTGTAAAACTTTCAGTCCTTTGTGATTTTCTCATGAGGCAACTTAATTACTATAGATTCATTGTCTCGGTAAGCTTTTGTCATATGACTATGAAAAAGTCCTATATGGTTAATAGCATGTCACAACAGAAATTATTCTTGTTATCATTTACCTACTCGAGGACGAGCAGGAATTAAGCTTGGGGATGTTGATACGTCCAAAACGTATGATACGTCCAAAACGTATCTATAATTTCTGCTTGCTCCATGCCTCTTTTGGGTGATATTGCTATGATATTTATACACTTCCATACACTTTTGATCATATTTGGACTAACCTATTAACTCAGTGCACCCCAGCGCCAGTTTTTGTTTTCTGCTGTTTTTGTATTTCAGGTTTTCCCATTACGAAAACTGCCAGAAAAATACCGGAAAAAATATATAAAAAATCAGCATTCCGGAAGCTTCCATGCGGCCAAAGTAGGGCCAGAGGGGGGCCATAGGGGCTCCAGGCGGCCTGCCCACGCGCCCCCCCTCCTGGCCGCGCCGGGGGGCGCCTGGGCCCCCTAGGCCTCCGCTGATGCCCCCCTTTGGCATATATTTAACACCCGTCGCAGAAACCCTGATTCCAGACCCCTTTTCTCCAGACGCAATCCCGATCTCCGCCGCCATCGCCATCAAGCTTCGGGGGACCAGAATTCCTGTACCGGCACCCTGCCGAGACGGGGAAGTGCCCCCGGATTCATCTCCATCGACGTTGCTTCCTCCCTCCATGATGCGGGAGTAGTTCCTCCTCGGGGCTGAGGTTTCTACCAATAGCTATGTGGTCAATTCTCTCTGCCATGATGTGATCTTCGTTGTGATCATAGGCTATGTTAATCTAGGGTGATCCCATGATATTTCCCCTTCCTCTATGTATTGGATTGATGTACTCACTTGTCTTTATCTAGTATAATCCCCGAGACCAAGGTGACAGCGGTCTATTGGACATGGATTAGAAAAATATTTTCATGAGTGATTTCCTCTCTTGTGTGTTGATTGAAGATTGAGAGTCTCTTGGTGCTCGACTTTGACTATCCTTTAGATATGTTGTGGTGATTGTGGGACTCTCTTTGGATGGCTGCGGTGACATTGGGAAATCCTTAGATTGAGAACTACGAACTTTGAGGTGTGCTTTTGTAGCCCTACATAATTCTCGTCCTCTCTTGACCACGGAGGAATGACCTCCGGGTGCGTCTCCATTGCATGTTTTATGGGAAATATCATGTGATTCGATTATGTTAATGTTGTTGGGAGTTGCCACTAGTGAAAGTATGAAGCCTAGGCCTTGTTTCCACCATTGCAATACCATTTGTGCTCACGTTTACCACTTGTTTGCTTGCTGCACTTTTTATTACAGATTTATATTACTTTGTTTTGCCATCCATATCACTTGCCATTTAACATCTCTTCGCCGAACTAGTGCACCTATACATCTAACAAGTGTATTAGGTGTGTTGGGGACACAAGAGACTTCTTGTATCTTAGTTGCAGGGTTGCTTGAGAGAGACCATCTTCAACCTCTACTTCCCTGAGTTCGATAAACCTTAGGTCATCCACTTGAGGGAAATTGCTGCTGTCCTACAAACCTCTGCGCTTTGAGGCCCAACATAGTCTACAAGAGTAGAAGCGTGTGTAGACATCAAGCTATTTCTGGCGCTGTTGCCGGGGAGGTGAGCGCTTGAAGGTATATCTTTAGATCTTGTAATTAAATCTTTTTGTTTCTTGTTTTTATTTCACTAGTTATGTTTATGGAAAACCGTGCTATTGGATCGTTGCTTGCGGGAAGACGCCCCACACCTGTGGTGGTTGCTCCTCCCCCTACTGAAATTGTGCCCTATAAAATACCAGCAGGTATTATCGATTATGTTTTGGCTAATCGTTTTGCAGGAGACAGACATCCCGGTGAACACTTGCTATATCTGTCACAACTATGTTCATTATTTAAGCTTGCAGGTGTATCAAGGGAGTTTGTCATGAGGAAATTGTTCGCCGTATCACTTATAGATAAAGCTTCAGATTGGTATAAGCTTCTCGATAACTCGCACTTGCTTGATTGGGAAGAGATCCAGTCTCTCTTTTACTCCAAGTTTTATCCTCTTCATGAAGCCATGAGAATAGGAATTATGTTTATAATTTCTATCCTCATGACGGAGAGAGCATAGCTCAAGCTTGGGGGAGACTGAAAATGTTAATGCTAAAATGTCCTGACCATGGGCTCCCCAAAGATATGATTATTACTAATTTCTATGCGAGGCTCTCTCGACAGGATAAAGATTTGCTCGATGCCTTGTAATGCCCAGGATGGAATTATACCTCCTACGTGTCGAGGCACGACTTAAAGGCATAAGTCCATCCTAGAATGATCTCAAGTTTGGTAATCTTTGCACAACTCATGTAAAAGAGGGATAGTAAACTGAAAAAAATAGTTGGCTTACAATCGCCACGTCACAGAATAACAGTACAAGTCTCAAACATCATTCAATAAGATCACTACAACCCTCTAAGGGCAAAAGCCAAATGTCAAAGTACCAAACTCAGATAAATAAAACAACCACAGGCGCATCGAAACCTAGTAAGAGTCTCCACTACTGATCGTCCGGGTAGCGCACGTAGTAACGACTACGCTCCTCGTCGTACTCCCAATCCAGCTCGGTGCCATCACCTGGATAGCTCACAGCTGGACCTGCATCTGGTGTGTGAAGTAACTGTGAGCCACAGAGGACTCAGCAATCCCGTTCCCGGGTAACAGAACTATCAAAGCCTTTAGGTGAGGGAAAGGCTGAAGAAAAGAACTGAGGTGAAGGAACAACAAAGAGTCTGCAGCAGCAACTAGCACTAACTTACGCAAGAGAGAGCGAGAAGAGAAGGCAAAGCGAGAAGTGATCACGAAGTGATCCTAGCTACAAGCTCACAAACATAACCCCTCCGTGTTCAACTCCCGAATCCCTATTCGGAAATTGACAGTCACGGAACACACGCTGGTAGTGTATTAGTATCATTGTGTCAAGTTATCTACAACCGGAATTAACAAGCTCCCATCTGCCACATAACCGCGGGCACGGCTTTCGAAAGTTCAAACCCTGCAGGGGTGTTCCAACTTGACCCATTACAAGCCCACGATCCGCGGAGTCGCAACTCCAAAGTGGGAAGACCCGAGTATCCTCGGAATCCCGTGCTCAAGTTAAACCGAACTAAGGTAAGGCTAATCCAGCAAATCCTCCCGGCGTGTCGACACCCTGATCGTAGCCGCGCGTATCTAGGTCTCAGGACACGACCGGATGGGCGATTCTACAGGTTTATATCAATCCTCGAGTTCCCTCGAGGTGACCCCGCAGAACCCCCGGTTTGGACCAACACTCATGAGGAGCACTGGCCCGGGTTGTTGATTAAGAACTCGGGTTAATTACTCCCTATGCAAGTTATTTAGTTATTAGGCAAATAGTACCAAAGTTGGGATTTGCTGGAAAAGACTTAGCACTTAGCGGTTTATCGAGGGGGTCCCATACACCCCAACCGTGTTAGGAACGCATAATCAAGGAACATAAAACCGGCTTATACGGATCCTAACGGCATGAGTGGAACAAAACACCAAGCAAAAGGCTTAGCCTTCCACCCTTGCCAATATATATGTGATTTCAGTTAAAGCATTTATATAGTGTGATATAACCCAACCAAACTTCAACATGGAGCAAGCATCTTCACTTCACCTGCAACTAGCAACGCTATAAGAAGGGCTGAGCGAAGCGTACTTAGCCAAGCAACGGTTTGCATAGGTAGGGTGGTTAAACATGGCAATTGGTTACAAGTAGGAGGCTGACAAGAAGAACATGGGCATCGAGGCAAAACTATAGATCGAGACTACTAGCAATAGGCAAAGATAGTAATGTTATCGGGGTTCGGTCATCTTGCCTGAAGAGAAGACGTTCGGATCGAAAGAAGGGTCCTCGTGCTCAAACTCGTTGGAAACCTCGTGCTCAACCTCGTTGGAAAACTCGTTCTCAGCTTCCGGCTCTAAACAAGACAAACACACCAAGCAACAATCAACACGATGCAATGCGCACTCGAAAAACATGTATGCATGATGGATGCACTAGTGAAGCACATGGAGCACGGAAAACATCACTCAAGCAAAACACCTCAAAACAAGTTAACAACCTGATATTATTAATCTACACAGAAAATCACCCAAGTTTGATATAAGAATCGCTGAAATCGGAGTTACGGGCTAAAAGTTATGCCCGAAACAAGATTTGAGCGAAAACTGCAAATTACAGCAACATAGCATCTTGGGAGCTCAAAAAAAATAATCTACAGCACCCAAAAGGCATGGCAAAGGACTTGAACACAAACTAGATATAATGTACAGCAACTAGGTCCAAAGTGCACCCCCAACGGAGTCACGGATCACTAGCAATGATCTTGGACATATTGAACTTTGAAATAAAATTCTGGCAGCAGAATTTTATTGAAAGTTTGGAGCAAAAGATAAACATGCTACAGCCACTCAAATGGACATGTGAGGACATGGATGGAAAGACAACAATATATACTTCAAGGAACAATCAAAATCCACCCCAAAACTATCATGCTTTGTCCTACAACATCACACGAACATGGCATCGGAACGTTACAGATTTCAGACTTGGTGAAATTTCACTAAGTCCTAAAACAGCAACATTATCATAGCATCAAAAAGAGCATGTTTAAGACACCTCGAAACTAAACATGGCAAAGGGTAAGCACCTCATCAAAATACATATGACGGTGATCCCGAAACACACAAACATGTATCAATGTGGTAAACACACCGATTGCAACGAGCTCAATAAGATGGCATTTCATAACAAGTGAAAACACAACATGTGAACATGGCATCTTGCAACGATGATAACAAGGAAACAATAAATCTACCATGCAACCTATCACACACAACACGTAGTTCGTGACGAGACGAACACGTGGACATGTCATTTGCCTCGTTTGGACAAACGAGCTAAAAGATATCACATGTCAAAGGTGGCATGAAAATAACACATAACAGCAGTTTATATCATCATACACTCTTGTAACAGCAAAACATGTGCCAAGATGACATCTAGCATGCATGACTACAACAGGTAAAACGTAGAGGGCATCTCCACGAACATCTGGACATGCTACACGCGCAAAACGGAGCTACAGGTAAAAAGTTAGGGCAGGTCAAAGTTAGCATCACAGATCAAATGCATCAGGGACTTAGGGTTGAAAAAGACCTCAGATCTGGATCTGATGAACAGTGTCGGATACGGCCTGGATGAACAGTGGCGGCCCGCGCGGAGGAACTGTTGCGGCGGGGCGAGGCGGCCCGGCCCGCTGGCGCCTGCGGAGGAGGCGACGAGGCCCAGGGCGGCGACGGCGCGGCCCGGTGGAGATCCGCGGAAGGCCCCGCGGTGGCGCGGCCCGAGCGCGCGGCGCGAGCGGCCGGCGGCCCGGAGGAGAGGGCCGGCCCGAGTCGGGGCGCTGCTGGCCTGCGGAAGGCGCTCGCGGCGGCGGTGCGGTGTACGGGCCGATGGGCCAGGCGCTCGCGGGGATGGGGAAACGAGCGACGGCTCGCTCGGGCGAGGCCCGTCGGGCGAAGGCGCGAGGAGACCGCGGCGATGTGGTCCACAGGCGCGCGGTGAAGATCGAGGCCCGGTCGGGCGATCTGGCCGGCTCGGTCGGTCGATCTGGCCGACGCGGAGAGGCCCCGCGGTCGCTGGAGCGTTGACTTCGGCGCCTGTTGCGATGGGATCGAGGGATCCTTCGGGATCCGGCCAGGATTTCTTGGATCTGGAGTAGAAAAGAAAAAAAAAGGAAAAGAACTAGAGGAGGAAGAAGAAGGGGATAGAGATGCCCAAAATAGACTAGGGGGGGTCTATAAGTAGCAGAATTTTTAGGGTTAGGAGGAGTTTTAGGGCGCTAGGAGCCCTCCGATCGTGATCCAACGGATCCGATCGCGGGGATGATTTAAAAGGGCCAGACGGAGATAAAAGAAGCAACAGGGGTATTTCCGGGACACGAAGTAAGGGCACTTCGGACCCACACGGACAACGGAGGGAAAAGTCAACGGAGTCCAAACGAGACGAGATTTGAGAGGCGGGTTGCACACAACAAAACAACAACACACAACACAACCTCGCGGCACACCGGTAACGAAAAACGCCCGAACAACAAAGTAGGCCTACGGGACGTCACAGACACGTGAGGGAGCTCCGGAACGCGAAACGGACAACGGGAAGGAACGCCACGAACCGGAAACAAACCACAACACAAATGCAATGCAATGCACATGTCTACATGATATGAATGAATGCCACACACACACACAACAAAACGACGAAAACCCGAAAGACAAAGAACCCGAAATGGAAATAGATGAAGCCGGAGATATATTATATACCCAAAAGGGAAAGTATTACATCCGGAGCATTACAAACTCTCCTCTACTACAAAAAGATCTCGTCCCGAGATCTAGGACTGGAAAAAGGAAGGGTACTCGGAACGAAGATGATCTTCTCGTTCCCAGGTAGCTTCTCGGTCTGTGTGATGTGACCACTTGACTTTCAGAAACTTGATGGACTTGTTGCGAGTCTTGCGTTCGGTTTCTTCGAGAATTGCAACTGGATGCTCTCGGTAGGAAAGGTCTTGTTGAAGATCAATCTCCTCAAACGGAATCATGCGCTCAGGTGCCTTGAAGCATTTGCGAAGCTGAGACACATGGAAGACATCATGAACATTTGCAAAGTTGGAAGGGAGCTCGAGCTGATAGGCTAGATCGCCTCTTTTTCCAAGAATTTTGAAAGGCCCGACGTATCTAGGAGCAAGCTTTCCTTTGATACCGAATCTCTGGGTTCCTTTCATCGGAGAAACTCGGAGATAGACATGATCACCGATGTCGAAAGCCAAATCACGATGCTTTCCGTCATAGTAACTCTTCTGACGCGACTGAGCGGCCTTGAGATTCTCACGTATGACTTTGCACATTTCTTCGGCTTCAGAGATCAAATCATTGCCAAGAAGTTGGCGTTCACCTGTCTCAGACCAGTTGAGAGGGGTACGGCACTTTCTGCCATAGAGAATTTCAAACGGAGCTTTGCCTGCACTTGCTTGGAAGCTGTTGTTGTAAGAGAATTCTGCAAATGGAAGACAGTCCTCCCATTTCATGCCGAAGGAAATGACACAGGCTCTGAGCATATCTTCAAGGATCTGATTCACACGCTCGACTTGACCACTAGTCTGAGGGTGAAAGGCAGTGCTGAACCTGATCTTCGTGCCCATGGCGGACTGAAAGGAGTCCCAGAACTTTGATGTGAACAAGCTGCCACGGTCTGAGGATATCACTTGAGGAATGCCATGTAGGGACACAATTCTGGAAGTGTACAGCTCTGCAAGTTGAGCTGCATTGATTGATTCTTTGACTGGAAGAAAGTGAGCAACTTTGGTAAGCTTGTCAATCACCACAAAGATAGCATCATTGCCTCGCTTGGATTTAGGAAAGCCAGTGACGAAGTCCATTTCAATGTGGTCGAACTTCCACTCAGGAATAGGAAGAGGTTGGAGAAGACCGGCTGGACGTTGATGTTCTGCTTTCACTCTTCTGCATACATCACATTCATTCACGAATTGGGCAATTTCCCTTTTCATGCGTGTCCACCAGTAAGATTGCTTGAGGTCTTGATACATCTTGGAACTGCCAGGATGAATGGAAAGGAGAGAGTCATGAGCTTCTTCCATTATGAGCTTCCTGAGATCACCTTTGGGAACAACGAGTCTGTCCTCGAAGAACAAGGTATCTCTCTCATCAACACGGAAGCACTTATATTTTGGAGTGCCCTTTGCAATCCCATGTTTCACCTTCTTCACCATGGTATCACTGAGCTGGGCCTCACGGACTTGATCTTCCAAGGTAGGAGCAATTTGGAGATTTGCAAGAAAACCCTGCGGAACAACCTGAAGGTTGAGCTTCCTGAAAGCTTCACAAAGCTCAGGCTGGTGTGGCTTGATAAGAAGGCTGTTGCAATATGCCTTTCTGCTCAAATCATCTGCAATCACATTCGCCTTGCCTGGAGTGTACTCAATGCTGGGGTTGTACTCTTGGATCATCTCGACCCAACGAGTCTGGCGGAGGTTCAGATGCGGCTGTGTGAAGATGTACTTCAAGCTCTTGTGATCAGTGAAGATGTCGACCTTTCTGCCCAACAACAGATGTCTCCACGTAATCAGAGCATGTACCACAGCTGCTAGCTCGAGATCATGTGTGGGATAGTTCTTCTCAGCTAGCTTTAGCTGACGTGAAGTGTATGCCACAATTCTCTTCTCTTGCATAAGCACACCACCAAGACCTTGAAGAGAAGCGTCACAGAACACTTCATAGGGCTTGGATTCATCTGGAGGAATCAGAACTGGAGCTGAGACAAGCTTCTCTTTGAGGGTTTTGAAAGCCACTTCACACTCGGGAGACCAAAAGTATTTGACATTCTTCTGAAGGAGGTTGGAAAGAGGCTTGGCAATCTTGGAGAAGTTCTCCACAAACCTTCTGCAATAGCTGGCAAGACCCAGAAAACTGCGGAGCTGCTTGACGTTCTGAGGAGCTTCCCAGTTGACAATTGCTTCAACTTTCTCGGGATTAACCGCAATACCGTCAGCTGAGATGATGTGGCCCAGGTACAAAACCTTATCGAGCCAAAACTCGCACTTTGAGAACTTGGCATAGAATTTATGCTCCCTGAGTCGATCAAGAACCAGACGCAAGTGCTTTTCGTGATCTTCTTCATTCTTGGAAAACACCAGAATATCATCCAGATACACAAGCACAAACTCGCCAGTATAGGGGTTGAAGATGTAATGCATCATCCTTGAAAAGGTAGGAGGAGCATTGGCGAGGCCGAAGGACATGACGGTATACTCATATGAACCGTAGCTCGTTCTGAAGGCCGTCTTGGGAATGTCTTCCTCGCGAATGCGAATTTGATGATAGCCCATTCGGAGGTCAAGCTTAGAGAATACTTTAGCTCCTTTAAGCTGCTCAAAGAGTTCGTTGATGTTGGGGAGCGGATACTTGTTCTTAATCGTCTTCTTGTTCAGTGGCCGGTAGTCAACACAGAGACGCTCCGTGCCATCTTTCTTCTTGACAAATAAGACACCACAGCCCCACGGAGATGTACTCGGTCTGATGAGACCCATACGCTCCTGTTCATCCAACTGTCTCTTCAATTCCTTCAATTCATCTGAAGAGAGCTTGTAAGGACGCCGACAAACAGGTTCGGTGCCCGGCTCGAGTTCAATGACAAACTCCACCTGACGGTGTGGAGGCATGCCTGGAAGTTCTTCTGGAAAGACGTCTTGATATTCATTCACCACTGGAATTTGCTCTATGGCATTAATTTCACCCTTATCATTAAGAGAGAAAAGCCGAATAGTATTATCCCTGGAGGCGAAGATAATCACATCTTCATCAGAATGAGTCAACTTGACTTCCTTTTGAGCACAATCAATGTGAGCATCATGCTGAGAAAGCCAATCCATTCCGAGAATGAGGTCGATGTCAGAATGACCAAGAACCACCGGAGAAGCCAAAAATCGATAATCACCCATGCGAATAGAAACATCCGGAGCATATAATCTAGAAGTCATGCATCTTCCCGGAGAAATCACTTGCAACTCCCTTGGCAAAGGCATAGTGCCCACATTATACTTGGATGCAAATGGGAATGACATGAAAGAATGTGAAGCACCCGAATCAAATAACACTTTAGCTGGGATAGAGTTCACTGGAAGGTTACCCAAAATGACATCAGAAGAAGCCTCCGCTTGTGCTGCATTCATCAGATTAACCCTTGCAGACTTTGGATCATGCTTGACAATAGCTGAACTCACAGGTGGAGGAGGAGGAAGACGCTTCGGATTCGGACATCTGTTGGCATAATGACCCTTCTGAGTGCATTTGTTGCAAGTCACTTCTGAGAGAGGACGGAACTGGGAGCCACTGGACTTGGAGCCTTGAGACTGAAACTGCTTCTTCGACTGGTTGCTTGGGTTGGGTGGGTGGGAGAAACCACGACCACTAGAGTTCTTGTTGTTGGAGTTGTTGAAGTTGCTGGAGTTGTTGTATGGAGCTCGAATCATTGGAGGAGGAGGAAGCCAGAATTTCTGTTGTTTCGCAGCCAACTGAGACGATGAGGTAGAGTGAACAGCATCTCGAATTCTCTTCTTAGAAGCCTCCATCTTGAGCTGAGCTGCTTCTTGTTTCAAAGCCATATTATAGAACTTATCGAATTCGTCTGGCTCGAACAAGGTGAGAGCAAGCTGAAGTTCATCTTTGAGACCTCCACGGAACTGATAGATTTTGCTCTTTGCATCAGGAATGTCTTGCTTTGCATAACGAGCGAGGTTTTGGAACTTGACATTATACTGATAGACTGTCATGGAGCCCTGCTTGAGGTTGCGGAATTGCTCACGCATACCCTCGATGACACTTGTAGGAATGTGATGCGAGCGGAAATCCTTGCAGAAGTTCTCCCACGAGATCACTTGACCCGGCCTTGAGTCTTTATACTGCTGCCACCAATCAGCTGCTTGATCTTTCAGTTGGAAGGCTGCAAACTTCACATAGTCATCTTCTTTCACGTTACTGCACTCAAAATGCTTCTTTATGTCGGTCAACCAATCCTCAGCATCAAGAGGGTCGACACAGTAACTGAAAGCTTTAGGATTGTTGGCCAAGAACTGGTTGAGGGTAGCATGGTGCTGCTGGAAGAAGTTGCCTTGGTTCATTGGAATGCCCTGATTAGCTTGATTAGCTTGATTAGCTTGCATCATCTGCATCATCTGCATCATCAACTGAGTGTTCTGAGCAGTAGTCTGCATAATTGCTCTCCAAGCCTCAGGCGGAGGAGGAGGGGAAGGAGGACGTTCTGGAACCTCTTCACCCTCTGGGTTGGCATTCGGAACCTTTTTCGGAGCCATCCTGTAAGAGATGACCACGAATCAGCAATTGATTGACAAAAGGAATAAGCTGAATCAATGGAATGAATTGCAACAAGTCTTCACAATAATCATTCGAACAATAAGAACGAATGAAATCATCCGAACAAGAGGAACGAATGATATTCTTAGTTAATTGATAACATCAGTCTTCACGAGAAGCCACATAGGGATCAAAAAGGATAAAATAATAAAAACAACAAGGTACGGAAAGGAACAAACACAAGAGAGGAGTTTCGTTCTAACATCTTTGTGCTGAAAGCATATGAACGCGTTACGAAAAGGTTTTGCAATCCCCGGATCAGCATAGCCAAGGACCCTTTAAGATGCAACTCCTGATAGTAACCTCGGTCATATAACCTCTTCACTCAATGTCGAACCCCGAACTCACTAACCTGCATTCGTTGGAAGAATGCCTACGATCTACTGGATAAAACCCACCTATAGATTTCCGAAAGATTCCAGTTATGCAATCAGGTGTTGGGGATACACGGGAAGCACCGCGCAATCAACTCTAACCTACATCCAGGTGTATCCATCCTTCAACACATAACCAGTCTTTCTCGGAAACTGTGTACCTCGGACCTTCGAAAAGCATCCACTATAACAAGCTATAGCAATACTCCCGAACTACCTCCCCAGTACTGGGTGATGTCGGGGTTATCTTGCCACTGGCCGTATAGGGGAGATTTTCGATGTCGGCCGTCTTAAGTATTTAGTACTGTCGCGATATGCTTGTTACAATGATACCCTGAAGCTCAACTCCTCGGTAACAGGAGGCATCGAGAACAATATCCTTGTCACAAGAACATCGAAACAATCCCAGAATACTCGCGGGATTCCTAAAAAAAAATTGTGCAAATTTTGAAGATAGGAGAGACAAGAGTAGACGTCAGGAGTCCTCACCAGAGAGAAAGGGGATGAGAAGCAAAGAAATCCTACCCTCCGATATAATATAGGACTCAAAAAGTTTTCAGTGTGTGCCTAGACTCAACCGTCAACGGTTCGATCAAACAGTGGGGGCTCCTAGGTCGGAGAAGGCTCTGAATACCAACTTGTAATGCCCAGGATGGAGTTATACCTCCTACGTGTCGAGGCACGACTTAAAGGCATAAGTCCATCCTAGAATGATCTCAAGTTTGGTAATCTTTGCACAACTCATGTAAAAGAGGGATAGTAAACTGAAAATAGTTGGCTTACACTCGCCACGTCACAGAATTACAGTACAAGTCTCAAACATCATACATTAAGAACACTACAACCCTCTAAGGGCAAAAGCCAAAAGTCAAAGTACCAAACTCAGATAAATAAACCACAGGCGGATCGAATCCTAGTAAGAGACTCCACTACTGATCGTCCGGGTAGCGCACGTAGTACCGACTACGCTCTTCGTCGTACTCCCAATCCAGCTCGGTGCCATCACCTGGATAGCTCACAGCTGGACCTGCATCTGGTGTGTGAAGTAACTGTGAGCCACGGAGGACTCAGCAATCCCGTCTCCGGGTAACAGAACTATCAAAGCCTTTAGGTGAGGGAAAGGCTGAAGAAAGAATAAGTCTGCAGCAGCAACTAGCATCTAGCTTACGTAAGTGAGAGCGAGAAGAGAAGGCATCGGCGAGAAGTGATCACGAAGTGATCCTAGCTACAAGCTCACAATCATAACCCCTCCGTGTTCAACTCCCGAATCCCTATTCGGAAATTGACAGTCACGGAACACACGCTGGTAGTGTATTAGTAACATTGTGTCAAGTTTTCTACAACCGGAATTAACAAGCTCCCATCTGCCACATAACCGCGGGCACGGCTTTCGAAAGTTCAAACCCTGCAGGGGTGTTCCAACTTGACCCATTACAAGCCCACGATCCGCGGAGTCGCAACTCCAAAGTGGGAAGACCCGAGTATCCTCGGAATCCCGTGCTCAAGATATACCGAGCTAAGGTAAGGCTAATCCAGCAAATCCTCCCGGCGTGCCGACACCCTGATAGTAGCCGCGCGTATCTCGTCTCAGGCCACGACCGGATGGGACAAGCTACAGGTTTTTACCAAACCTTGAGTTTCCTCGAGGTGGCCCCGCAGGTTGCCCGTTTCGGACCAACACTCATGTGGAGCACTGGCCCGGGGTTGTTGATTAGAAAGAGGGTTAATTACTCCCTTATGCATGTTTAGTTTGTTATTAGGCAAATAGTACCAAAGTTGGGATTTGCTGGAAAAGACTTAGCACTTAGCGGTTTATCGAGGGGGTCCCATACACCCCAACCGTGTTAGGAACGCATAATCAAGGAACATAAAACCGGCTTATACGGATCCTAACGGCATGAGTGGAACAAAACACCAAGCAAAAGGCTTAGCCTTCCACCCTTGCCAATATATATGTGATTTCAGTTAAAGCATTTATATAGTGTGATATAACCCAACCAAACTTCAACATGGAGCAAGCATCTTCACTTCACCTGCAACTAGCAACGCTATAAGAAGGGCTGAGCGAAGCGTACTTAGCCAAGCAACGGTTTGCATAGGTAGGGTGGTTAAACATGGCAATTGGTTACAAGTAGGAGGCTGACAAGAAGAACATGGGCATCGAGGCAAAACTATAGATCGAGACTACTAGCAATAGGCAAAGATAGTAATGTTATCGGGGTTCGGTCATCTTGCCTGAAGAGAAGACGTTCGGATCGAAAGAAGGGTCCTCGTGCTCAAACTCGTTGGAAACCTCGTGCTCAACCTCGTTGGAAAACTCGTTCTCAGCTTCCGGCTCTAAACAAGACAAACACACCAAGCAACAATCAACACGATGCAATGCGCACTCGAAAAACATGTATGCATGATGGATGCACTAGTGAAGCACATGGAGCACGGAAAACATCACTCAAGCAAAACACCTCAAAACAAGTTAACAACCTGATATTATTAATCTACACAGAAAATCACCCAAGTTTGATATAAGAATCGCTGAAATCGGAGTTACGGGCTAAAAGTTATGCCCGAAACAAGATTTGAGCGAAAACTGCAAATTACAGCAACATAGCATCTTGGGAGCTCAAAAAAAATAATCTACAGCACCCAAAAGGCATGGCAAAGGACTTGAACACAAACTAGATATAATGTACAGCAACTAGGTCCAAAGTGCACCCCCAACGGAGTCACGGATCACTAGCAATGATCTTGGACATATTGAACTTTGAAATAAAATTCTGGCAGCAGAATTTTATTGAAAGTTTGGAGCAAAAGATAAACATGCTACAGCCACTCAAATGGACATGTGAGGACATGGATGGAAAGACAACAATATATACTTCAAGGAACAATCAAAATCCACCCCAAAACTATCATGCTTTGTCCTACAACATCACACGAACATGGCATCGGAACGTTACAGATTTCAGACTTGGTGAAATTTCACTAAGTCCTAAAACAGCAACATTATCATAGCATCAAAAAGAGCATGTTTAAGACACCTCGAAACTAAACATGGCAAAGGGTAAGCACCTCATCAAAATACATATGACGGTGATCCCGAAACACACAAACATGTATCAATGTGGTAAACACACCGATTGCAACGAGCTCAATAAGATGGCATTTCATAACAAGTGAAAACACAACATGTGAACATGGCATCTTGCAACGATGATAACAAGGAAACAATAAATCTACCATGCAACCTATCACACACAACACGTAGTTCGTGACGAGACGAACACGTGGACATGTCATTTGCCTCGTTTGGACAAACGAGCTAAAAGATATCACATGTCAAAGGTGGCATGAAAATAACACATAACAGCAGTTTATATCATCATACACTCTTGTAACAGCAAAACATGTGCCAAGATGACATCTAGCATGCATGACTACAACAGGTAAAACGTAGAGGGCATCTCCACGAACATCTGGACATGCTACACGCGCAAAACGGAGCTACAGGTAAAAAGTTAGGGCAGGTCAAAGTTAGCATCACAGATCAAATGCATCAGGGACTTAGGGTTGAAAAAGACCTCAGATCTGGATCTGATGAACAGTGTCGGATACGGACCGGATGAACAGTGGCGGCCCGCGCGGAGGAACTGTTGCGGCGGGGCGAGGCGGCCCGGCCCGCTGGCGCCTGCGGAGGAGGCGACGAGGCCCAGGGCGGCGACGGCGCGGCCCGGTGGAGATCCGCGGAAGGCCCCGCGGTGGCGCGGCCCGAGCGCGCGGCGCGAGCGGCCGGCGGCCCGGAGGAGAGGGCCGGCCCGAGTCGGGGCGCTGCTGGCCTGCGGAAGGCGCTCGCGGCGGCGGTGCGGTGTACGGGCCGATGGGCCAGGCGCTCGCGGGGATGGGGAAACGAGCGACGGCTCGCTCGGGCGAGGCCCGTCGGGCGAAGGCGCGAGGCGACCGCGGCGATGTGGTCCACAGGCGCGCGGTGAAGATCGAGGCCCGGTCGGGCGATCTGGCCGGCTCGGTCGGTCGATCTGGCCGACGCGGAGAGGCCCCGCGGTCGCTGGAGCGTTGACTTCGGCGCCTGTTGCGATGGGATCGAGGGATCCTTCGGGATCCGGCCAGGATTTCTTGGATCTGGAGTAGAAAAGAAAAAAAAAGGAAAAGAACTAGAGGAGGAAGAAGAAGGGGATAGAGATGCCCAAAATAGACTAGGGGGGGTCTATAAGTAGCAGAATTTTTAGGGTTAGGAGGAGTTTTAGGGCGCTAGGAGCCCTCCGATCGTGATCCAACGGATCCGATCGCGGGGATGATTTAAAAGGGCCAGACGGAGATAAAAGAATGCAACAGGGGTATTTCCGGGACACGAAGTAAGGGCACTTCGGACCCACACGGACAACGGAGGGAAAAGTCAACGGAGTCCAAACGAGACGAGATTTGAGAGGCGGGTTGCACACAACAAAACAACAACACACAACACAACCTCGCGGCACACCGGTAACGAAAAACGCCCGAACAACAAAGTAGGCCTACGGGACGTCACGGACACGTGAGGGAGCTCCGGAACGCGAAACGGACAACGGGAAGGAACGCCACGAACCGGAAACAAACCACAACACAAATGCAATGCATTGCACATGTCTACATGATATGAATGAATGCCACACACACACACAACAAAACGACGAAAACCCGAAAGACAAAGAACCCGAAATGGAAATAGATGAAGCCGGAGATATATTATATACCCAAAAGGGAAAGTATTACATCCGGGGCATTACATGCCTCCTCTATGGGTTCTTTCACAAACGAAAAAATTGATGCTAGATGGGAACTCCTTGAAAGAATTCAACGCAACACTGAAGATTGGGAGATCGACAAAGGTAAAGAGTCAGGTATAATTTATGAGTATGATTGTATTAAGTCCTTTGTTGAAACTACAAGCTTTAATAAGTTTAGTGCTAAGTTTGGGCTTGATTCTCAACTCCTTGTTGATTTCCTCAAATCTTTTGCTTCACATCTTAATATGCCTAAGGAGGATTGGGTCAAGCATCATGAACCTTTTAAAGAGATTTGCAAAGAAAATGAAATTGTTCATGATGATTGCAACATGCATGATCCAATTCCTAAAAATGAAGTTTTATATAAGCATGTTAATTTTTGTGGAGTGGATAGACCTTGTGAAAGGCCTATGATTGAAGAAGAGAAGTATTGTAAGAAACATAAGCATGAAAGAACAATCACTTGGGTCAGAGATTTAAATGAAATTGCTAGAGAATTGTGTGACCTTTATCCTTTTACTTGTGAACTTTGCTGTATAGAAGGTCACTTTAATTTTCAATGCATGAACTTTCAAAACATAACTGTTAACCAGTTGTGTGATAACATGATCACCTCTGATCTTTATGATGAGCTTATGTTATTTTTGATGTGTGAGGAGTTATCAGAAAAGACTTCTTGGCTAGATGTTAATGCCATAGGAATAAAAAACACTTTGCAAAATTGCCATCTCTATTGTGTTGTTAATTGCCATGAAAATGATTACATAAGTAAGATTAGAAGGGAGGGAACTTTACCAAAGTATAAAAATGTCTCTTATATTTCTGCTAATAAAAAGGAGAGTTCCTCCCAAGTTTCCCCTATTGTTTCTAATGATAAACCAGGATATGTGGAGAAGCTTCATCTCCAACCACCCCCTCCTAAGGTGAAGAAGAAGAAAAGGAAGAGGAGGAGGAAGAGGAGCAAAAAGGAAGAAGAATGGGTATCAACCTGGCCTGAGCATATTCCTCCCATCAACTTTTATCCTAACGGTTGTAAGTTTAAAGAAGAAGGTGAAGTCCATTGCCTTAATTATCATCTTGATGATACGTCCGTAGGTACTATTGAAGACGATTTTGATTATGATATGCATGTTACTTATTGTGATTGGGAAAATGATGATAATGCTGCTTATGATCTTGAAAATCTTTTTGGTACCAACTCTGAAAGTGATGATATGGAAAGCTCTAAGCTTGGGGATGATAGGATTGCAAATCCTTTACCCACTAGTGATGTGATAATTGATAATTCTTTTGCTAGTAAGAATAAAGACAACATGTTTACAAGTATAGTTGCTAGCAATGATAATGCTCTTCTCTACTATGATGATGTTATAACTCCAATCTATAGTGATTATAAAGGTACTTATGACATAAGGAGAAGTTATCCTTATGAAACTTGTCATAATCATGGAGGGAATTACTCCCTTGTTGAACACCATCTTCCTAATACACAATTAATCTATAGTGTTCAAGTTGTTTATGATAGTCATACTCCCACTATTACCAATGAGAAAGATTATGCTTATGTGGAGAGTAAGAGTACCCTTTTGCACGTGGATCATGGTAACAATGCTTTTATGTGATGCTTATATTGTTGAGTTTATCCGTGATCCCGCTGAAAATTATTATGAGAAGGGAACATATGCTTATAGATATTTCAATAATATCAAGTTCCCTCTCTTTATGTTGAAGGTTTTGAAGCTGCACTTGTTTTGCCTTCCTATGCTTATTGCTTTGTGCTTCAATGAATTATTCTATTGCAATATTCCTATGCATAGGAAGCATGTTAGGCTTAAATGTGTTTAGTATTTGCTTCTTGATGCTCTCTTTTGTTCTTCAACTCTTATTCCTACGAGAGCATCATTAAAGTCTTAAGCCTAGTTTAAAGGCATAAAAGAAAGCGCTTTTGGGAGGCAGCCCACAATGAATAAAATTTTATTTTTATTTTTTTGTGTCTTGATATTGTTACTACAGTAGCATCATCAATGTATCTTTACTTTTCAGTTTTGTGCCAAGTGTAGCCTCTGATTGCAAGAAAGTTCAAAAGTTGTGACGTGCTGTCCAGGAAACAGATTCTGTCCTTGGATAGAAAAAATCGTATAAAATCACCAGATCATATTTTTGGTCTGAATTTTTTCGACAGCGTGCTCTATACAATTGTCTTTCGAGCGTCTGTTCTGAGTTTTTTTATTAGAGTTGCAGAAGTGCCCCGAAAAAATTATTTACTACCTGCTGTTCTGTTTTTCACAGATTCTGTCCTGTTTTGCCTTTCCTTCATTTTGCAAACCTTGAGCTTGCTTTTTCTTTGCAAAAACCTTTTGGCAATCTTGAGAAACAGTAGACCTTCAAGAATATTCTTTTTTCCAGCAAGGAACAATTATTTTATTAAGGGTACTAACCTCGCTAATCAGATTATGATGAGTTATGTATGAAGGGAGTTTTCAAGTGTGCGAGGGAAGATGATAAAAAGATTCAGGAGTGTCAAACGCTCAAGCTTGGGGATGCCCCCGTGCACCCCCAAAAAATATTCAAGAAGACTCAAGCGTCTAAGCTTGGGGATGCCCCCGTGCATCCCCTTCTCCATCAACATTATCAGTTCGTCTTTCGTTCCACTATATTTTTATCACTTCATGTGTTATGTGCTATGCTTGGAGCGTCTTGCTTTTAGTTTCCTTTTTTTTAGTTTTCTTCAGCTTTGTTTGCTGTTCATAACGAGTTGGAACCCATCTTTCTTTGTGTGGGAGAGAAACACGCTCCACTTCAACCTAGAACACAACATAGAATTTTCATGTCTATCTTTGCTGTGTGTGTTCTTTGTCTTTCAATAGCTACTGTCATGTTCAGCTCTTAGTTTTCATGCTTTACTTTTTAAAGAGCTTTTGTTTAGTTGGTCGCTGGAACTCTCTTTAGTTATCATGCTTATCTTATTAAGAGAGTTGGCTTCTGTTGCACTGGTTGATATGTCTATGATAAAATGCTATGTGCATAATGATGCTTAGTAGTTCATGTTTTCTTATGGTTAGTCTCAAATAGCTGGGGGTTTCCAATGTGTTATTGGAGTACCAACATGTGACGCCCGAGACCGACGTCCCAGAAGATTCCAGAAGATTCCAGATGTTCCGGGTTGCCCGTGTGGTTCTTTTGTGCTTGTGTTATTTATTTTTGCATTGCATCATGTCATCATGCCATCATGTCATATTTTATTTTTGCATATCAACCTAAATAAATCGTGTGGACCTTCGGTCCATTTAAATCGAGGGAAGGTGACTTCTCTTTATAACATATAAAAGTCTCTCATTATTATTTAGGGAGCTATATTAATAATTATTCCATTGCTTCGGAATCACCATAACACTTTTGCATAATTTTTCCCCATGTCTTTTCACTTCGAGTTTCACCTTCAAAACCTTGCCAATAATTCTTTTCCGTTGTTTCGAGGTTCCTCCAAAAATTCGAACATTTTTGGACACCTCAATAATCACGTCTTAGTTCAAACCTATTTGAATTAAATTCAAATATGTTTGAATTATTTTTCCGTTCATGCCTTTCTTATTTTTCTCGGACTTTGCTCATTTTATGATGCCCGAGAAAAATAGTCCTTTGTATTATCTTTTCCCTAACCGTCCTCCTCTTTCTCTTTTCTCTCTTTTGTTTTTTTTTTCTGCTAAGTAATAAAAGAGGCAGCCGCACCAGGCCTCTCTCCTCCCTCTTGGGCCCATTCTCTCCTGTCCCGCAGTCTCCCAAACCCTAAGCCCGATCCCTCGCTCTCCCAGTCCTCCCGCAGAGCCGCCGCCACCCCGTTCCCTCGTCCCATCTCGCGAGCGCCCCTTTCCCTCGATCTTCCCACGCGCCTCGTTCCCCCTCGCAGTTCCCTCGCTCCCCTCCGTTCCCAGCCGGCGACCAAGGGCTGGAGCAGCGCCGCCCCAGGCCGCGGCCTCTTCTCCCGCGCGCGTCCTCCCTCCTCCGCCTTCCTCGCAGCACCCGACCGAGGCTTTCCTCCCCTCGTTGCTCGTTCGTCCTCCCGCGGCCAAGCAGCCGTCGCGCGCCCGTCTCCATCGCAAGGCAAGAGGACCGAGCGCTCCTCCCTCCGCGCCGTCCTCCTCGCGCCACGGGCCGGCCACCAGCCCCCTCCTCCGGCGCCCTTCCCAGCCGGGTCGGACCCCGCGCCCGTCCTTCGTCGCCGAGTGCCGCGCCGGACCAGGCCCGAGGCCTCCCTCACCAGCTCGCCGCGGAAGTCCCCTCCGGCCAGGCCGCGGCTCCCTCCTCCGTGCAACCCCAAGCGCCCCGCCTTGGAGCCAGGAGCCGAGCTCCTCTTCTCCAGCGCCAAGATGCGCCTCGGCTCCCTCGTCCTGTGCCGCCGCGCCGCTGCTGCCCTTGCCTCCGTGGATGAACCGTGCTGCTGCCGTGGCCTCGTGCAGCCCTTGTGTTGCTGCCGTTTTTGTTTGTTTTGTTGCCTGTGCTGTACATTTTGACAGATGACCCGAACGAGTACCACGACGCCGTCGAATGCCAAGTACCTCTACATGATGAACGACCAAGTTCCACTACTTCCCACGACGACCATGTGTACCCCTACGGAACGTCTTCGACCAAGTACCCCGACGCCCGAGTACCGTCGCCGTGTACCACTACCGTCGCTCGATGACCGCGAGTACCACTACCGTCGCCCGAGTACCGCTACGAGAACGACTACCTTCGGTGAAGAAATGAGAACGTCTACTTCCTCTCCGAACGGAACATCTACTTCCTCTACGACCCGCGTGAACGACTACTTCCTCTACTTCCACTACTACGGCTACTTCCTCGACGCTCTCGAACCGTCCCGAAACGCACGCTTCGAAGGTATACCGAGACGACCCCGTGGATGACCCGTGTGTTGTTTGTTGTGTTGTATGAAATGTTTCCCGTGTGTGCTTCGTGCCCGTTCCACCTTTTGTCATGTTCCTCGGTTGCCACGCCACCGACTCGTGGGAACCCGACAACGGGATCACCCCATCATCTTGTTCAACTCGTTCACTCCACCTTTTGTTTTGCACCGGTCCCTCACCGAGTTACCGGTACCGATATGATGCCATTGCCTCATTTCGGATCGTTGCCGTGGCACCCTTTCATTCCACCACGGTGACAAATACTTCATATCTCTTTTAAGTCAACCTTTTTAATAACTTGCATAAAACTTGATCATGTCATCCGCATCATGTTAACAACCCTGAATGTTTAATTGTTGTTTGCTTTTAATTATTAAACATGCTCATGGGGATTTTTCCGGATATGTTGTTGTTATTTCCGGCCTCATTTAAAATGTCTAAATAGTGTAGTTTTATTATGTTTCACCTCTTGCCATGCTAAAAACTTTTAAGCTTGTCTTGTAAATAATGAGAGTCAACTAAATAATTAAATGTGGTGTTTCGTCAATATGCAACTCGTTGCATATTGATCTCCACTTAACTTGTAGTTTTGTTTGTGCACTTTGCCATGCCATGCATATTTAACCGGACATGCATCATACTTGAATGTGCATCGTATGCCATGTTTATGCTTGTGTTTTTACCGAGTTGTTTGTTTCTTTCCGGTTGCTTCTCTTGTTAGCTTCGGTTTCGTTCCGGAGTTGTGATGATCCGCTCGACTGTTGCTCCGTCTACTTCTTGGTTCCGTTCTTCTCCCTCGTGGATTCCAGGCAAGATGACCGAACCCGGATAACATTACTATCTTTGCCTATTGCTAGTAGTTTCGCTCTGTAGTTTTGCCTCGATGCCCATGTCTTTCTTGTCAGCCTCCTACTTGTAACCAATTGCCATGTTTAACCAACCTACCTATGCAAACCGTTGCTTGGCTAAGTACGCTTCGCTCAGCCCTTCTTATAGCATTGTTAGTTGCAGGTGAAGATTGAAGATGCTTGCTTCATGTTGAAGTTTGGTTGGGTTATATCACACTATATAAATGCTTAAAAACGAAATCATCTATATACTGGCAGGGTGGAAGGCTAAGCCTTTTGCTTGGTGTTTTGTTCCACTCATGTCGTTAGGAACCGTATAAACCGGTGTTATGTTCCTTGATTATGCGTTCCTAACACGGTTGGGGTGTATGGGACCCCCTTGATAAACCGCTAAGTGCTAAGTCTTTTCCAGCAAATCCCAACATTGGTACTATTTGCCTAATAACTAAAAAAACTTGCATGTGGACTAGCTATCCCTTTTATTTTAATTCAACCCCCCCGGGCCAGTGCTCCACATGAGTGTTGGTCCGAAACGAGCAGACTGCGGGGCCGCCTCGGGGCAACCTGAGGTATCTGGCATACACCTGTAGGATGACTCATCCGGTCGTGTCCTGAGACTTAGATACGCGCGGCTACTATCAGGGTGTCGACACGCCGGGAGGATTTGCTGGATTAGCCTTACCTTAGTTCGGTTTAACTTGAGCACGGGATTCCGAGAATACTCGGGTCTTCCCAACTATGGAGTTGCGACTCCGCGGATCGTGGGCTTGTGATGGGCCAAGTTGGAACACCCCTGCAGGGTTTGAACTTTCGAAAGCCGTGCCCGCGGTTATGTGGCAGATGGGAGCTTGTTAATTCCGGTTGTAGATAACTTGACACAATGTTTCCAATACACTACTAGCGTGTGTACCGTGACTGTCAATTTCCGAATAGGGATTCGGGAGTTGAACACGGTGGGGTTATGTTTGACCGGCTTTAGCTAGGATCACTTCGTGATCATCTTCGACCGATGCTCTTCTCTTCTCGCTCTCTTTTACGTAAGTTAGTGCTAGTTGCTGCTGCAGACTCTTGTTTGTTCCTTCACCTCTCGTTCTTTCTTCAGCCTTGTCCTCACCCAAGGCTTAAATAGTCTTGTTACCTGGGAACGGGATTGCTGAGTCCTCTGTGGCTCACAGTTACTTCACAACACCAGATGCAGGTTCAGCCGAGTTTGAAGCAGGTGGTGGATCAGTGCTTCACCAGGAGCCCGATGAAGAGTTTGGCCGTTTGCTTGTGACGTTTCGATGTTCAGTAGTGGTTTCTACTAGGATTCGATCTTGGCCTGTGGTTTTATGTTGTTTTGGTATCTTTCTTTTGGATCTTACCCGTAGTCGGGCTGTGATCTTTTGAATGATGTATTGCTTATGTATTGTATTGTGTGAAGTGGCGAGTGTAAGCCAACTATCTCCTTTTGCAATTTAATCCCTCTTTTACATGAGTTGTGCAAAGATACCAAACTTGAGATCATTCTAGGATGGGCTTATACCTTTAAGTCGTGCCTCGACACGTAGGAGGTATAGTCCCATCCTGGGCATTACAAGTTGGTATTCAGAGCCTTCTCCGACCTAGAAGCCCCCACTGATTGATCGAATCGTTGACGGTTGAGTCTAGGCACACACTGAAAAACTTTTTGAGTCCTATATTTATATCGGAGAGTAGGATTTCTGTTTGCTTCTCATCCCCTTTCTTTCTGGTGAGGACTCCTGACGATTACTCTTACCTCTTCTACTTTCAAAAATTGCACCAAAAAATTTTTTTTAGGATCCCACGAGTATTCTGGGATTGTTTCGATGTTCTTGTGACAAGGATATTGTTCTCGTTGCCTCCTGTTACCGAGGAGTTGAGCTTCGGGGTATTGTTGACACAAGCATATCGCGGCAGTACTAAATACTTAAAGACGGCCGACATCAAAAATCTCTCCTATACGGCCAGTGGCAAGATAACCCCGACATCACCCAGTACTGGGGAGGTAGTTCGAGAGTATTGCCATAGCTTGTTATAGTGGATGCTTTTCGAAGGTCCGAGGTAAACAGTTTCCGAGAAAGACTGGTTATGTGTTGAAGGATGGATACACCTGGATGTAGGTTTAGAGTTGATTGCGCGGTGCTTCCCGTGTATCCCCAACACCTGATTGCATAACTGGGAACTTTCGGAAATTTATAGGTGGGTTCATCTAGTAGTTCTAGGCATTCTTCCAACGGATGCACGATATGAAGTTCGGGGTTCTACATTGAGTGAAGTGGTTTTATGGACTTGTTCTGATCGGGAGTTGCATCTTAAAGGGTCCTTGGCTATGCTGATCCGGGGATTGCAAAACCCTTTTGTAACACGTTCCATGAGCTTTCAGCACGAAGATGTCGAACGAAACTTCCATCTTGTATTTGTTCTATCTGATCCTTGTTCCTTTTTATTTATCTTTTTATTCTTCCAAGTGGCTTCCCGACGAGTTGATGTACCTACGGAATTCATTCGTTCAATTCTCTGTTCGGATAGATATGTTGCAACATAATCTTCTTCATAGACATCTATCCTTTGTTCTTGTTTTGATTCTGGCATTCGAGTTGCTTCGATGTCAAATGTTGATTCCATACCTTTTCTAGTCGGTGTTCTCATTTTTCTATGGGAGTGCTAATCCTTCTTGTCCATCAAGATCTTCTTGTTAATTCTTTTTCAACCGGTGTGCCTTCTCTTCAAGTTATTCCATACAGACGCCGTTGAGAAATCTGACGGTGTATTGTTTCATTCATTCCAAGTTGTCTTTGTTTTCCCCACCCTCCCACCCTTTTTCTTCTCAGAGCAAGAATTCTCAAATGAAGTATCCATTTTATTCATGTGATGTTTCTTCATTCTTTTCCTTCAATGTTCTTATCCGGTGATTTATCGTGAAGATGTTCAAGAGCTTCTAGTTCATCATTCTTTTGTTTTCATAATTCTGCCGGTGGATGTAATTCAAGATTTCGGTGTTGATCTTATCCTTTTCGTCTTTTCATAATGCTTTCTTATTCCGGTGCACCAATTAATCATTCTCCTCTTGCTATTCATATCCGGAGTGTTGTAGATATCTCAGAAGATTCATAATTCCATTCTTAATCCGTTCAAATTAATTTTTCAGGATTGTTATCTTACTCAAGTCATTTAATTCAACCGGTGCTATATCTCTTAAGCAATCTTTTCCAACGGTGATTTTCTTTAGTGGGCCCTAACCCACAGGTCTTCCCAGGATCTTACCTAACTCTTCTATTTTCTGGAGTTATACTCAATTCTTTTCAAAGTGTGACGTAAGAATGATTTCCATCAGTCACATGCCTTCTCCAAGTCCGCTTTCAAATTCTTGTTCATCATTGGTTCAACCTTTTAATTCTTCATTCCGGAGTGCTCAACAATTCTTCATGGCATTTCTCGTCTTCATTCTCAACATTTGGAGACCGGAGAAGTGTTTCTCTTAAATCTTGGCCGTTCTCTCAAGATTTTTCATGAATTCTTTTCTTTGTGATCCTCCGAAGGCCATCATTTCAGAATATTTCTTCGTTCTCAGTTTTCAACTTCGTTCTCCAAATATTCTTCATTGATGTCTCTTCGTTCGTCTCCATATTCTTACGGTGGTTCTTTCAAAATTACCCTTCCGTTGTTATCGTTTTAATTCACTTGTTCTTTTCACAATCCTATCGGTGCTTCGTTGAAGATTTACCCAAGCTTGTGCTAGATCTCTCTTTAATTCTTTCCAACGAGAATAAGTAGTATGCCAAATCCGTTGGTTGTCATCAATTTAATTGGTGAAGGAGATGCATAACATAACTCTTATTCTTGTTCCTTCAGGTGATTTAATTCTTTGTCTGGAGCTTGTTCATCATATCATATTCTCAGTTCCAAGTTGTTCATCTTGTTTTCCGGAGATCCATGTTGTTTCATTATAGCATTTCAAAGCTCCATCTAATTCATCGCAGGCCTTGAATCTTATTCTTTAAATCTTTCACTTCCATGCTTTCATTACCGGAGTTCTTCATGGTGGTTCATCATCATTTAATTCATCCTCGAAGTCTTCATCAAGATTCTTGTTGGAGCTCAAGCAGTCTTCATCATGCTCTCCATTTGCAATTCTTATCTTTTCAGATGGTGTTATGTCATTCTTGTCAATTTCTTCATGTTTCATGACTCACAAGTTGTCAAGAATGAGATACTTAAACCCATCTTTTCCTTGTTCAGGAGATCTTTTCAACACTTCAATTTAATTGTTGGAGTCATCTTGGGTTATAATTCACCTAAAGCTTTCCCTAAGGATTGTTGCTTTTATGATGCTTTTAAATGACCCAAGTTCTTCATTTATCATTCCGGTGAATAAGTTATCGTCTCCTTGTTGATCTCAATCCAAGCAATTCGTTTCTATTAGTGGCTGGTTGTCACCTCTTAATTTTGATGTTTTCCATAAGCCCACATCAAGTTTATTCTTTTCGTTGTTGAATTCCAACAGCTTCGTTCAACCCTTCTTTGTAAGGATGCTCTTTCAAATTCAATTTTGAGAGAAGTTGTCTTTTTCTTCTTCGTTCAATTATGTCTTTCATTTATATGCTATTCTTTCATTCCGGAGGCATTGTGATGTTGCTCTCTTTGACCATCATCACGTTTTTTTATCAAGATCATATTCTCCCTTGCTTGTCATTTAACCGGAGTGTTGTATTCTTCATTCTAGTTCTCTCATATTATCAAGCTTTACCTCTCTTTCAACCGGAGTGCTGTCTAAATCTTCTTAACCCTTGTGCCATTCTTTTAATTGTTCCGGAGGCTGTGTGTTGTTGTTTTCATCAAGTATCACTTCATCTTCTCTAATTCTTGTTAATTCCTTCCATTTTCAGACGGAGTGCTGCCCAAATTTTGTCATTCTTATTCCTTGGCTATACCATTGAGGTTTCATATTCTTTTGGTTCGTAAGCTCTTGTTTCATGTCCTTCAACCTACAAGGTTCCCGTATGTTCCTTGTTCCTCATCTTACCGGAGTGCTCTTAACTTCGTTCATCTCCATTGCTTTCTTTCTTTCAACTTGTTCAACCTCTCAAGGTTCTTTGGTTTCACTCGTCTGTCAAAGAAGCAACTTTGTTTTACCTCTTCCTCTTCGTTTTTACCCGGTGATATCTCTAGGATCTCGGGTCGAGATCCTCTGTTAGTGTGGGAGAGTTGTGACGCCCGAGACCGACGTCCCAGAAGATTCCAGAAGATTCCAGATGTTCCGGGTTGCCCGTGTGGTTCTTTTGTGCTTGTGTTATTTATTTTTGCATTGCATCATGTCATCATGCCATCATGTCATATTTTATTTTTGCATATCAACCTAAATAAATCGTGTGGACCTTCGGTCCATTTAAATCGAGGGAAGGTGACTTCTCTTTATAACATATAAAAGTCTCTCATTATTATTTAGGGAGCTATATTAATAATTATTCCATTGCTTCGGAATCACCATAACACTTTTGCATAATTTTTCCCCATGTCTTTTCACTTCGAGTTTCACCTTCAAAACCTTGCCAATAATTCTTTTCCGTTGTTTCGAGGTTCCTCCAAAAATTCGAACATTTTTGGACACCTCAATAATCACGTCTTAGTTCAAACCTATTTGAATTAAATTCAAATATGTTTGAATTATTTTTCCGTTCATGCCTTTCTTATTTTTCTCGGACTTTGCTCATTTTATGATGCCCGAGAAAAATAGTCCTTTGTATTATCTTTTCCCTAACCGTCCTCCTCTTTCTCTTTTCTCTCTTTTGTTTTTTTCTGCTAAGTAATAAAAGAGGCAGCCGCACCAGGCCTCTCTCCTCCCTCTTGGGCCCATTCTCTCCTGGCCCGCAGTCTCCCAAACCCTAAGCCCGATCCCTCGCTCTCTCAGTCCTCCCGCAGAGCCGCCGCCACCCCGTTCCCTCGTCCCATCTCGCGAGCGCCCCTTTCCCTCGATCTTCCCCCGCGCCTCGTTCCCCCTCGCAGTTCCCTCGCTCCCCTCCGTTCCCAGCCGGCGACCAAGGGCTGGAGCAGCGCCGCCCCAGGCCGCGGCCTCTTCTCCCGCGCGCGTCCTCCCTCCTCCGCCTTCCTCGCAGCACCCGACCGAGGCTCTCCTCCCCTCGTTGCTCGTTCGTCCTCCCGCGGCCAAGCAGCCGTCGCGCGCCCGTCTCCATCGCAAGGCAAGAGGACCGAGCGCTCCTCCCTCCGCGCCGTCCTCCTCGCGCCACGGGCCGGCCACCAGCCCCCTCCTCCGGCGCCCTTCCCAGCCGGGTCGGACCCCACGCCCGTCCTTCGTCGCCGAGTGCCGCGCCGGACCAGGCCCGAGGCCTCCCTCACCAGCTCGCCGCGGAAGTCCCCTCCGGCCAGGCCGCGGCTCCCTCCTCCGTGCAACCCCAAGCGCCCCGCCTTGGAGCCAGGAGCCGAGCTCCTCTTCTCCAGCGCCAAGATGCGCCTCGGCTCCCTCGTCCTGTGCCGCCGCGCCGCTGCTGCCCTTGCCTCCGTGGATGACCCGTGCTGCTGCCGTGGCCTCGTGCAACCCTTGTGTTGCTGCCGTTTTAGTTTGTTTTGTTACCTGTGCTGTACATTTTGACAGATGACCCGAACGAGTACCACGACGTCGTCGAACGCCAAGTACCTCTACATGATGAACGACCAAGTTCCACTACTTCCCACGACGACCATGTGTACCCCTACGGAACGTCTTCGACCAAGTACCCCGACGCCCGAGTACCGTCGCCGTGTACCACTACCGTCGCTCGATGACCGCGAGTACCACTACCGTCGCCCGAGTACCGCTACGAGAACGACTACCTTCGGTGAAGAAATGAGAACGTCTACTTCCTCTCCGAACGGAACATCTACTTCCTCTACGACCCGCGTGAACGACTACTTCCTCTACTTCCACTACTACGGCTACTTCCTCGACGCTCTCGAACCGTCCCGAAACGCACGCTTCGAAGGTATACCGAGACGACCCCGTGGATGACCCGTGTGTTGTTTGTTGTGTTGTATGAAATGTTTCCCGTGTGTGCTTCGTGCCCGTTCCACCTTTTGTCATGTTCCTCGGTTGCCACGCCACCGACTCGTGGGAACCCGACAACGGGATCACCCCATCATCTTGTTCAACTCGTTCACTCCACCTTTTGTTTTGCACCGGTCCCTCACCGAGTTACCGGTACCGATATGATGCCATTGCCTCATTTCGGATCGTTGCCGTGGCACCCTTTCATTCCACCACGGTGACAAATACTTCATATCTCTTTTAAGTCAACCTTTTTAATAACTTGCATAAAACTTGATCATGTCATCCGCATCATGTTAACAACCCTGAATGTTTAATTGTTGTTTGCTTTTAATTATTAAACATGCTCATGGGGATTTTTCCGGATATGTTGTTGTTATTTCCGGCCTCATTTAAAATGTCTAAATAGTGTAGTTTTATTATGTTTCACCTCTTGCCATGCTAAAAACTTTTAAGCTTGTCTTGTAAATAATGAGAGTCAACTAAATAATTAAATGTGGTGTTTCGTCAATATGCAACTCGTTGCATATTGATCTCCACTTAACTTGTAGTTTTGTTTGTGCACTTTGCCATGCCATGCATATTTAACCGGACATGCATCATACTTGAATGTGCATCGTATGCCATGTTTATGCTTGTGTGTATACTGAGTTGTTTGTTTCTTTCCGGTTGCTTCTCTTGTTAGCTTCGGTTTCGTTCCGGAGTTGTGAGGATCCGCTCGACTGTTGCTCCGTCTACTTCTTGGTTCCGTTCTTCTCCCTCGTGGATTCCAGGCAAGATGACCGAACCCGGATAACATTACTATCTTTGCCTATTGCTAGTAGTTTCGCTCTGTAGTTTTGCCTCGATGCCCATGTCTTTCTTGTCAGCCTCCTACTTGTAACCAATTGCCATGTTTAACCAACCTACCTATGCAAACCGTTGCTTGGCTAAGTACGCTTCGCTCAGCCCTTCTTATAGCATTGTTAGTTGCAGGTGAAGATTGAAGATGCTTGCTTCATGTTGAAGTTTGGTTGGGTTATATCACACTATATAAATGCTTAAAAACGAAATCATCTATATACTGGCAGGGTGGAAGGCTAAGCCTTTTGCTTGGTGTTTTGTTCCACTCATGCCGTTAGGAACCGTATAAACCGGTGTTATGTTCCTTGATTATGCGTTCCTAACACGGTTGGGGTGTATGGGACCCCCTTGATAAACCGCTAAGAGCTAAGTCTTTTCCAGCAAATCCCAACATTGGTACTATTTGCCTAATAACTAAAAAAACTTGCATGTGGACTAGCTATCCCTTTTATTTTAATTCAACCCCCCCGGGCCAGTGCTCCACATGAGTGTTGGTCCGAAACGAGCAGACTGCGGGGCCGCCTCGGGGCAACCTGAGGTATCTGGCATACACCTGTAGGATGACTCATCCGGTCGTGTCCTGAGACTTAGATACGCGCGGCTACTATCAGGGTGTCGACACGCCGGGAGGATTTGCTGGATTAGCCTTACCTTAGTTCGGTTTAACTTGAGCACGGGATTCCGAGAATACTCGGGTCTTCCCAACTATGGAGTTGCGACTCCGCGGATCGTGGGCTTGTGATGGGCCAAGTTGGAACACCCCTGCAGGGTTTGAACTTTCGAAAGCCGTGCCCGCGGTTATGTGGCAGATGGGAGCTTGTTAATTCCGGTTGTAGATAACTTGACACAAAGTTTCCAATACACTACCAGCGTGTGTACCGTGACTGTCAATTTCCGAATAGGGATTCGGGAGTTGAACACGGTGGGGTTATGTTTGACCGGCTTTAGCTAGGATCACTTCGTGATCATCTTCGACCGATGCTCTTCTCTTCTCGCTCTCTTTTACGTAAGTTAGTGCTAGTTGCTGCTGCAGACTCTTGTTTGTTCCTTCACCTCTCGTTCTTTCTTCAGCCTTGTCCTCACCCAAGGCTTAAATAGTCTTGTTACCCGGGAACGGGATTGCTGAGTCCTCTGTGGCTCACAGTTACTTCACAACACCAGATGCAGGTTCAGCCGAGTTTGAAGCAGGTGGTGGATCAGTGCTTCACCAGGAGCCCGATGAAGAGTTTGGCCGTTTGCTTGTGACGTTTCGATGTTCAGTAGTGGTTTCTACTAGGATTCGATCTTGGCCTGTGGTTTTATGTTGTTTTGGTATCTTTCTTTTGGATCTTACCCGTAGTCGGGCTGTGATCTTTTGAATGATGTATTGCTTATGTATTGTGTGGTGTGAAGTGGCGAGTGTAAGCCAACTATCTCCTTTTGCAATTTAATCCCTCTTTTACATGAGTTGTGCAAAGATACCAAACTTGAGATCATTCTAGGATGGGCTTATACCTTTAAGTCGTGCCTCGACACGTAGGAGGTATAGTCCCATCCTGGGCATTACACAACATGATTTGTTTGCCTATGATGTGGTATGGTTTA
This sequence comes from Secale cereale, assembly GCA_902687465.1. NCBI lineage: Eukaryota > Viridiplantae > Streptophyta > Magnoliopsida > Poales > Poaceae > Secale > Secale cereale. The sequence continues at coordinate 699,036,650 of LR738713.1, forward strand.
GTGGTATCTTCCCCCAAGAATTTATTTTGATTGACTTGGCGTATGCTCACGCATATTTAAGACTGTAAAGAAAGTCTGTCAAGCCTTGATGATCTTCAATTTCTGAGTAGCGATATAACTTCCATGCCTGATTCAATGTTGCTTTGTCGCTCTGCATGATTATGACCGTCATTGCTCTTTTAGTTGGTCGCTCCCAGTCTTTTGCTAACCTTCGCCTGTACTAAGCGGACTGACTGCTTGTGCATCCAAAATCCTTTAAACCAGTTATGCCATATGAGTCCACCATACCTTCCTATACATGGTATTTACCTGCCATTCCTAACGAAGATTTTCATGTGCCATCTCGAAATTATTCAAAAAAAATGCATTTCTGTTTTGTGCCCCTGTTTTAGCTCATGAGGAAGTAGTAGTTAATTCATGATCTTTTTAAGTTGGACAAGCTTCACCCCGGGATTGCATGTATAATGTGCAAACCCATAATACGAGAAGGAACTGGCAATGAGTGCGCCCGGCTCAAAATTAATATAACAAACAAACCCTCCCTCACGCTTTGTTCATGAGAAATCAGAAAACTTTGGCAGTGATAAACAAAGGAGATTAAGAGGATGTGATCGTCCTCATTCGGGAGCCGTTCCTCGAAACTTGTCCATCTCAAAAAGTAATTGAGTTATCTGCTAGCATTCGTTGACGAAACATGCATATTCAAAAAAAAATATTACCTCTGTTTTTAAAACCAAGAGCTCTGGTACATGTTTTGTCTTTGTTTCCGACCACGGGTTTTCAACCTTGCCAACAAAAGCCACGGTTCGAGTCTCCACCTTCTTTTAAAGCACCAACTACTGAGAGCATGATTGTCATTCTGAGTGTAATGTGCATTGTCCCAAAGTAGCATTGTCTTTTGCATGATTATGATATCGTTTATTTAGAAATCATTGTATCTAGTCATCGCTTAAACCTTGGAGGTGCCCCTGCATTTATGTTTTGCTTCACTAAAGGGGGCAAGCGAGATACTACTTAATCATATTTGCACACCATGCTCATTACAGATCTATTTGATGTTTCAGTATCATATTGTAAACCTTTCAGTTCTTTGTGATTTTCTCATGAGGCAACTTAATTACTACAGATTCATTGTCTCAGTAAGCTTTTGTCATATGACTATGAAAACTCCTTATATGGTTAATAGCATGTCACCACAGAAATTATTCTTGTTATCATTTACCTACTCGAGGATGAGCAGGAATTAAGCTTGGGGATGTTGATACGTCCAAAACGTATCTATAATTTCTGGTTGCTCCATGCCTCTTTTGGGTGATATTGCTATGATATTTATACACTTGCATACACTTTTGATCATATTTGGACTAACCTATTAACTCAGTGCACCCCAGTGCCAGTTTCTGTTTTCTGTTGTTTTTGTATTTCAGGTTTTCCCATTACGAAAACTGCCAGAAAAATCCCGGAAAAAATATATAAAAAATCAGCGTTCCGGAAGCTTCCATGCGGCCAAAGTAGGGCCAGAGGGGGGCCATAGGGGCTCCAGGCAGCCTGCCCACGCGCCCCCCCTCCTGGCCGCGCCAGGGGGCTGCCTGGGCCCCCCAGGCCTCCGCTGATGCCCCCCTTTGGCATATATTCAACACCCGTCGCAGAAACCCTGATTCTAGACCCCTTTTCTCCAGACGCAATCCCGATCTCCGCCGCCATCGCCATCAAGCTTCGGGGGACCAGAATTCCTGTGTCGGCACCCTGCCGGGACGGGGAAGTGCCCCCGGATTCATCTCCATCAATGTTGCTTCCTCCCTCCATGATGCGGGAGTAGTTCCTCCTCGGGGTTGAGGTTTCTACCAGTAGCTATGTGGTCAATTATCTCTCCCATGATGTGATCTTCGTTGTGATCATAGGCTATGTTAATCTAGGGTGATCCCATGATATTTCCCCTTCCTCTATGTATTGGATTGATGTACTCACTTGTCTTTATCTAGTACAATCCCCGAGACCAAGGTGACAGCGGTCTATTGGACATGGATTAGAAAAATATTTTCATGAGTGATTTCCTCTCTTGTGTGTTGATTGAAGATTGAGAGTCTCTTGGTGCTTGTCTTTGACTATCCTTTAGATATGTTGTGGTGATTGTGGGACTCTCTTTGGATGGCCGCGGTGACATTGGGAAATCCTTAGATTGAGAACTACGAACTTTGAGGTGTGCTTTTGTAGCCCTACATAATTCTCGTCCTCTCTTGACCACGGAGGAATGACCTCCGGGTGCGTCTCCATTGCATGTTTTATGGGAAATATCATGTGATTCGATTATGTTAATGTTGTTGGGAGTTGCCACTAGTGAAAGTATGAAGCCTAGGCCTTGTTTCCACCATTGCAATACCATTTGTGCTCACGTTTACCACTTGTTTGCTTGCTGCACTTTTTATTACAGATTTATATTACTTTGTTTTGCCATCCATATCACTTGCCATTTAACATCTCTTCGCCGAACTAGTGCACCTATACATCTAACAAGTGTATTAGGTGTGTTGGGGACACAAGAGACTTCTTGTATCTTAGTTGCAGGGTTGCTTGAGAGATACCATCTTCAACCTGTACTTCCCTGAGTTCGATAAACCTTAGGTCATCCACTTGAGGGAAATTGCTGCTGTCCTACAAACCTCTGCGCTTGGAGGCCCAAGATAGTCTACAAGAGTAGAAGCGTGTGTAGACATCAAGCTATTTCTTGTGGGGGAGGAATGACCTCCGGGTGCGTCTCCATTGCATGTTTTATGGGAAATATCATGTGATTCGATTATGTTAATGTTGTTGGGAGTTGCCACTAGTGAAAGTATGAAGCCTAGGCCTTGTTTCCACCATTGCAATACCATTTGTGCTCACGTTTACCACTTGTTTACTTGCTGCACTTTTTATTACATATTTATATTACTTTGCTTTGCCACTCCTATCATCCATATTTTACCATCTCTTCGCCGAACTAGTTCACCTATACAACTCCTAGTTGTATTAGGTGTGTTGGGGACACAAGAGACTTCTTGTATCTTAGTTGCAGGGTTGCTTGAGAGAGACAATCTTCAACCTCTACTTCCCTGAGTTCGATAAACCTTAGGTCATCCACTTGAGGGAAATTGTTGTTGTCCTACAAACCTCTGCGCTTGGAGGCCCAACATAGTCTACAGGAGTAGAAGCGTGTGTAGACATCAGCAAGGCACGTATAGTATTGTTGCCATCAAGGATAAAAAGATGGGTTTATGTCATATTGCTTGAGTTTATCCCTCTACATCATGTCATCTTGCTTAAAGCATTACTCTGTACTTATGAACTTAATACTCTAGATGCATGCTGGATAGCGGTCGATGTGTGGAGTAATAGTAGTAGATGCAGAATCATTTCGGTCTACTTGTCACGGATGTGATGCCTATATATAATGATCATGCCTAGATATTCTCATAATTATTCGCTTTTCTATCAATTGCTCGACAGTAATTCGTTCACCCACCGTAGAAATCTGTTATCATGAGAGAAGCCACTAGTGAAACCTATGGTCCCCGGGTCTATTCTCAACATATCAATCTACAATATACTTTACTTTGTTGTTTTTACTTTCTGTTCTTATATCCAAAAATACCAAAAATATCAAACTATCCTATCTATCAGATCTCACTTTCGTAAGTGACCGTAAAGGGATTGACAACCCCTTATCGCGTTGGCTGCGAAGTTCTTATTTGTTTGTGCAGGTGCAAGGGACTCGCGCGTGGTCTCCTACTGGATTGATACCTCGGTTCTCAAAACTGAGGGAAATACTTACGCTACTGTGCTGCATCACCCTTTCCTCTTCGAGGGAATACAATGCAAGCTTGAGAAGTAGCAAGAAGAATTTCTGGCGCCGTTGCCGGGGAGGCTTACGCAAAAGTCATATACCAAGTACCTATCACAAACCCTTATCCTTCGCATTACATTTATTTGCCTCTCGTTTTCCTCTCCCCCACTTCACCCTTGTCGTTTTATTTGCCTTTCTTTTTGCCGTGTGTTTACCGTTCGCTTGCTTCTTGTTTGCTTGTGTGTTGGATTGCTTGCTTGTCACCATGTCTAGCACACCTATCATTATCAATACTCCCGAGAGTGAGTTTCTTAATTTTAAACAAAGGGAGGAGGAAAATCTAAAAGATGTCTGGTATAGAATTTGCAATGCTCAAAATAGATCTACTAGGAAGCTTTCCACTTCCGTGCTTCTTCGCAATTTTTATGTTGGTATAACTCCGTGGAATCGATATATTTTAGATACCATTACCGGAGGGAATTTCTTGGGTAGCCATACTTTTGATTCTTATAATGCTATGACTGAATTATTTGGCTCACCACCTCTTATGGTTAATGGGACTGTTTTAACTCTGGAACATGTTATGCAAAGCCTTGAAATCATTGATAACAAAGTTGCTACAGTAGAGTTGGTTGAGAATTTGGATAGAAAGATCCACAATGAAATTACCCAATATGGATCCAAGGTAGGAGTTATTCTGAAATTTTTGAAAGAAAAGGAACCCATAGTTCAAGAAAAAATATATCAAGATTCTACTAGAATCGATAAACTTGAGGATATTATTACTAATGTAGGGTGTGCTCTTTCTGCTATGAAAACTACTTCAAATCCTTCTACCACTAAATTGTCTAAGTTCATGTATGTTCCTAAAAACAAGGGTGAATCATCTAGTAAAGGAATCGCGGATCTTAAATCTATAAGTGTTCATCCTAATTTTCTCACTTTTGCAAGAGAACCTTTTGATACGAATGAATTTCTTGATTTCTTGCCCAAAAGTTTGATTATCAATAGGAATAAAGAAGTTCCTAAGAATTACAAGTGCTTAATTAAAGAATTGCCTTCCAAAGATGGCAATACCTAGATATATCTTTGTATCGTGCCTAGCTAGGGGCGTTAAACGATAGCGCTTGTTGGGAGGCAACCCAATTTTATTTCCTTTGTTTTTGCTTCTGTTTAGGAATAAATATTGAATCTAGCTTCTGTTTGGATGTGGTTTTGTGTTTTAATTAGTGTTTGTGCCAAGTAGAACCTTTGGGAAGACTTCTGTGAAGTTTATATGATCTTGCTGTAAAAAATAGAAACGTTAGCGCTCACTAGAATAGTCACCAGATTTTACTGGAGAGTGTTATTTAGTTGATTCTTTTTGCAGATGATTAATAGACAAATTCCTCACGTTTACCAATGTATTTAAATTTTTTTGGAGTTACAGAAGTATGCGAAAGTTACAAATTACTGCAGACTATTCTGTTTTTGACAGATTCTGTTTTTCGTGTGTTGTTTGCTTATTTTGATGAATCTATGAGTAGTATTGGAGGTTATGTATCATAGAGAATTTGGATTACAGTAGGTTTAACACCAATATAAACAAAGAATGAGTTCATTACAGTACCTTTGAGTAGTTGTTTGTTTTCTTATACTAACGGAGCTCACGAGATTTTTGGCTAAGTTTTGTGTTGTGAAGTTTTCAAGTTTTGAGTATGGCTTTGATGGACTATAGAACAAAGAGTGGCAAGAGCCTAAGCTTGGGGATGCCCAAGGCACCCCAAGGTAAAATTCAAGGACAACCAAAAGCCTAAGCTTGGGGATGTCCTGGGAAGGCATCCCCTCTTTCGTCTTCATTTATCGGTAACTATACTCGGGACTATATTTTTATTCACCACATGATATGTGTTTTACTTGGAGCGTCATGTATAATTTGAGTCTTTGCTTGTTAGTTTGCCACAATCATCCTTGCTGGACACACCTTTTTGAGAGAGATAAATATGGCCTAGAATTTGTTATAACACTCTATGTGCTTCACTTATATCTTTTGAGCTAAATAGTTTTGCTCTAGTGCTTCACTAATATCTTTTAGAGCACGGTGGTGATTTTATTTTGTAAAAATTGTTGATATCTCATGCTTCACTTATATCCTTTTGAGAGTCTTTTAGAATAGCATGGTAATGTGCTTTGATTTTGAAACTAGTCCTAATATGATAGGCATCCAAGATGAATGTAGTAAAAACTTTCATACAAAGTGCATTGAATATGATGAGAAGTTTGATACTTGATGATTGTTTTGAGATATGAGGATAGTGATATTAGAGTCATGCTAGTGGAGTTATTATGAATTTGAGAAATACTTGTGTTAAAGTTTGTGATTCCCGTAGCATGCACGGATGGTGAACCGCTATGTGACGAAGTTAGAGCATGAGGTATTTGTAGAGTGTCATACTTTGTGTGGAGGTCGGGGGCGCGCGATGGTTAACTCCTACCAACCTCCCCCCTAGGAGCGTGCGTTGATTGCTTTGTTTTGATGACTCGTAAATTTTTGCAATAAGTATATGAGTTCTTTATGACTGGTGATGAGTCCATGGATTATACGCACTCTCACCCTTCCACCATTGCTAGCCTCTCTTGTACCGCGCAACTTTCGCCTATACCATACACCCACTATATAACTTCCTTAAAACAGCCACCATATCTACCTATCATGGCATTTCCATAGCCATTCCGAGATATATTGCCATGCAACTTTCCACCGTTCCGTTCATATGACATGCTTCATATTGTCATATTGCCATGCATGATCATGTAGTTGACATCGTATTTGTGGCAAAGCCGCCATGCATAATTTTTCATACATGTCACTCTTGATTCATTGCACATTCCGGTACACCGCCGGAGGCATTCATATAGAGTCATATTTTGTTCTAGTATCGAGTTGTAATATCGAGTTGTAAATCAATATAAGTGTGATGATCATCATTATTAGAGCATTGTCCCAAAGAAAAAAAGGAAAGGCCAAGAAAAAGAAAGGCCCGGAAAAAAGAAAAAAGAAAAGGGACAATGCTACTATCTTTTTCCACACTTGTGCTTCTAAGTAGCACCATGTTCTTCATGATAGAGAGTCTCGTGTTTAGTCACTTTCATATACTAGTGGGAATTTTCATTATAGAACTTGGCTTGTATATTCCAACGATGGGCTTCCTCAAATGCCCTAGGTCTTCGTGAGCAAGCAAGTTGGATGCACACCCACTTAGTTTCTTTTGTTGAGCTTTCATACATTTTTAGCTCTAGTGCATCCGTTGCATGGCAATCCCTACTCACTCACATTGATATCTATTGATGGGCATCACCATAGCCCATTGATACGCCTAGTCGATGTGAGACTATCTTCCTCCTTTTTGTCTTCTCCACAACCACCACTCTATTCCACCTATAGTGCTATATCCATGGCTCACGCTCATGTATTGCGTGAAAGTTGAAAGGTTTGAAAAAATTGAGTATGAAAACAATTGCTTGGCTGAAACCGGGGTTGTGCATGATATGAATATTTTGTGTGATGAAGAGGGAGCATAGCCAGACTATATGATTTTGTAGGGATAACTTTCTTTGGCCATGTTATTTTGAGAAGACATGATTGATGTGTTAGTATGCTTGAAGTATTATTATTTCTTATGTCAATATAGACTTTTGTCTCGAATCTTTCGGATCTGAACATTCATGCCACAATAAAGAGAATTACATTGAAAATTACGTTGGTTAGCATTCCACATCAAAAATTCTGTTTTTATCATTTACCTACTCGAGGACGAGCATGAATTAAGCTTGGGGATGCTTGATACGTCTCCAACGTATCTATAATTTTTTATTATTCCATGCTATTATATATGATATTTTGGATGTTTAATGGGCTTTATTATACATTTTTATATTATTTTTGGGACTAACCTATTAACCCAAAGGCTCAGTCCAGATTGCTGTTTTTTTGCCTATTTCAGGGTTTTGCAGAAAAGGAATATCAAACGGAGTCCAAACGGAATGAAACCTACGGGAGATATATTTTTGGAACGATATCTTCACGGGAGACTTGAGAACCACGGCAGAGGGAACACGTGGCGTCCATGAGGGTGGGGGCGCGCCCCCGTGCCTCGTGGGACCCATGTTGCTCCCCCGATGCCCTCCTTCCTCCTATATATACCCATGTACCCTGAAAACACTGAAGAAACAGAGAAAACCCTAATTCCACCGCCGCAACCTTCTGTTCCCGTGAGATCCCATCTTGGGGCCTGTTACGGAGCTCCGCCGGAGGAGGGATCTTCCATGGAGTGCTTCTACATCACCACCATCGCGTCACCATGAGTTGTGAGTAGTTTACCACAGACCTTCGGGTCCATAGTTAGTACCTAGATGGCTTCTTCTCTCTTTTTGGATCTCAATACCAAGTTCTCCTCGGTCTTCGAGGAGATCTATTCGATGTAATCTTTTTGCGGTGTGTTTGTCGAGATCTGATGAATTTTGGGTTTATGATCAAGATTATCTATGAGAAATATTTGGTTCTTTTCTGAATTCTTTTATGTATGATTATAATATCCTTGCAAGTCTCTTCGAATTATCGGTTTGGTTTGGCCTACTAGATCTATAGTTCTTGCAATAGGAGAAGTGCTTGGCTTTGGGTTCAATCTTGCGGTGTCCTTTCCCAGTGACAGAAGGGGCAGCAAGGCACGTATAGTATTGTTGCCATCGTGGATAAAAAGATGAGGTTTATGTCATATTGCTTGAGTTTATCCGTCTACATCATGTCATCTTGCCTAAAGCATTACTCTGTTCTTATGAACTTAATACTCTAGATGCATGCTGGATAGCGGTCGATGTGTGGAGTAATAGTAGTAGATGCAGAATCGTTTCGGTCTACTTGTCACGGACGTGATGCCTATATATAATGATCATGCCTAGATATTCTCATAATTATTCGATTTTCTATCAATTGCTCGATAGTAATTCGTTCACCCACCGTAGAAATTTGCTATCATGAGAGAAGCCACTAGTGAAACCTATGGCCCCGGGTCTATTCTCAACATATCAATCTACAATCTACTTTACTTTGTTGTTTTTACTTTATGTTCTTATATCCAAAAATACCAAAAATATCAAACTATCCTATCTATCAGATCTCACTTTCGTAAGTGACTGTAAAGGGATTGACAACCCCTTACCGCGTTGGCTGCGAAGTTCTTATTTGTTTGTGCAGGTGCGAGGGACTCGCGCGTGGTCTCCTACTGGATTTATACCTTGGTTCTCAAAAACTGAGGGAAATACTTACGCTATTGTGCTGCATCACCCTTTCCTCTTCGAGGGAATACAACGCAAGCTCGAGAAGTAGCAGTCACCCACATCCCCCATGCTCACTGCCAGACACCGAGGTACTTCCTCTATGGTGGCGGCGGCGCGAGGCATATCCTATGCCAACCCTCAAACCACCAGTATCCATTCGAACCGCGGTCCGGATGTGGTGTGCCATCCAACGCGGTCCTATATCACTATCCTCGATGGTCTGGGTGCACTTTTTCCCGCAAACTAGAGACAAAGTAGGGGGGTTTTGCCGGCGCCCGAGTGCTACCATGTCTGCCCCTGATCCACGATTAACGCCCCACACGCGCCCGCATGCGTTCCCGCCCTACACCAGCTGCCCGAATTCATGCCACTGTAGAGCGGCCTATCTGCATTGACGCGGTCGCGGAATGGAGGCAACATCTCACTACCGGTATTGAAATGGTGCGCCGGTTGAGAGAACGCTGCCCGCTGCATGCCCGGCTGAACACGCCTCCTCGTTGCATTCGAATGGCTATAGACTGCCCGCCATCCTCCATTAACCAGCGTGTTCTCGGAAATCTACTCCGATCAAATGTTCGTTCACGAGCCGCCCTTCATTAAACACAACACCGGTTGGCTCCAGGCGTCCGCCCGCTATTTAAACGATGCCAGACGCCAGGCACAAATCGCATGACACCTCCACCCCCATCTTCTTCTTGCACCATAATCTCCATTTCATCTAGCGAGCAGGATGTGACGCCCGAAGACCGACGTCCCAGAAGATTCCAGATGTTCCGGGTTCTCCCGTGTGTTTCATTTGTGCTTGTGTTATTTATTTTGCATTGCATCATGTCATCATGCCATCATGTCTTTAATCTTTGCATCTCACTTAAATAAATTGTGTGGACCTTCGGTCCATTTAAATCGAGGGAAGGATGACTTCTCTTTATAACATATGTCCTCTCAATATTATTAGGGAGCTATTTTAAATATTCCATTGTTTGGAATTAACCGCAACACACTTGCATATTTTTCCCATGCCCCTTTTGCTTCAAGTTTCCCTCCTACCTTGCCAACTATTCTTTTCCCTTTTATCGAGGCTCCTCCTAAAGTCTAGACTCCTTTCTAACTCCTTTAAGGCAAGCTAAATATTTTTGGTTTGCACTTCCCTATTTTGTTGGAACCACTTTTGTTGGGTTGGTAATATTCCTTAAAGCCTTACAAAAATGTTCCATCATTTATTTTCTGTTCATGGCCTCTTTTTCTTAATAATTTTGAACTCTCTCTATTTTTCTGCTAAAGAATTAAGAGGGAGAGAGAGATTCCAGCGCGGCCCAACTCCTCCTGGCCTTTTCCCCTCCTAGGCCCAGCCTCCAGGCCAGGCCCACTTCCCTCCTCTGCGCAACCCTAGCCGAGCACATCCCTCGTCCCCATCTCTCGATCTCCCTCAGCCGCCGCATCCCTTCGCTCACTCCAGCGCCGCGCCCCCGACTCCATCTCCCTCCGCTCGATCTCCCTGGAGCCCGATCCCCTCGTCGGCCCTCCTCCTTCCGCGCGCTAGGAGAGCCGCTCGTTCCTCTCCTCCGACGTGCACCCGGCCCCTTCTCCCCAGCCTCCTTCTCGCCGCACCACTTCCCCTGCGCCTCCCCTCGAAAGGCCTCGTCTCCAGCGCGCCCAGGCCATCTCCGCCTCGCCGGAGCACACACCGCCTCCGCGCGGCTCCTCCACATCGCCTCCAGCGCCTCGCCTCCTCTTCGAAATCCCGCCGCCTCGCTCCATGGCGCCGGCGGCTTTGATGACCGACGGGAGCAGCGCGAGCCCCCGTGTTGGCCGACCTGCTCGACTCCTGCCGCCTGTAGTACGCCCCTGCACCAAACTTCGGCCACCGCGAGCACCGGATGCTCTGGTGAGCCCTACGCCAGCCAACAAACCTCTGCTGCCCTTGCCCTGCTTCTTCCACTCTACGAGCACCCAATCTGCGAACCTTGCTGCCATCGGAGGCAACCAGTTCATCGTGTCCTTTTGAACACTCAACCGAGGCCCTTTTGTGTTGTTCTGCATCTCGCCAAGACCCTCTTGGATTTCGGCAAGTAGCATGAGGACTCAGGTCTCGGAGCAACCGGTCCGTCAAGTTTCTCGGAGACCACATGGACGACAAGTACCACTACGATCGGCGATGCGACAAGTACCCCTACCGATGAACGTGAACGACTACTTCCACTACCGTCGCGACGACTACTCCCTCTACGACCCTCGAGTACGACTACACACGAGAACCGCGAGTACCACTACATCAATGTGTACCACTACCGTCGCCGAGGACCCGTGTAATGCAAGCGTCAAGTTCGACTACCGTCGCCGTGTACCACTACTGACTACTTCCTTTTGGCAACGTGAACGGCAACTTCGACAACGACCGCCTCGAGAACGTCTACTTCCACTACTTCCACTACGTCCCTCGACGACTCGAACCGCCCCGAAACGAATGTTCCGAAGGTATAACCCCAAGACGATGACCTGTGGAATGCTTGTGTTGTATGAGATGTTTTCCCTTGTGTGCACCGTGCCCGTTTCGTCTTTTGTCATGCTCCTCGGTTGCCTCGTCGCCGACTCATGGGAACCCGGTGACGGGATCACCCCACCTTTCATCTTGTTCGACTCGCTCACGCCATCTTTTCTTTTGCACTGGCCTCTCAACGGGTTACCGGAACCGAGATGTTGCTGATGCATCACTTTCGGATCGTTGCCGTGGTACCCTTTCCTTCCACCACGGTGACAATACTTCATATCTCTTCATGTTAACTTTTACTAAAAATTGCATAAATTTGATCATGTCATCCGCATCATGTTAACAACATTAAAATGTGTGAATTGTTGTTTGCTAAAATTGCTAAACATGCTCATGGGAATTTTCCGGAATTGTTGTTGTTTTTCGGCCTCATTTAAAATGTCTAAATAGGTAGTTTGTTTTTGCTTCACCTCTTGCCATGTTAACCTTGTCTTGTAAATAAACGAGAGTCAACTAAATAATTAAAATGTGGTGTTTCGTCAATATGCAACTCGTTGCATATTGAGCTCCACTTAACTTGTAGTACTTGTTTGTGCACTTTGCCATGACATGCATATTTAAACCGGACATGCATCATACTTGTTTGTGCATCATGCCATGATTATGATATGTGTGTTTACCGTGTTGCTTGTTTCTTTCCGGTTTGCTTCCCTCGTTAGCTTCGGGTTCGTTCCGGAGTTGTGAGGTTCTGTTCGACCACTTCATGGACTTGTTCTTCTTCCTTGCGGAATCCCAGGCAAGATGATCATACCCTTGGATACCTTTACTACCATTGCCATGCTTAGTTGTCTCGATGCTATCGTTACATGTCGCGCTACCCATCTTTTATGTCAGCCTCTCCTTGTTGCCATGAAGCCTCTAACCTTTTGAAACCTTCCTAGCAAAACCATTGTTTGGCTATGTTACCCGCTTGCTCAGCCCCTCTTATAGCGTTGTTAGTTGCAGGTGAAGATGAAGATCGTTCCAGGAGGGAACTTGTTGTTGGAATATCACAATATCTATTATTATTATTAACACACCTATATACTGGGCATGGGTGGAAGGCTTGGCCTTTTGCTCGGTGTTTTGTTCCACTCATGCCACCTTAGGCGCCGATAAACCGGCATTATGTTCCTTGATTTTGCGTTCCTTACACGATGGGTATATGGGACCCCTTGACACTTAGACTTTGAATAAAACTCCTCCAGCAAGGCCCAACATTGGTTTTAATTTGCCTCATAATAACAACTTAATTAAATAATTAAACTTGCATAGGGGGTCGCACCCTCGGGTACTCTTTTCTACATAGCAGGGGGGCCAGTGCTGATGGTGTTGGTCCCGAACGGGGAGTATGCGGGGCTACCACGGGGAAACTCGAGGATTGGTTTTACTCGTATAATCGCCCATCCAGTCGTGGCCTGAGACGAGAGTAGGATTTCTTTTATTCCTCATCTCTTTTCACTCTGGTGAGGACTCCTGGCGATTACTTTTATCTCTTCTACTCTCAAAAATGCACCAAATTTTTTTTAGGATCACGCGAGTATTGTTTGGATTGTTCCGATGTCTTTGTGACGAGAACATTGTTCTCGATGCCTCCTGTCATTTAGGGGTTCTGGCAATGTCCCAGGGAGTTGAGCTCCGAGGTGTTGTCGTCACAAATATATCGCGGCAGTTCTAGAATACTTAAGATGGCCGACATCGAAAACTCTCCTATGCGGTTAGTGGCAAGATAACCCCGACATCACCCAGTACTGGGGAGGTAGTTCAGGAGTATTGCCATAGCTTGTATAGTGGATGCGTTTCGAAGGTCCGAGGTAAACGGTTTCCAGAAACAACTGGTTATGTGTTGAACGATGGATACAGCTGGATGTAGGATTAGAGTTGAGTGCGCGGTGCTTCCCCTGTATCCCCAACACCTGATTGCATAACTGGAAACTTTCGGAAATTAATAGGTGGGTTCATCTAGTAGCTCTAGGCATTCTTCCAACGAGTGCATGATATGGAGTTCGGGGTTCTACATTGAGTGAAGTGGTTTTATGGGCGTTGTTCTTATCGGGAGTTGCATCTTAAAGGGTCCTTGGCTATGCTGATTCGGGGATTGCAAAACCCTTTTGTAACACGTTCCATGAGCTTTCAGCACGAATATGTGGGACGAAGCTTCTATCTTGTTTTTGTTCTATCTGCTCCTTGTTGTTTTTATTTATCTTTTGTTCTCCCTAGTGGCTTCTTGACAAGTTGATGTACCTGCGGAATTCATTCGTTCAATTCTCCGTTCGAATGATATTGTGAATTTATGTTGCTACATATCTATCCGTTGTTTTGTTTTCATTCTGGTATCGAGTTGCTTCGATGTCAAATGTTGATTCCATACCTTCCTAATCGGTGTTCTCATATTTCTATGGGAGTGCTAATTCCTCTTGTCCATCAAGATTGTCATGTTAATCCTTTTCAACCGGTGTGCCTTCTCTTCAAGTTATTCCATACGGACGCCATTGAGAAATCTGACGATTTGTCTGTTTCATTCATCCCAAGTGTCCTTGTTTTCCCCACCCTCCCACCCTTCTTCTTCTCGGAGCAAGAAATTCTCAGATGAAGTATCCATTTTATTCATGTGAGGTTTCTTCATTCATTTCCTTCAATGTTCTTATCCGGTGCTTTATCATGAAGATGCTCAGGAGCTTCAAGTTTTTCATTCTTCGTTCTCGTTTCTTCTTTGGTGAATCTAATTCAAGATTTTTGGTGTTGATCTTATCATTTTCCTCTTTTCACAATGCTTTCTTATTCCGGTGCACCAATTAATCATTCTCCTCTTGCAATTCATATACGGTGTGTACAAGATATCTCAGATGATCCGTGTTTCCATTCTTAATCCGTTCAAGCTATTTTGAGGATTATCATCTTATTCAAGCCATTTAATTCAACCGGTGCAATATCTCTTCAGCAATATTTTTCAACGGTGATTTCTTTTGAGTGGGCCCTAACCCACAGGTCTTTCTCCAGGATTTTACCTGACTCTTCTTTTTTCCGGAAAATTCTTTTCAAGTGTGACGTAAGAATGAAATTACATCAGTCACGGCCCTTCTCCAAGACCGCTTTCAAATTATTTTTCATCATTGGTTCAACATTTTTAATTCTTCATTCCGGAGTGCTCAACAATTCTTATGGCATTTCCCATCTTCATTCTCAGCATTTGGAGATCGGAGAAGTGTTTCTCTTAAATTTTGACCCGTTCTCTTGATGAGTTGTGGTTCTAGCTTCATGCCATCCTCATTATTGTTCCGATTGTGAGGAATTCTTTTTATACCCGTCCGAAGCATTTCATGAATTCTTTCCGTTGTGATCCTCTGAAGGCCATCATTTCAGAAGATTTCTTCGTTCTCAGTTTTCAACTTCGTCCTCCAAATATTCTTCATTGATGTCTCTTCGTTCGTCTCCATATTTTTTACGGTGGTGCTTTCAAGTTTACTATTCCGTTGTTATCGTATTAATTCATTTGTTCTTTTCATAATCCTACCGGTGGTTCGTTGAATAATTATCCGAGGTTGTGCTAGATCTCTCTTTAATTCTTTGCAACGAGAATAAGTAGTATGCCAAATCCGTTTGCTTGTCATCAATTTAATTTGATGAAGGATAAGCATACGTAAATCTTATTCTTATTTTTCCTCGAAGTGACTAATCTCTGTTTTCCGGAGCTTGTTCATCATATCATATTCTCGGTTCTAAGTTGTTCATCTGGTTTTCCGGAGCTCCAAGTTATTTCAATTATATCATTTCAAAGCTCCATCTAATTCATCGCAGGCCTTGAATCTTATTCTTTTCATCTTCCACTTCTCATGCTTTCATTACCGGAGTTCTTCATGGTGGTTCATCAAGACTTAATTCATCCTAAGTCTTCATCAAGATTCTTGTTGGAGCTCAAGCATTCTTCATCATGCTTTCCAAGTGCAATTCTTTCTACCTTATTGTTTGAGATGGTGGTATGCCATTTTTGACAATTTCCCTTCATGTTTCATGATTCACAAGTTGTCAGGAATGAGATATTTAAACCCATCTTTTTCTTTGTTCAGGAGATCTTTCCAACCCTTCAATTTATTCGTTGGAGTAATCTTGGGTTGTATTTCACCAAAAAGCTTTCCCTAAGGATTATTGCTAATTATGGTGCTTATAAATGAACCAAGTTCTTCATTTATCATTCCGGTGAATTAAGTTTTTTTTCATCTCCTTGTTGATCTCAATCCAGTTAAATGTTTCCGTCAGTGGCTGGTTGTCACCTCATAATTTTGAGATGCTTTCCATAAGCCCACAACGAGCTTATTCTTTTCGTTGTTGATTTTTCCAACAACTTCGTTCAATCATTCTTCGTAAGGATGCTCTTTCAAATTCAATTTTGAGAGAAGTTGTCATATTTTTCTACGTTCATTTCTTTCATTCATCTATATTCTATTCTTCATTCCGGAGGCATTGTGATGTTGCTCTCTCCAAACCATCATCTTGTTTATCGAGATCATGTTCTTTCCTTGTTTATCTATTTATCCGGACTGTTGTATTCTCCATTCAAGTTCCGTCATCTTATTTAGTTTTGCTTCTCTTTTGACCGGAGTGCTTATCTGAAATCCTTCTTGCCACTTGTGCCATTCTTTCAATTGTTTCAGAGGCTGTATGTTGTAAATTTCAGCAAGTATCATCTCAACTTGGCAAGTTCTTGCTCAATTCCTTCCATTTTCAGACGGAGTGCTGTCCAAATCATGTCATTCTTATTCCTTGGCTATACTGTTGTGGTTTTATATTCTTTTGGTTCGTAAGCTCTTGTTTCACGTCGTTCAACCTACAAGGTTCTCATAACGCTCCTTGTTCCTCTTTTCTAACGGAGTGTTTTCATCTTCGTTCATCTCCATTGTACTCTTATTCAACTTGTTTAACCTCTCAATGTTCGTGGTTTCACTCGTCTGTCAAAGAAGCAACTTTGTTTTACCTCTTCTTTTTCGTTTCTACCCGGTGCTATCTCTAGGATGTCGGGTCGAGATCCTCTGTTAGTGTGGGAGAGTTGTGACGCCCGAAGACCGACGTCCCAGAAGATTCCAGATGTTCCAGGTTCTCCCGTGTGTTTCATTTGTGCTTGTGTTATTTATTTTGCATTGCATCATGTCATCATGCCATCATGTCTTTAATCTTTGCATCTCACTTAAATAAATTGTGTGGACCTTCGGTCCATTTAAATCGAGGGAAGGATGACTTCTCTTTATAACATATGTCCTCTCAATATTATTAGGGAGCTATTTTAAATATTCCATTGTTTGGAATTAACCGCAACACACTTGCATATTTTTACCATGCCCCTTTTGCTTCAAGTTTCCCTCCTACCTTGCCAACTATTCTTTTCCCTTTTATCGAGGCTCCTCCTAAAGTCTAGACTCCTTTCTAACTCCTTTAAGGCAAGCTAAATATTTTTGGTTTGCACTTCCCTATTTTGTTGGAACCACTTTTGTTGGGTTGGTAATATTCCTTAAAGCCTTACAAAAATGTTCCATCATTTATTTTCTGTTCATGGCCTCTTTTTCTTAATAATTTTGAACTCTCTCTATTTTTCTGCTAAAGAATTAAGAGGGAGAGAGAGATTCCAACGCGGCCCAACTCATCCTGGCCTTTTCCCCTCCTAGGCCCAGCCTCGAGGCCAGGCCCAGTTCCCTCCTCTGCGCAACCCTAGCCGAGCACATCCCTCGTCCCCATCTCTCGATCTCCCTCAGTCGCCGCATCCCTTCGCTCACTCCAGCGCCGCGCCCCCGACTCCATCTCCCTCCGCTCAATCTCCCTCGAGCCCGATCCCCTCGTCGGCCCTCCTCCTTCCGCGCGCCAGGAGAGCCGCTCGTTCCTCTCCTCCGCCGTGCGCCCGGCCCCTTCTCCCCAGCCTCCTTCTCGCCGCACCACTTCCCCTGCACCTCCCCTCGAAAGGCCTCGTCTCCAGCGCGCCCAGGCCGTCTCCGCCTCGTCGGAGCACACACCGCCTCCGCGCGGCTCCTCCACATCGCCTCCGGCGCCTCGCCTCCTCTTCGCCATCCAGCCGTCGTGCTCCATGGCGCCGCCGGCTTTGATGACCGACGGGAGCAGCGCGAGCCCCCGTGTTGGCCGACCTGCTCGACTCCTGCCGCCTGCAGTACGCCCCTGCACCAAACTTCGGCCACCGCGAGCACCGGATGCTCTGGTGAGCCCCACGCCAGCCAACAAACCTCTGCTGCCCTTGCCCTACTTCTTCCACTCTACGAGCACCCGATCTGCGAACCTTGCTGCCATCGGAGGCAACCAGTTCATCGTGTCCTTTTGAACACTCAACCGAGGCCCTTTTGTGTTGTTCTGCATCTCGCCAAGACCCTCTTGGATTTCGGCAAGTAGCATGAGGACTGAGGTCTCGGAGCAACCGGTCCGTCAAGTTTCTCGGAGACCACATGGACGACAAGTACCACTACGATCGGCGATGCGACAAGTACCCCTACCGATGAACGTGAACGACTACTTCCACTACCGTCGCGACGACTACTTCCTCTACGACCCTCGACACGACTACACACGAGAACCGCGAGTACCACTACATCAATGTGTACCACTACCGTCGCCGAGGACCCGTGTAATGCAAGCGTCAAGTTCGACTACCGTCGCCGTGTACCACTACTTCCTTTTGGCAACGTGAACGACTACTTCCTTTTGGCAACGTGAACGACAACTTCGACAACGACCGCCTCGAGAATGTCTACTTCCACTACTTCCACTACGTCTGTAATGCCTAGGATGGGACTATACCTCCTACGTGTCGAGGCACGACTTAAAGGTATAAGCCCATCCTAGAATGATCTCAAGTTTGGTATCTTTGCACGACTCATGTATAAGAGGGATTAAATTGCAAAATGAGATAGTTGGCTTACACTCGCCACTTCACACAATACATTACATAAGCAAAACATCATTCAAAACATCACAACCCGACTACGGGCGAAGATCAACAGAAAGATACCAAAACAACATAAAGCCACGGGTCAGGATCGAATCCTAGTAGAAGAACCACTACTGATCATCGAAACGTCACAAGCATACGGTCACTCTCTTCATCGAGCTCCTGGTGAAGTACTGATCCAACTCCTGCATCAAACTCGGCTGAACCTGCATCTGGTGTGGTGAAGTAACTGTGAGCCACAGAGGACTCAACAATCCCGTTCCCGGGTAACACGACTATTTAAGCCTTGGGTGTGGAACAAGGCTGAAGGAAGAATAAGAGTCTGCAGCAGCACTAGCACTAACTTACGTAAAAGAGAGCGAGAAGAGAAGTGCCTCGGTCGAGAGATGATCACGAAGTGATCCTAACTAAAACACGTCAAACATAACCCCACCGTGTTCATCTCCTGAATCCCTTTCGGAAAATGACAGTCACAGTACGCACGCTGGTAGTGTATTGGAACATGGTGTCAAGTTATCTACAACCGGATATTAACAAGCTCCCATCTGCCACATAACCGCGGGCACGGCTTTCGAAAGTTCAAAACCCTGCAGGGGTGTTCCAACTTGGCCCATGACAAGCCCACGATCCACGGAGTCGCAACTCCAAGGTGGGAAGACCCGAGTATTCTCGGAATCCCGTGCTCAAGATACTCCAAACTAAGGTAAGGCTAATCCAGCAAATCCTCCCGGCGTGTCGACACCCTGATAGGTAGCCGCGCGTATCTAGTCTCAGGACACGACCGGCTGGGCGATGCTACAGGTTTTTACCAGACCTTGAGTTTCCTCGAGGTGGCCCTGCAGGACCCCCAGGTCGGACCAACACTCATGTGGAGCACTGGCCCGGGGTTGTTGATTAAAATAAAAGGGATAGCTAGTCCCTATGCAAGTTTTATTAGTTATTAGGCGAATAGTACCAATGTTGGGACTTGCTGGAAAAGACTTAGCACTTAGCGGTTTATCGAGGGGGGGCCATAAACCCCAACCGTGTGAGGAACGCATAATCAAGGAACATAACACCGGTTTATACGGTTCCTAGCGGCATGAGTGGAACAAAACACCAAGCAAAAGGCTTAGCCTTCCACCCATTGCCAATATATAGATGATTTCATTTAAGCATTTATATAGTGTGATATAACCCAACAAACTTCAACATGAAGCAAGCATCTTCAATCTTCACCTGCAACTAACAATGCTATAAGAGGGGCTGAGCGAACGTACTTGGCCATTCAACGGTTTGCATAGGTAGGGTTGTTAAACATGATCATGGTTACAAATAGGAGGCTGACAGGAAAGACATGAGCATCGAGGCAAAACTATAGAGCGAGACTACTAGCAATAGGCAAAGATAGTAATGGTATCCGGGTTCGGTCATCTTGCCTGGAATTCCGCAAGGGAGAAGAACGGATCCATGAAGTAGACGGAGCAACATAGATGAGAGAATCCGCACAACTCCGGAACGAAACCGAAGCTATCAAGAGAAGCAAACCGGAAAGAAACAAGCAACACGGTAAACACACAAGCTTAAACATGGCATACGATGCACATCCAAGTATGATGCATGTTCGGTTTAAATATGCATGGCATGGCAAAGTGCACAAACAAAACTACAAGTTAAGTGGAGCTCAATATGCAACGAGTTGCATATTGACGAAACACCGCATTTTTAATTACTTAATTGACTCTCGTTTATTTACAAGACAAGATTAAATGTTTGTTAACATGGCAAGAGGTGAAGCAAAAATAAACTACCTATTTAGACATTTTAAATGAGGCCGGAAAAACAACAACAATTCCGGAAAATCCCCATGAGCATGTTTAGTAATTATAAGCAAACAACAATTAAACATTTTAGTGTTGTTAACATGATGCGGATGACATGATCAAGTTTATGCAATTTTATTAAAAGTTGACAGGAAGAAGATATGAAGTATTGTCACCGTGGTGGAAGGAAAAGGGTGCCACGGAAACGATCCGAAAATGATGCAACGCAACATCTCGGTTCCGGTAACTCGTTGAGAGACCGGTGCAAAAGCAAAGGTGGAGTGAACGTGCGGAACAAGATGAAAGGTGGGTGATCCCGTCACCGGGTTCCCACGGGTCGGCGACGAGGCAAATGAGGAACATGACAAAAGGACGAAACGGGCACGGAGCACACAAGGGACATCTCATACACACAGCGACATTCGTTCTCGGGGTTATACCTTCGAAGCGTTCATTCTCGAAGCGGTTCGAGTCGTCGAGGGAAGTAGTGGTACACGTTCGTCGAGGAAGTAGTGGTACATGGCGACGGTAGAGGAAGTAGTTGTTCTCGTTCGTAGTCGTACACGGGGCGACGGTAGTGGAAGTAGTGGTACTTGACGCGTTCGTCTGGTGTAGTCGTACTCGTTTCTTCACCGAAGGTAGCCATACACGTACGTAGACGTTCGGGTATCCGTATATGTACTTGGCGGTCTTCAACTTGTCGGTCTTGACAACAATGAAGGGATATTTGGCATCCAACAGCAGCAACAAGCGACGGGTGGTCTCGGCCGTGGTCGTCGTGGAACTTGAGATAAACAACACAGCAACAAACTCAAACACGGCACGGTCACGGGAAGGAGACTGCTCGGGGCGACACCGGCGCCCGAAGGAGCTGCTGGTCGGAGGCGAGGACGAGGCATGGAGGCTGCTCGAAGAGGGGGCGTGGAGGAAGAGGCCTTGGCGCTGGATCCCGCAGGAGACGGGCGACGGCGGCACTCGAGGTCGATGGGGAGGCGCTGACCAGGGCAGCCTGCTCGCGGGAGATGGGGTCGGGCGACCATGGCGCGGACGGAGGCGGCTTCCTGGCCGTCGCGGACGAGGCACTGGCCCGGTCCGCTGCTCCTGGAGAGGAGGGCCTGAGGCCGGGGCGCTGAAGATGAGGGGGCGACGAGGGGAGATCGGCGCTGGGGATCCTCTCCCTGACGATGCGGACGTGGCTTGAGGGAGCGAGGGCTGCGAGAGGAGGCGCTGCCTTGGCGCGCGGAGGAGCCGGAGCCGAGGCCCTCGGCCTTGGGGCGTGGCTCGGTGAGAGGAGAAAGGTGCGGGCGAGAGAGGGTGGGACGAGTGAGGCTGGAAGATGGGGCTCGGGGCTAGCGATGGGATCGAGAGGAGGCGGCGGACGAAGGAAACAGAGGGAGGAGCGAGCGCTGGGACGTGAGGAGCTGCGCTAGGGCTTAGGGTTAGCGCTAGGAGTGGGCCTTGGGCCGCCTGGGAGGAGAGGGAGGCTGAGAAAACTGGGCCTGGCCAGAAGGCTGAGATAGAATAAAAAGGGGGTCTGCTGTTTTTAAATAAAAGAGAAAGGCAAAAGGAAAGGATAGATGTGATGGGCATAGGGTAAAATTCCCTGGACTCACAAAATGAGTTTGATCAAAGAAAAAAATAGAAGTGGCAGGATTGGAAATTAAATTCAAATTCCGTTGAATTTAATTCAAATGGCTTAATCAAAGACTAGGATTTTGAAGGGTCCAAAAATGTTCACATTTTTGGGGGAACCTCAATAAACGAGAAAAGAAATATAGGGAAGGTTTAAGGCAAGGAATTGAGAAGAAAAGGCATGGGGAAAATATATGCAAGTGTGTTGGGTTATTCCGGAGCAATGGAATATTATTTATAATAGCTCCATAATATTAGGAGGATATGTTTTAAAGAGAAGACACTCTTCCCTCGATTTAAATGGACCGAAGGTCCACACAATTTATTTAAGTTGAGATGCAAAGAATAAAGACATGAAGGCATGATGACATGATGCAATGCAAAATAAATAGCACAAGCACAAAAGAAACACACGGGAGAACCGGAACATCTGGAATCTTCTGGAATCTTCTGGGACGTCGGTCTTCGGGCGTCACAACTCTCCCACACTAACAGAGGATCTCGACCCGAGATCCTAGAGATAGCACTGGGTAAAAACGGAAGAAGAAGAGGTAAAACAAAGTTGCTTCTTTGGCAGACGAGTGAAACCAGGAACCTTGAGAGGTTTAAGAATCTTGAAGGAAAAGAATGCAACGGAGAAGAACGAAGTTAAAAGCACTCCGTTAGAAAAGAGGAACAAGGAACATTATGAGAACCTTGTAGCTTGAAAGACATTAGACGAGAGCTTACGAACCAAAAGAATATGAAACCGAAATGGTATAGCCAAGGAATAAGAATGACAGAATTTGGACAGCACTCCGTCCGAAAATGGAAGGAATTAACAAGAACTTGAGGAGATGGAATGATATTTGAAGAAAACAACAACACATTGCCTCCGAAACAATTAAAAGAATGGCACAAGGTTAAGAAAGATTCAGACAGCACTCCGGTTGAAAAATGAGGTAAAACTAGATAAGATGACGGAACTTGAATGAAGAATACAACACTCCGGTTAAATGATAAACAAGGGAAAGAACATGATCTTGATAAAAACGAGATGATGGTTTGGAGAGAGCAACATCACAATGCCTCCGGAATGAAAGAATAGAGTATAGATCAATGCAAGAATGAACGGAGAAAGATATGACAACTTCTCTCAAAAAGAATATGAAAAACATCCTTACGAAGAAGGGTTGAATGGAGTTGTTGGAAAAATCAACAGGAAAAGAATAAGCTTGATGTGGGCTTATGGAAACATCTCAAAATTATACGGTGACAACCAGCCACTAACAGAAACAAATTGCTTGGATTGAGATCAACAAGAAGACGATAAACTTAATTCACCTGAATGATAAATGAAGAACTTGGGTCATTTATAAGCACCATAATAGCAACAATTCTCAGGGAAAGCTTTTAGGTGAAATACAACCCAAGATTACTCCAACGAACAAATTGAATGGTTGGAAAGATCTCCTGAACAAAGAAAATGATGGGTTTAAATATCTCATTCTTGAAACTCGTGAATCATAAAACATGAAGGAATTGTCAAGAATGACATAACACCATCTTAAAGATAAGGTAGAAAGAATTGCACTTGGAAAGCATGATGAAGAATGCTTGAGCTCCAACAAGAATCTTGATGAAAACTTCGAGGATGAATTAAATGATGATGAACCACCATGAAAACTCCGGTAATGAAAGCATGAGAAGTGAAAGATGAAAAGAATAAGATTCAAGGCGTGCGATGAATTAGATTGAGGTTTGAAATGATGTAATTGAAATAACTTGGAGCTCCGGAAAAACAAGATGAACAACTTAGAACCAAGGATATGATATGATGAACAAGCTCCGGAAAACATAGAATAATCACTTCGAGGAAATAAGAATAAGATTTACTGTATGCTTATCCTTGATCAAAATAAATTGATGACAAGCAACGTATTTGGCCTACTACTTATTCTCGTTGGAAAGAATTAAGAGAGATCTCGCACAAACTTGGGTAAATCTTCAACGAACCACCGGTAGGATTATGAAAAGAGCAAATGAATTAAAACGATAATAACGAAAGAGAAATCTAGAATGAACCATCGTAAGAATATGGAGACGAACGAAGAGGCATCAATGAAGAATATTTGGAGGGCGAAGTTCAAAACTGAGAACGAAGAAATATTCTGAAATGATGGCCTTCGGAGGATCACAATAGAAAAGAATTCATGAAATGCTTCGGATGGTATAAAAGAATTCCTCACAATCTGAACAATAATGAGGATGGCAAGAAGCTAGAACCACGAATCTTGGAAGAACGGATAAGGATTCAAGAGGAACTCGTCTTCGGGTCTTCAAAAACTGAGAAGACGATGAGATACACCACCATGAATTGTATGGCACTCCGTAATTAAGAATTAAAAGGTTGAACCAATGATGAAAAAGAATTTGAAAGCGGTCCTGGAGAAGGCATGTGACTGATGTAATTTCATTCTTACGTCACACTTGAAAAGAATTTTTGAATAACTCCGGAAAATAGAAGAGTCAGGTAAGATCCTGGGAAAAGGCCTGTGGGTTAGGGCCCACTCAAAAGAAACACCGTTGGAAAAGATTGCTTAAGAGATATTGCACCGGTTGAATTAAATGGCTTGAATAAGATGACATTCCTCAAAATAGCTTGAACGAATTAAGAATGGAATTATGAATCTTCAGCACTCTGGATATGAATAGCAAGAGGAGAATGATTAATTGGTGCACCGGAATAAGAAAGCATTGTGAAATGAGGAAAAGGATAAGATCAACACCGAAATCTTGAATTACATCCACCGGCAGAATTTGAGAACAAAAGGATGATGAACTTGAAGCTCTTGAGCATCTTCACGATAAACCACCGGATAAGAACATTGAAGGAAAAGAATGAAGAAATATCACATGAATAAAATGGATACTTCATCTGAGAATTTCTTGCTCCGAGAAGAAGAAGGGTGGGAGGGTGGGGAAAACAAAGACAACTTGGAATGAATGAAACAGACAAATCGTCAGATTTCTCAACGACGTCCGTATGGAGTAACTTGAAGAGAAGGCACACCGGTTGAAAAGAATTAACATGAAGATCTTTATGGTCAAGAAGAATTAGCACTCCCATAGAAATATGAGAACATCGATTAGGAAAGGTATGGAATCAACATTTGACATCGAAGCAACTCGAATACCAGAATCAAAACAAAAACAAAGGATAGATATGTTTATGAAGAAGATTATGTTGCAACATATCTATCCGAACAAAGAATTGAACGAATGGATTCCGCAGGTACATCAGCTTGACGAGAAGCCCCTTGGAGAACAAAAGGAAAAAAAACAAGGATCAGATAGAACAAATACAAGATAGAAGCTTCGTTCCACATCTTCGTGCTGAAAGCTCATGGAACGTGTTACAAAGGGGTTTTGCAATCCCCGGATCAGCATAGCCAAGGACCCTTTAAGATGCAACTCCCGATCGGAACAAGCCCATAAACCACTTCACTCAATGTAGAACCCCGAACTTCATATCATGCATCCGTTGGAAGAATGCCTAGAACTACTAGATGAACCCACCTATTAATTTCCGAAAGTTTCCAGTTATGCAATCAGGTGTTGGGGATACAGGGGAAGCACCGGCACTCAACTCTAATCCTACATCCAGCTGCATCCATCCTTCAACACATAACCAGTCTTTCTCGGAAACTGTTTACCTCGGACCTTCGAAACGCATCCACTATACAAGCTATGGCAATACTCCCGAACTACCTCCCCAATACTGGGTGATGTCGGGGTTATCTTGCCACTAACCGTATAGGAGAGATTTTCGATGTCGGCCGTCTTAAGCATTCTAGTACTGCCGCGATGGATTTGTGACGACAACACCTCGGAGCTCAACTCCCCGGGACACTGCCACAACCCCTAATGACAGGAGGCATCGAGAACAATGTTCTTATCACAAAGACATCGGAACAATCCAAACAATACTCGCGTGATCCTAAAAAAAAATTTGGTGCAATTTTTGAGAATAGAAGAGACAAGAGTAGTCGTCAGGAGTCCTCACCAGAGAGAAAGGGATGAGAAGCACAAGAAATCATAATCTCCGATATAAATATAGGACTCAAAATATTTTCAAGTGTGTGCCTAGACTCAACCGTCGACGATTCGATCAATCAGTGGGGGCTTCTAGGTCGGAGAAGGCTCTGAATACCAACTTGTAATGCCCAGGGTGGGACTATACCTCCTATGTGTCGAGGCATGACTTAAAGGTATAAGCCCATCCTAGAATGATCTCAAGTTCGGTATCTTTGCACGACTCATGTATAAGAGGGATTAAATTGCAAAATGAGATAGTTGGCTTACACTCGCCACTTCACACAATACATTACATAAGCAAAACATCATTCAAAACATCACAACCCGACTACGGGCGAAGATCAAAAGAAAGATACCAAAACAACATAAAGCCACAGGTCAGGATCGAATCCTAGTAGAAGAACCACTACTGATCGTCGAAACGTCACAAGCATACGGCCACTCTCTTCATCGAGCTCCTGGTGAAGTACTGATCCAACTCCTGCATCAAACTCGGCTGAACCTGCATCTGGTGTGGTGAAGTAACTGTGAGCCACAGAGGACTCAGCAATCCCGTTCCCGGGTAACACGACTATTTAAGCCTTGGGTGTGGAACAAGGCTGAAGGAAGAATAAGAGTCTGCAGCAGCACTAGCACTAACTTACGTAAAAGAGAGCGAGAAGAGAAGTGCCTCGGTCGAGAGATGATCACGAAGTGATCCTAACTAAAACACGTCAAACATAACCCCACCGTGTTCATCTCCTGAATCCCTTTCGGAAAATGACAGTCACGGTACGCACGCTGGTAGTGTATTGAAACATGGTGTCAAGTTATCTACAACCGGATATTAACAAGCTCCCATCTGCCACATAACCGCGGGCACGGCTTTCGAAAGTTCAAAACCCTGCAGGGGTGTTCCAACTTGGCCCATGACAAGCCCACGATCCACGGAGTCGCAACTCCAAGGTGGGAAGACCCGAGTATTCTCGGAATCCCGTGCTCAAGATACTCCGAACTAAGGTAAGGCTAATCCAGCAAATCCTCCCGGCGTGTCGACACCCTGATAGGTAGCCGCGCGTATCTAGTCTCAGGACACGACCGGATGGGCGATGCTACAGGTTTTTACCAGACCTTGAGTTTCCTCGAGGTGGCCCTGCAGGACCCCCAGTTCGGACCAACACTCATGTGGAGCACTGGCCCGGGGTTGTTGATTAAAATAAAAGGGATAGCTAGTCCCTATGCAAGTTTTATTAGTTATTAGGCGAATAGTACCAATGTTGGGACTTGCTGGAAAAGACTTAGCACTTAGCGGTTTATCGAGGGGGCCCCATAAACC
Organism: Secale cereale; assembly: GCA_902687465.1. Taxonomy (NCBI): domain Eukaryota; kingdom Viridiplantae; phylum Streptophyta; class Magnoliopsida; order Poales; family Poaceae; genus Secale; species Secale cereale. Next base: position 699,064,082 of record LR738713.1, read on the forward strand.
CCAACCGTGTGAGGAACGCATAATCAAGGAACATAACACCGGTTTATATGGTTCCTAGCGGCATGAGTGGAACAAAACACCAAGCAAAAGGCTTAGCCTTCCACCCATTGCCAATATATAGATGATTTCATTTAAGCATTTATATAGTGTGATATAACTCAACAAACTTCAACATGAAGCAAGCATCTTCAATCTTCACCTGCAACTAACAATGCTATAAGAGGGGCTGAGCGAAGCGTACTTAGCCATTCAACGGTTTGGATAGGTAGGGTGGTTAAACATGATCATGGTTACAAATAGGAGGCTGACAGGAAAGACATGGGCATCGAGGCAAAACTATAGAGCGAGACTACTAGCAATAGGCAAAGATAGTAATGGTATCCGGGTTCGGTCATCTTGCCTGGAATTCCGCAAGGGAGAAGAACGGATCCATGAAGTAGACAGAGCAACATAGATGAGAGAATCCTCACAACTCCGGAACGAAACCGAAGCTATCAAGAGAAGCAAACCGGAAAGAAACAAGCAACACGGTAAACACACAAGCTTAAACATGGCATACGATGCACATCCAAGTATGATGCATGTCTGGTTTAAATATGCATGGCATGGCAAAGTGCACAAACAAAACTACAAGTTAAGTGGAGCTCAATATGCAACGAGTTGCATATTGACGAAACACCACATTTTTAATTACTTAATTGACTCTCGTTTATATACAAGACAAGATTAAATGTTTGTTAACATGGCAAGAGGTGAAGCAAAAATAAACTACCTATTTAGACATTTTAAATGAGGCCAGAAAAACAACAACAATTCCGGAAAATCCCCATGAGCATGTTTAGTAATTATAAGCAAACAACAATTAAACATTTTAGTGTTGTTAACATGATGCGGATGACATGATCAAGTTTATGCAATTTTATTAAAAGTTGACAGGAAGAAGATATGAAGTATTGTCACCGTGGTGGAAGGAAAAGGGTGCCACGGAAACGATCCGAAAATGATGCAACGCAACATCTCGGTTCCGGTAACTCGTTGAGAGACCGGTGCAAAAGCAAAGGTGGAGTGAACGTGCGGAACAAGATGAAAGGTGGGTGATCCCGTCACCGGGTTCCCACGGGTCGGCGACGAGGCAAATGAGGAACATGACAAAAGGACGAAACGGGCACGGAGCACACAAGGGACATCTCATACACACAGCGACATTCGTTCTCGGGGTTATACCTTCGAAGCGTTCATTCTCGAAGCGGTTCGAGTCGTCGAGGGAAGTAGTGGTACACGTTCGTCGAGGAAGTAGTGGTACATGGCGACGGTAGAGGAAGTAGTTGTTCTCGTTCGTAGTCGTACACGGGGCGGCGGTAGTGGAAGTAGTGGTACTTGACGCGTTCGTCTGGTGTAGTCTTACTCGTTTCTTCACCGAAGGTAGCCATACACGTACGTAGACGTTCGGGTATCCGTATATGTACTTGGCGGTCTTCAACTTGTCGGTCTTGACAACAATGAAGGGATATTTGGCATCCAACAGCAGCAACAAGCGACGGGTGGTCTCGGCCGTGGTCGTCGTGGAACTTGAGATAAACAACACAGCAACAAACTCAAACACGGCACGGTCACGGGAAGGAGACTGCTCGGGGCGACACCGGCGCCCGAAGGAGCTGCTGGTCGGAGGCGAGGACGAGGCATGGAGGCTGCTCGAAGAGGGGGCGTGGAGGAAGAGGCCTTGGCGCTGGATCCCGCAGGAGACGGGCGACGGCGGCACTCGAGGTCGATGGGGAGGCGCTGACCAGGGCAGCCTGCTCGCGGGAGATGGGGTCGGGCGACCATGGCGCGGACGGAGGCGGCTTCCTGGCCGTCGCGGACGAGGCACTGGCCCGGTCCGCTGCTCCTGGAGAGGAGGGCCTGAGGCCGGGGCGCTGAAGATGAGGGGGCGACGAGGGGAGATCGGCGCTGGGGATCCTCTCCCTGGCGATGCGGGCGCAGCTTGAGGGAGCGAGGGCTGCGAGAGGAGGCCCTGCCTTGGCGCGCGGAGGAGCCGGAGCCGAGGCCCTCGGCCTTGGGGCGCGGCTCGGCGAGAGGAGAAAGGTGCGGGCGAGAGAGGGTGGGACGAGCAAGGCTGGAAGATGGGGCTCGGGGCTAGCGATGGGATTGAGAGGAGGCGGCGGACGAAGGAAACAGAGGGAGGAGCGAGCGCTGGGACGTGAGGAGCTGCGCTAGGGCTTAGGGTTAGCGCTAGGAGTGGGCCTTGGGCCGCCTGGGAGGAGAGGGAGGCTGAGAAAACTGGGCCTGGCCAGAAGGCTGGGATAGAATAAAAAGGGGGTCTGCTGTTTTTAAATAAAAGAGAAAGGCAAAAGGAAAGGATAGAGGTGGAATATGGGCATAGGGTAAAATTCCCTGGACTCACAAAATGAGTTTGATCAAAGAAAAAAATAGAAGTGGCAGGATTGGAAATTAAATTCAAATTCTGTTGAATTTAATTCAAATGGCTTAATCAAAGACTAGGATTTTGAAGGGTCCAAAAATGTTCACATTTTTGGGGGAACCTCGATAAACGAGAAAAGAAATATAGGGAAGGTTTAAGGCAAGGAATTGAGAAGAAAAGGCATGGGGAAAATATATGCAAGTGTGTTGGGTTATTCCGAAGCAATGGAATATTATTTATAATAGCTCCATAATATTAGGAGGATATGTTTTAAAGAGAAGACACTCTTCCCTCGATTTAAATGGACCGAAGGTCCACACAATTTATTTAAGTTGAGATGCAAAGAATAAAGACATGAAGGCATGATGACATGATGCAATGCAAAATAAATAGCACAAGCACAAAAGAAACACACGGGAGAACCGGAACATCTGGAATCTTCTGGAATCTTCTGGGACGTCGGTCTTCGGGCGTCACAACGTCCCTCGACGACTCGAACCGTCCCGAAACGAATGTTCCGAAGGTATAACCCCGAGACGATGACCCGTGGAATGCTTGTGTTGTATGAGATGTTTTCCCTTGTGTGCACCGTGCCCGTTTCGTCTTTTGTCATGCTCCTCGGTTGCCTCGTCGCCGACTCGTGGGAACCCGGTGACGGGATCACCCCACCTTTCATCTTGTTCGACTCGCTCACGCCATCTTTTCTTTTGCACCGGCCTCTCAACGGGTTACCGGAACCGAGATGTTGCCGATGCATCACTTTCTGATCGTTGCCGTGGCACCCTTTCCTTCCACCACGGTGACAATACTTCATATCTCTTCATGTTAACTTTTACTAAAAATTGCATAAACTTGATCATGTCATCCACATCATGTTAACAACATTAAAATGTGTGAATTGTTGTTTGCTAAAATTGCTAAACATGCTCATGGGAATTTTCCGGAATTGTTGTTGTTTTCCGGCCTCATTTAAAATGTCTAAATAGGTAGTTTGTTTTTGCTTCACCTCTTGCCATGTTAACCTTGTCTTGTAAATAAACGAGAGTCAACTAAATAATTAAAATATGGTGTTTCGTCAATATGCAACTCGTTGCATATTGAGCTCCACTTAACTTGTAGTACTTGTTTGTGCACTTTGCCATGACATGCATATTTAAACCGGACATGCATCATACTTGTTTGTGCATCATGCCATGATTATGATATGTGTGTTTACCGTGTTGCTTGTTTCTTTCCGGTTTGCTTCCCTCGTTAGCTTCGGGTTCGTTCCGGAGTTGTGAGGTTCTGTTCGACCACTTCATGGACTTGTTCTTCTTCCTTGCGGAATCCCATGCAAGATGATCATACCCTTGGATACCTTTACTACCATTGCCATGCTTAGTTGTCTCGATGCTATCGTTACATGTCGCGCTACCCATCTTTTATGTCAGCCTCTCCTTGTTGCCATGAAGCCTCTAACCTTTTGAAACCTTCCTAGCAAAACCATTGTTTGGCTATGTTACCCGCTTGCTCAGCCCCTCTTATAGCGTTGTTAGTTGCAGGTGAAGATGAAGATCGTTCCAGGAGGGAACTTGTTGTTGGAATATCACAATATCTATTATTATTATTAACACACCTATATACTGGCCATGGGTGGAAGGCTTGGCCTTTTGCTCGGTGTTTTGTTCCACTCATGCCACCTTAGGCGCCGATAAACCGGCATTATGTTCCTTGATTTTGCGTTCCTTACACGATGGGTATATGGGACCCCTTGACACTTCGACTTTGAATAAAACTCCTTCAGCAAGGCCCAACATTGGTTTTAATTTGCCTCATAATAACAACTTAATTAAATAATTAAACTTGCATAGGGGGTCGCACGCTCGGGTACTCTTTTCTACATAGCAGGGGGGGCCAGTGCTGATGGTGTTGGTCCCGAACGGGGAGTATGCGGGGCCACCACGGGGAAACTCGAGGATTGGTTTTACTCGTATAATCGCCCATCCGGTCGTGGCCTGAGACGAGATACGCGCGGCTACTATCAGGGTGTCGGCACGCCGGGAGGTCTTGCTGGACTTGTTTTACCATTGTCGAAATGTCTTGTGCACCGGGATGCCGAGCCTGATCGGATTTCCCTAAGATAAGGGGTGATGATATTATATTTATCACTTCAGCTAATCGTGAGAGCTTGTGATGGGCTAAGTTGGGACACCCCTGCAGGGTTATAATCTTTCGAAAGCCGTGCCCGCGGTTATGTGGCAGATTGGAATTTGTTAATATCCGGTTGTAGAAAACTTAACAGAGGATCCGAAGTAAAACACACAACTGTGTGAGTAACCGTGACTGTCTCTTTTCACTTTGAGAAGAGAACACGGTGGGGTTATGTTTGACTCGTAAGTAGTTCAGGATCTTTAGCGATCACTACTAGTTGCGACCGTTTGCGTAGATGCTCATCTTATTCTTGTACTCGTAAGCTAGCCACCATATTATGCTTAGCCGCTGCTGCAACCTCACCACTTTACGTCTTCCTACCCATAAAGCTTTGCTAGTCTTGATACCCATGGTTATGGGATTGCTGAGTCCTCGTGGCTCACAGATACTACAACACCAGATGCAGGTTCAGCCGAGGATGATGCAGGAGCTGGTTCAAGTACTTCATTGGGAGCTCGATGAAGAGAGTGGTCGTATGTTTGTGACGTTTTCGACGATCAGTAGTGGTTTCTACTAGGGGCGATTCGGACCTGTGGCTTTATGTTTTGGTATCTTTCTTTTGGATCTTCGCCCGTAGTCGGGTTGTGATGTTTTGAATAATGTTTTGCTTATGTAATGAATTGTGTGAAGTGGCGAGTGTAAGCCAACTATCTCCTTTTGCAATTTCATCCCTATGTTTACATGAGTCGTGCAAAGATACCAAACTTGAGATCATTCCAGAATGGGCTTATACCTGTAAGTCGTGCCTCGACACGTAGGAGGTATAGTCCCATCCTGGGCATTACACAGGAAGACGAGTTATCCGGCATAAAAGCCGGCTGGGTAGCCTGGCGGGCCCGCCAAATACGAGCCACGCAACTCTCTGCTCAACCTCCCTTGTAGATCCATGACACTGCAAATCGGGTCAGGGAGACGGAAGCTCCAAGCCGGCGTGTGGTTTAGCAACTCGCCACTCCAAGCCAGCTCGCCGAGGAGTGGCGAGTTGCTCCAGGCCAACTTGCGGGGGAGCACGGGGGCACGGGCATCGTGGCTGACATTGATGACATTGTGTCGTACCGCTTCTCATGTGCCTGCGACCGCGCCATCCGCCGTCAATATTCGCGTAACCGCGCCTTGCCGGCCGAGTAAGAAACCGGCTTCATGGAGATCGATGAGGTGGTGGCCAGCACATACGCGCCCGCCGCCATCATCGAGGAGAAGTAGAACCTGGGAGGCCACTTCCGCTTGGATCCCATGAAGGCCGCCGTCGAGGCGATACCGGCATACACAGCCGGTGTCTTCCCCGGTTCGCAGGCCACCGTCGTCCCCGCCCCAAAAACCAACCTTCATATCTGCTTCATGAAAGCGGAGGGCGCCCTTCCCCTCCGGCTGAAGCATATCCCGGCAATGCCACTCCGATGAGCAGCGCTGCCAAACACGGGGAAGCTGAAGCCCTTTGCGTTGAATCATATACCTCCAGGGCTCACGGCAGTCCGACGAGCGGGCCACCGGACATGGGGAAGACAAAGGAGATCCGTCACGGCCGGCCATAAACTAGTAAAGGTATCCGTGTCGTGGAAATGGATACCAGCCACTAGTTTTATCTTAGTCTGATATAGTTTTTAGTTAAAAGTAGTCAAAAATGTAATGAATGTACTACAGTTTATATGAAACCCGTCTGTTCGGTTCAAACAGTGGTTAAAGTGTATACGAACATTGTTGAATGGCCGGCTCCCGCATTCTTGTCCACTGACGGATGCGGAAGCAAATTTGCGGGTGAGAGATACCTTAACCGGTATGAAGGGATAGGCTAGAGTAATACTATTGCCATACTTGCGTTTGCGTGTATGGGGTGACGGTACGATACGTTGCACTGACACAACCATCGGTAGCACTCCATTGGAATGGAGCGTGTACGTACCATTTAGCCTACTCTTGCAGGGACATGGCCAAATTGCATACGTATCCTGTCCATTCTGATATTACTATATTGCAATATACTACGCCACTTCCGGCACTCTTTTGTACGTACGTAGTAAGTTTGTAACCATCTACCCGCCATTATCTCATTCTTCGTCCCCTCCCTTCTATTTGTGCTCACAAGCCAAACCCAAGCAGCGCAGAGCAGACACGCGAAAGCAAACTCACAAGGAGCGAAGAAGAGACCCAAGGGCAGCCGCTGCGTTGGAGCAGGAGACCTATGGCGGGCCTTGGGTTCGAGGAGACCGAGCTCCGGCTCGGCCTGCCAGGCGGCGGCAACGAGGCCGAGGAGGCGGCCGCCGCAGCGAGGAGCTCCGGCAAGAGGGGCTACGCCGAGACCATCGACCTCGTGCTGAAGCTGGAGCCAGCGTCGGCGGCCGCGCCGCCGTCCGAGGCCGACGAGGAAGTGGCCGACGGCGTCGCGGAGGCGCAGCCGTCTCCGGCTGCTGCCGACGGGCAGCTGAAGCGGTCGCCGAGCCAGAGCAGCGTGGTCACCACCGCGCAGCCGGACGCGGACGACCCCGAGAAGCCGCGCGCGCCCAAGTACGTCCTCGTCGTCCCTCGTCAATCTGCATGCGAATGTGGTGTTGTTCCATGGCCGTGGAGAGGACCACCACCATCATCCATGTGAAGAATTATTAACTGATTGATCGATGTTTGGTACGTGGAGCAGGGCGCAGGCGGTGGGGTGGCCGCCGGTGCGGTCGTTCCGGAGGAACATGCTGGCGGCGGCGGAGAAAGGGGGGGCGGCGCTGGTGAAGGTGAGCATGGACGGCGCGCCCTACCTGCGCAAGGTGGACATGGGCACCTACAAGAGCTACCAGGAGCTGTCCAAGGCCCTGGAGAAGATGTTCAGCTCCTTCACCATCGGCAACACTCCCCAGGGGATGACGACGGGCATGAACGAGAGCAAGCTGGTGGACCTGCTGAGCGGCTCCGACTACGTGCCCACCTACGAGGACAAGGACGGCGACTGGATGCTCGTCGGCGACGTGCCCTGGGAGTAAGTAATTAGCTAAAGCGCATGCATCATGCATGTTTTCTCTTCTCATGCTGGTGTTGGTTACGTACTTGCTAATCTCTTCTTGTCACTCTAATGGCAGGATGTTCGTGGCGTCGTGCAAGCGCCTCCGGATAATGAAAGGATCAGAAGCCATCGGCCTCGGTCGGCGCCCTCTTAACTGTCAGATTCACATGTCCATGCTCGATGACCGTTTGCTAACTCCGTTTGCCTTCTGTTTTTTCAGCGCCAAGGGCAATGGAGAAATGCAAGAGCAGGAGCTGATCGACGTAGGGTCCATTTCAAGATTATGACTGTGCTTGCCCAACTATTGTGTACCGTAATATACTACTGCTACTCCGTACTATGTTCCGTCCATCTTGTTGTCATATATATGTAGTATGTATGTATACGTGAGAAAGATGCCATTGGCGTGTCACTGTTTACGTGCAATCAAAAGTGTTTTTGCGTGGTACGCAGAAAAGGCACAAAGATGCCCTTCCATTATTATCCGGAAGAAGAAAAGAAGTCAGATGGTGGCTACCACACTACCGACTCCACTCCAGGGATCTTGCAGTTTGTCCAACAGCAGCGCACAATTATCATGCTGCCGTTGGACAAATAATCGCCCGGCAGCCTTGTTTAATTATGATTATGAAGCTGTTCCGTGGTGTCCAGGTTCGTTCTTCTGTATTAATTAGACGCGTGTGTGTGTGTGTGCACAAGAAACATTGCCAACGTTTCATGTGCTGTGCTGGTGTGATGCACACTCAAAACGCCCATCTCCATATACTCCCTCCGTCCGGAAATATTTGTCATCAAAATGAATAAAAATAAATGTATCTAAAAGTATCTTAGTTTTAAATACATCCCCTTTCGTCCATTTTGATGACGAGTATTTTCGGACGGAGGGAGTACATCTCTGAGCCAGCTAAAGGGAGGGGACAATGCCATGTGCATATGGCCGGATAGGGAGATGATGTTCTTATACAAATTTCAGTGGCGTCAAACACTGCTGCATAGCTGTGTTCTATGGCAAGGGTACGATTTATTGCTCCCCTGGTTAAGCGATTAAAAGGGTGCAAGGTTGGCAAAAATGAAGTGCCCTTATTTGCAGCAAACTTCGGTTCGCTCCTTCCATGCTACCGGTCCCTCCATCCCACAATATAAAGGGGGAGGCTCCTTTGATTCAAAAGAATTCTAGAGGATTGAAATCCTCCAAAAAAAAAAATGACTTTGATTCATAGGATTGGATCATCCCATAGGATTTTTGCCTATGAAATCTATTGTACTGCTACATTTCATAGGAAATCTAACATCCACTCCAACCTCTTTTTAAAATTCCTTAGTTTTTCATGTGTCCTCAAACACTACTTACTAATCCTATAGGATTCAAGTGGGCATGCCACTTCAATCCTATACTTTTTCTATTAATACATTTTCAAAATCCTGTGAATCAAAGAGGCCCTAAAATGTTATTACATCCAAAAGGCATTTGCGAGTTGAAGGTATGTTATGTAGTACACATGACATGTTTCCTTGGGGGATCTTGTGTCCCCTCCTGATGATGACAAGCTTCAAGTCTGGTGATTTTCAATTGCACCAACTAGAGCAAGCAAAAGAATCTTACAATATTTTCCTCCATCTCGCAAGTCCAATCAAGCGGCATGACAGAAGGATTGCCGACATAAAGACTTTCTCCCTCACAACTTAAGGGCATTTCAGCAAGCATCTGGTCTAATAACAGGAAAGATTGATTTTATATCTGTCTGTACTAAGCAATGCAGCTGAACATGCCTGGCAGAACAGTCTAAATGATTCACAACTTTATTGCACCAGAAAATAATATGGCGGAATACGGCTACATATTAGGACATACCCAAAACCAGTTGATGCAAGTTTCACTTCCATGTAGCAGCTTATACAACAGGGACATTACATATATTATGGGTTTGGAGGTGCACAAAACAAATAAATAAATACTCGCCAATTGTCTAATTTCACAAATTAGAGTGCGCACAATGAGCGGTTCTCTAGCTATGGTTATGTGATTATCATCATTATTATCAATCAAGAATCAAGATGAACAATGCACTCTGACCGCTTGAATCCAATCCATATTTTGTCCTCCGGTAACTGAAACAAACACAAGAATCAGCACATGCATTGGTAGGATGCTTAGGAGGTACACAAGATCCATTGAAATGATGCTTACCTGTTCTTGTGGAAACTGTGAGAGCTGGACCCGTTTTGAACCGTCTGCTAGCCGCTTGCATGGAAGATGTGGTTCAGCTGCAGCGAACTCATTCAGAACCTGGCAAAATTTGTGGCAATTACATTGGAAAACGAAGACAGGGGTAATGCTCTTTCACCTTTGTTCACTAAGTGATATCTCAGATGCAAAATTGTACACATAAGTTGGCGGGTTTTCTTTATTGCACCGGTTAATTTGTTTGGTGCCACTATCTTTTGTAAGTGTGCTGCTGTGCTTGAATTAATAAATTATTGCAACTCAATTTAGCTCTTTCAGTTTGTTTCCGTTTCAAAATTCCAAACTAAATTTTACTCTGGTTCATGTTTGAGTTAGCTATGCAGTAACATGTGTGAAGCTTGAACCAATTGCCAGCTACTGGTAAATTATGATATACTGTATGGCAGAAAAATGTTGGCTAACAGCATTATATTATAACTATGACTTCATTTCTGAGTTTACCACCAGAATGTTGCCCCACTACTCTGAAGTACCAAGAGTACCAAGAGTACCAAAAGCAACTAACTTTGTCATTTTTTACTTAACGAATTATATGGTAAACCTGATACACCATCAAACGTTGCCTGACATATGGATAGCATGGGGAGTCACGGACATCACTATCACTGTGATATATCTAACGTCCACATATAGCCAGATAGGTGCCAGTAATGGCTAGGATTATGACAAAAAAGGTAACGATACTATGGATGGTAGATCAAGTGCCAACCTGATAGGAGCAAGAACTCAAAACCGTCAAGAGATTGATGAGTGTACCTAGGTTTTGGGTATACAGGTGGGCTTTAGTGGTATCCTTCATGTGTGCTGTTTAGGCCCGTAGACCTACAAAGTTGGAGGGCCCAGGATGTCACCTAAGCCTGCTATATCCTTTTAAAAGGAAAATAGAACATCTCAAATGATCCCAGGTCCATATGAACCCAGGCCAAAAACTCACTTCCAAGTGTTGGAAACAATCAGACAAAAATCATGTTCATAATTTTGGAAACACTTTGGAAAAAAAAAATCATGGTCCATATAAGCCCAGGCCAAAAAATTAGTTCTATTTTGGTTGATATCTGAAACTGCAAATTTTAGGTAAAATTTTATGATCATATATTTGCTTTGTAACAAATACTCTGTAGATTTACAATTAGTATACACTCCTAACTTGTTTTATTTGCATACCATACAATGGTCAGATTGTTTATCCAAAATTTTCAGGCTCATACTTCGTCGTACAATGTGTATATACAATTGTTTTTCTGACTGATACAACTTTGAAGTGATGTTTTTGAATTGTTAATCGGCAGCAGAAAATCCGCAGTTGGGAAATATGCTGCTATATACTTTTTTAGGTAGGCCACAACGACTGCTTTGCGGTGCATAAGAGATAAGGGGTTTGTTACAACACCTTAGGCTACAACATAGTTACACGCTACATAGGGCAGACTGTAATAATGTAGATGCACTGTTTCCAACAGTATGATTCCTAAGCTAAAGAATCTTACGGCCTGATACACCTTCAGCTTCACTGCTTACTCCTTGCTAGACTCCAGTTGATACACATTGCTTCGTTAGATTCTTTCTGTTTATCAGTTTCTGAAGGGGAAAAGGCAAGCCAAAAACCAAGAGCCAAATTAAATTATTTTTCCCACCAAATAGGAAAACGTCACTATTTTTCTAACTGAAATGCAATTCAGACAGGAGTAAACTTTTTAGTTCAGTTCTGGTTTGTTTGGTTCAGTCTAATTTTGCACACGTTTGCATAAATTGGGCAAGCCAATAAAACTGGTGAGCAACATTCTTAAACAATATAAAGCTAATACTGAGATAGCATATTTCTCACTTCTTTTTTGAGATTATATCTCCCACTTTCTGATTGCTGATAGCAAACGGTTACTGCTTAGCACTTCAAACATGTTCATCCAATAACCTTGAAACTACTGGCCAGCACACACGAAGAAAGGAGTTTTGGAAGAAAGCTCAAGCTGAAACGAAAGTTTACTTTGGGGGTGAGGAAATGTTAACAAAGTAATACCTGGTTTTTTATTGCACCAATCAACATATCTTGGCATCCAAATGCATGTACATTCTTCAGATTTGGGCACTGAAGTAGCAGCCGCTCTGCAAAATATTTAAATTGTTTATAGTCGTAAAAGCCGCTACCAACTTGACAGCCTCATGAAAAAGTGACACAATACCTGGGTGTAGATTTGTACAAGTGTTGAGGTTCAGATCAATCAACTCTGCGCATTTCACATACAAAGCCTGCCATATTTGAAATTAGTAACAAGACTATCCATACAAGGACTTGGGTGAATCTCTGCTGGCAAAATTTGAAGGCTTACATCTATTGCTGAACAGCCCCATAGACTGAGCTTCTTCAAATTATCATGCTTTATGATTAGCTTCTGGCGCATAGGTTGCTTTTTTAAGGTGGGTAATTTTGGGCACAATCTAATCCTTCCATTGACCTCACCAAAATAAGCTCCCTGTTTTTCATTCTGCAAGTTAGAACGTAAGCTCATTCCACAGTCCATGAGCTGAAGAAGTGGCAATTGTGCTGTTGCGGCCTGGATCCCACCTAGAAAACACATAAGAGAGATTCTTAACACTGGAACATGTAATGGTTGATTGGCAAATTCATTTTCGGTGGAGCAGAAATAATAAACCATGAAATTCACATATAGAGCTTACATGTAGTAATATTTGGGCAGAGAGCAAGGAGCAGCCTCGATAAAGTATTTGGGAACGCCTTGCAGATCATACTAACACCACTATCACTGATGCTAGATCTGGGGTATAATCAAAACGAGTAACTGCATAAGCTAATTTGAAGTATCACGCCACAGGAAAATAATCATCACCTTTATGTTAATTCCATAATTTTAGTTTTATATCCAAAAGGATATATTGGAGCTTACCCACTTAAATCAAGCAATTCCAAGCTTGCACAAGATCTGACGATAGATGCAACAGCTGCATCTGTCATTTTTGAACCAAGAATCAAGGATAGCATGCACAAGCCCCTGATGAAGCAGTAATGAGATTTGAGATTTAGAGATTGAAATATTATGAAACTGGAATTATAGTGAGAAGAGAACTATAATGTTATAGCTCAGATACAACAAGATTCTGGCTCGGCTGCTTTGGCTCGGCCTGAGCGCTGGGAACAGTCTGTTTTCTATTTTGTTTCATTTCTAATAAAAATGGGGTAGGGGGGGACCCCTTTTCTTCAAATGAAATAAAAAGAACTATAACGTTATAGCTCAAATACAACAAAATTGTGCTAAGAGCATGCTGGGGTAGAAATATACCTGAGGTTGGCACCCTCTAGAGCGGACACAGCTTCATTAGACAGTTGAATTGATGATATGTGCAAATTTCTTAAGTTAGGGCACGTTCGGCCCAGGCCATCCATCAAACTAACCAGGTCAGTACATTCAGTACTTTGTTGTGTGAAACACAGGGAGAGCTCGCTCATATTAGGGCAGCTTATGACCTACAACAAATTTGTGTCCAATGAATTCATGCCCACAATAAAGTTAATATAACTGTAAATACTAATAGCATACAATATTACCGATTCCGAAAGGGAGCAAAGATCTGATAGCCAAAGGACATTAAGACTTGAAGAGCTTAGATTAAGAAAACCAAGATTAGAGCAACCACCGATTTTGAGAATTGAGAGAGAACGCTTCTCTGAAACAAGTCGACTTAGCTCCTCTCTGTTAGAATAGAACTTAAGTTAATATAGGAGCTGAACAGAGGGATTTGTGTGAACCTTCTATCCATTTGCATGACATTTCTATTTCAAAATCGATGCATGGTCAACACGACTTGCATGGCAAGAAAATGGAAAATAGACAAGTTTCATGCAAGCATAACATAACATGGTGTGACAAAATCAACCAGCAAAAGATCCAAAAAAAATCAACCTGCAATTGCATTATTACATATATAAAAAAATAAGTACAAATCCTCATTTACAAGGTAAAACTAAAATCACGCCTTAACTGTGTCTGACCTTGCAAGGTAGGCAACTATTAGTTGAGAAGCTAGCACTTGCAAAAAAAGGGGAAGACGCCTTTAAAACTAGTGATTGAAATTATAACAAGGCAAGTGTATTTGATATAAAATAGTGTAAACTAAATAACTAAATTTCAAAAAAGATATATAGATGCCAACATAGCGTTTAGAATGTATGAGTAATGTTAGAGATTTACAACATACCCAGTCATATTGTTGATTGCCTTGTCGGCCATGGTGATCTCCAGAGTTTCCAAACTTGAACAGGAAAATGCAAGACATGACAGCATGGTGGCATCAACATCACTGGATCAAACATATACGAATAAGATACATGTCGCCAGTGGAACATCTTTTATCGGCATAGGAAACAAACACGGGAGGTCTGGAACTAGATTAATTGTCGCTGCAGCCAGATCAAAAACAATGCATGGCTTTTACTTATCCACTCTCACATCAACTTAGGTGCATATATTAATTTCATTGTAAATAAGCAGGACAGAGAAACATATACAGATATACTGAAGCACCAAAGCTAGATTAACCATGCTGCTTCGACCATATCCAGAATACCACAATGTATTTATTTCACACTTGCGTCAACTTAAGTGCATATGATTATTTCACTGTACATAAGCAACAGCTGGATGTGAAAACCTTTAAGAGACACAGAAGACAAGCGGTCTTGTCTTGTCATTAATAAGGCCCTAACTGCACACAACAATTACACACAGAATTCTAAAACCAGATGGTGGCATCTATAATCCTATACCAGAAACATTATCAAATAACTGATTGCAGTAACCAATTTATAGTGCTTTAATTACTAGTTTGTGGTTGTATCCTTACAGGCTCACAGCAAGAGATAAGCAACAATAATTTTTATGTTCAGAAATAGCATACTGTTTGCGCGGTAATTGCGCATTTTGCATCACCGTAGACCAACCCCATTGGTTATGCGCTTTCTACAATCCAACCCAGCCCTGGTGAAGGGTTTACAACTAAAGCACAGGTAAAAGTTCTCTAAATCAATCTTGCAGCACCAATGGAATATTGTCCAAAACACAGACATCTCCGAACGCATTACCTACACAACATGAGTTTCATCCGACCGCCAACTCATCCAAGAGCATGTCAAATTCAATATCCACAAAGACATGCATGATCTTTCATAATCAAAGCTAAAATGGCACAGACTGTCAGCATTTTCCATGATACCCTGTACTTTGACAAGTTTGTAGGCACAAACACAAATATAACCTACCACTTGGCAATCCAGAAATAAACATCCTGCAGCCAGGGTATCAGATCCGTCATCCTTTCACCTTGGAAGTCGTTCAGAAATCCTCCATGGGGTCTCGATATACTGCTTGTTATTACTGTATTTATATATTACGATTTTATTGGGATTATATATACTACTCCTCCAGTGGTTATTTTTGTCCTAGTAGCCTTTAACCATAAAAAGGGCTGTGCATAACAGCTCGTGTCCGGAGCAGGCGCCAATCGAAGATCCAGCATCGATCTGGGCAGATCGCGTCAAATTCGCATCGCATGGGACAAGATTTGTTGAGATTCATCCGGGTCCCCTCACCTTTCCATGTGGAGCACGAGGCGCGAGAGCGCGGAGCAGCGGGGGAGCAGCGCGCCGAGGAGGCCGGCGGCGGCCGGCCGGAGGCGGAGCTCCTCGGCGACGCGCCAGACCCGGTCAGCGCAGTCGCGCCAGGCGCGGCTGACGGCGGCGGCGTCCAGGACGCCCCTGGGGCCGAGCCGCCGCAGCACCTCGACGACGAGGTCGACCGGCACGGCCCTCCCGCCCAGCTCCATCGTCCGGCCGTCAACGGCGTCATGGTCGGGCCTGGGCTTCTTCTCGGGGGAGGAGGGCGTGGGCGCGTCGTCGAAGGAGAGGGCGCGGCGGAGGCGGCCCTCCCCGCTGGCGGCGCCGGAGGAGGAGGGCGACGGGGAGGGGGGCGCGCCGTCGGCCGGGGAGGGGAGGTTGCAGACGTGGCCCTTCTTGGGCTGGCCGCATCGGCCGCAGTTGTAGCTGCCGCGCGTCTTGGGGCGCGGCGGCGGGGGCGGCTTGGCGGGCAGCGAGGAGGAGGACATGGGGTTAGGGTTTGCCCCGGCGCGGCTAGGGCTGGCGGGCGGAGGGGAAATAGCGGGCGGGTGCGGCGGGAGATTGGGGAGGGATTGGCGCCATTTTTTGGGGCACGGCAGGAGACCCGGTGGGTGGACCGGATGAGATGCTGTGGCGGAGGTGAGCTGAGGCAGCCCCGCCGCGACCGCCCGCGTCGACGTGCAATGCAACCCGCGGCTGGCTGGAGATTGATTTTCCTTTTTCTTTTCGTTTCTTTTTCTTTTCTGTTGTTGTTGTTGGCAACAAAAGGCTGAACGACCGAGGATGGTGCAAATCGCACGTGCTTCCCAATGGGAACCGGTGCGGGTTTCCGGCTTGCATTGCAGGCAGCTGCTGCCCTTTTTCTTCCCTCTTTTGGTTGAGATGAGAGAGAAGTTCGGGTTTGGTGCGGTTGCGCCTCCTTTGGCCCTACTTCCTTGGAACGTCCTCGAATCAGTTGACCGGGCAAAAATCGGCATTCTCGAAATTTGAAAATGTATTCCACGTTGCAGCAAAAAAAAAAGCAAACACAAGGAACATGGCTCGGGCATTTTCTCTATTTTTTCTAGTCGCACCTTTTATTTGTAGGGTCTAGTAACAACGGGTTTCAATATTTGTCAAAGATACAAAAGTATCCCCAGCCTATCAGAGTTCAAGTCCTGGTGCTCCCGTTATTTCTGGGTTTATTTCGGGATTTCCGGCGATGCGCTTTCAGTGGGTGGAGACGTTCCCGTCGACGACGAGGCGCCTACGGTGACTTCGTAAATCTCAATATGATATGTAGGGCCAGTCTCTCGAATGTGCTCATAGTGGTAAGGTGTGATATGCCGAAGATAAGAGAGGCAGCAACCTTTCATACCCTGGTCCGAGGAAGCACCATCGCGGACAAAGCCGCTTTGTGAGCCGATGAACTCGTCCGCCATGAACGGCATAACCTTCTCTGATGTGGCTCGTCGGTCGAGGAGCGTCCCCATGCCCGTCGGACTCGAGATCCATCGTCTTCATCCGACCAAGTCGCAGAAGATCACTGGAACTGCATGTCGCCATCCACTTGACATGCACCAAACCAGCCCTGCACAGGCCATCGCCGTCGTACCCCAAAGAGAAGACAAATGTTGTCCCATTGCATCCTAAATAAATCTCCCAGACTCCAAATGTTGGAGCGCTCACCGTCTAGACGACGAAGCCGGAGAACACAATTCCAAGATGGGGTCGCCGTCACTTCTACCACATCCAGAAAACCTAACCTCGTCAGTCCGAGCGACCTGTAAAAGACACATGACGTCGACTCCTCGACTCTGCTATGAGTAGCCTTGTCGAGATGGAGGGAGTCGTGGTTGCCTTATTCACAGGAACGACATTGTTGCCTCCATTAAAGCGTCGCCGCCATACTAACACAGCCCTGACCTATCTACATGTCGTATCCTAGCGATGGGGTCCTCCACCCTTGACCGTTATATTCTTCTATGTCTTCTTCTCTTCGATATTCTCTACTGAGGATTGTGTCACCATCCAACAACAATAACGGTAGCCAAGTGGATGGTTCATTCGACAATGGGGAGGAATTGCACATTCCGCGGCATGAGAGCATCTACAGCGGCGATGGGGAAATCCGGCCCCTCAAAAGCCAGCGGACGCGCGCGTCCGTGGGGATTGATCTGACACGCCTCATATTCGCCATTCTACATCCGTCTATCTCATATCCGGCACCTTATATCCATACTACACATGCAACGTTGAGCTAACACAAGATCGGCTGCAAACGGACATTAACAAACTTTGCAACATCCAAAAGATCATCTTAGTTCGTCACCGGACAAGTTCTTAAACTTCTACAACTAAAAATGATATAAACATATGAAGAGGGGTGGGATCACCACTTCCTTGCCGGGCCTTTTCCCTTCCGGTCGCTGGCGCAACTGTAAGCGTCCACGGTTGATGGAGGGTATTGGTCGTCGGAGGAGGAGGTGCAGTTGTCACAGTCACCATCGTCATCGTCGGAGCCGGAGAGGACGATGAGCCCCTTCATCCGACGGACCATCCTGTCCTGCTCCCGCTTCAACTTGTCCACCCGAGCCTTCTTCGTCGATGCGTCCTTCGCCTCACGCTCCGAATGCTCAATGGCAAGCCAGAGTGCCTTGGCGTTCTACTGTCGGAGGTGTCGAGCATCTATCTCCGCCGTTGTGAGGGACCAGAGGTAGACCCATGCAAGAAGCCTCTTGTCCTTGTCGGGCTCCGCCTGCATCCCATGGCGGCGGCGCGTGGACTGCTCCGCCGCGTCCCTCTTCCGTGCCCACCGCCTCCCGCGGTGTGCTACTTGTGATCCGCGTTGGTAAATTCCCGAGGAGAAGGGTGTCGGTGTCAAAACTGACAGATCTCGGGTAGGGGGTCCCGAGCTGTGGATCTAGGATTTATGGGGAACAAGGGACGATGAACACGATATTTACCCAGGTTCGGGCCCTCTCCAAGAGGTAAAACCCTACGTCCTACTTGATTGTATTTGATGTATATGGTATGGATATAGAGTAGATCTACCTCGAGATCAGGCGAGCTAAACCCTAGGTTCATGAGGTGATGGATGTAGCTCTGGCCCTAGGGACTAAAACCATTCGGTTTATATAGACACCGATAGGGTTAGGGTTACACAGGGTCGGTTACAACGATGGAAAGACCATGCTCGATCTTAACTTGGACAACACTCCACGGCTCTGAAGATCTCTTATCCGATCATAGACCACGCTCTGACTTGATCCCATGACAACCCTTCAGTCCAACCCATAAGCAAGAGGTCAGTGGCCCGAGGACCCCTTAGTCCAGGACTCCCTCGGTAGCCCCCAAACTAGTCTCCAATGCCGGAGCTAGTATCCGGCAACCGCATATTCTACAGTCTTTGGCTTGCGAGGCGAGTTCTTCATCCGTTCATGTGTTGTTCAGAGCAGTTTTTATAATCCGGATAATATCCGAAGCCGGATTAACCTCTAAGGTTCATCACCCAACTCGAACCACGACTGACGTCGTGTCTGGGTCCTGTCGGTTTTTGAATACTCCGGAGCCCGAAGACCATGACCATAGCATGGTAGGGCCATTGTAGTTTAATATTTTCCTTGGTGCGAGGACATATCTCGATTGTCGTGCGCCTTTTCAGAAGGTGTACCGTCTGATCCCCCTTTTTGTGGTCCCGTCCTTTCAATTCAGTACGGGTGCTTATTTATAGGTCAAATGTGTGGGCAACAACCACCCCACCTCTTCGAAAAAACCATCACCAAAGCAACTTCCGATGCCATGACGGACGCTCCAAGCTCGTCCTCACGACTGCACAGTCCCCTTCTCGGTGACTAGGCAAGTTGCCCCGTCTCTCTTCTTCGATTAAGCGATCTGCAAAGGCAATGATATCTCCCCGGAGCAGATCTCGTCTTCGTCCATGCCGGGCTAATCTCTGCAGATGGCCAAGCCTTCGTCGAGGGTTCTCCTTCTCCAAGCAAGGGAGAGATGGTATGTTTCGTTCCTGCTACCTCTCGAGCTTGCGCTAGTTTTTCCCTTGAAGAGGAAAGGGTGATGCAGCAAACTAGAGTAAGTATTTCCCTCAGTTTTGAGTACCAAGGTATCAATCAAGTAGGAGATTACACCCAAGTCGCCAAATACCTGCACAAACAAACAACAAACTTGCACCCAACGCTATAAAGGGGTTGTCAATCCCTTCTAGGTTATTTGCAAAAGTGAGATCTGATAGAGATGGATGAACTAGTAAAGTAAATATTTTTGGTTTTTTGGTTTATAGATTGAAAAGTAAAAGATTGCAAAATAGTAGATCTGAAACTTATAAGATGTAAAATAGACCTGGGGGCCATAGGTTTCACTAGAGGCTTCTCTCATGATAGCAAGTACTACGGTGGGTGAACAAATTACTGTCAATCAATTGATAGAAGAGCGAATAATTATAACGACATCTATGGCAATGATCATGAATATAGGCATCACGTCTGTGACAAGTAGACCGACTCCTGCCTGCATCTACTACTATTACCCCACATATCGACCCGAATGATTCTGCATCTAGAGTATTGAGTTCATAAGAACAGAGTAACGCATTAAGCAAGATTACATGATGTAGTGGAATTAACTCAAGCAACATGATGAAAACCCCATCTTATTATTCTCAATGGCAACAATATGTGTCATGTCTCTTTCCATCACTGGGATTGAGCACCGCAAGATTGAACCCAAAGCAAAGCATTTCTCCCATTGCAAGAAAAACCAATCTAGTTGGCCAAACCAAACCGATAGTTCGAAGAGAATTACTAAGATATTAGATCATGCATAAAAGAATTCAGAAGAAACTCAAATATTATTCATAGATAATCTGATCATAAACCCACAATTCATTGGATCTTGACAAACACACCGCAAAAGAAGATTACATCAGATAGATCTCCAAGAACAACGAGGAGAACATGGTATTGAAGGTCAAAGAGATAGAAGAAGCCACCGAGCTACTAGCTATGGACCCGTAGGTCTATGGTAAACTACTAACACTTCATTGGAAGGGCAATAGGGTTGATGTAGACGCCCTCCGTGGTTGATTCCCCCTCCAACAGAGTACCTGAAAAGGCCTCCAGATGGGATATCGCTAGAACATAAGGTTACGGCAGCGGAAAAGTGGTTTCGATGGATGTTCTAGGGTTTCTGGAATATATATGAATTTATAGGCAGAAGAAGTAGGTCAGGGGAGGCTTGGGGGCACAAGGTAGGGAGCGTGCCCTACCCCCCAGGACACGCCCTCCACCCTTGTTGCCGTCTCGAGGGTCCCATGGCGTGTACTCCAAGTCCATATGGTGTCTTCTGGTCCAAGAAAAATCTCCGTAAAGTTTCATTCCGTTTGGACTCCGTTTGATATTCATTTTCTGCGAAACTCAAAAACAAGGAAAAATAGAAAACTGGCACTGGGCTCTGGGTTAACAGGTTAGTCCCAAAAATCATATAAAATAGCATATAAATGCATACAAAACATCCAAGACAGATAATATAATAGCATGGAACAATAAAAAATTATAGATACGTTGGAGACCTATCAAGCATCCCAAGCTTAATTCCTGCTCGTCCTCGAGTAGGTAAGTGATAAAAATA
The DNA here is from genome assembly GCA_902687465.1 of Secale cereale. Lineage (NCBI taxonomy): Eukaryota > Viridiplantae > Streptophyta > Magnoliopsida > Poales > Poaceae > Secale > Secale cereale. Next base: position 699,085,170 of record LR738713.1, read on the forward strand.
TAATTTTTGATGTGGACTGCTACCCGACATATTTATCAATGTAATTATTCTTTATTGTGGCATGAATGTTCAGATCCATAAGACTCAAAATAAAAATTTATGAATATCAAAACAATAATACTTCAAGCATACTGAAAGCAATCTACGAAGCTTCAAAAATAACATGGCTAAAGAATGTTATCCCTACAAATCATATAGTTCTTATGCTCCCTTTTCTTAACACAAAATACCCCTCATGCCCATCGCGGAGTCAGCCAAGCAATTGCTTTCATACTCTACTTTTTCAAGCCTTTTTTCAACTCTTCACGCAATATATGAGCGCGAGCCATGGACATAGCACTATGGGTGGAATGGATGTGGTAATAGACAAAAGGTGCGAGAAGGTCTCACATCAACTAGACAAAATCAATGGACTATGGAGATATCCACCAATCGATATCAATGTGAGTGAGTAGGGATTGCCATGTAACGGATGCACTAGAGTTATAAGTGTATGAAAGCTCAAAAAGATAACTAGTGGGTGTGCATCAACTTGCTTGCTCAAAGACCTAGGGCATTTGAGGAAGCCCATCGTTAGAATATACAAGCCAAGTTCTATAATGAAAAATTCCCACTAGTGATATATGAAGGTGACAACATAGGAGACTCTCTATCATGAAGAACATGGTGCTACTTTGAAGCACAAGTGTGGAAAATGATAGTAACATTGTCCCTTCTCTCTTTTTCTCTCTTTTTTGGTGGGCTTCTTTGGCCTCTTTTGTTTATTTTGGCTTCATTGGCCTCTTTTATTTTTGATAACCTCACATGGGACAATGTTCTAATAATGATGATCATCACACTTTTATTCACTTACAACTCGATGCTTAGAACAAAGATACGACTCTACATGAATGCCTCCGGGGGTGTACCGGGATGTGCAATGACCAAGAGTGACATGTATGAAAAATATGAGTGGTGGCTTTGCCACAAATACTATGTCAACTACATGATCATGGAAAGCAATATGACAATGATGAATCGTGTCATGATAAACGAAACAGTGGAATTACATGGCAATATATCTCGGAATGGCTATGGAAATGCCATAGTAGGTAGGTATGGTGGTTGTTTTGGGGAAGGTATAAGGAGGTTTTTATGCACCGACGAAAGTTGCGCGGCACTAGAGTGGCTAGCATGGTGGAAGGGTGAGAGTGCGTATAATCCATGGACTCACATTAGTCATAAAGAACTCACAAACTTATTGCGAAAAAATCTACTTAGCCCCTAAAGCAAAGCACTACGACGCATGCCCCTAGGGGAGAGGTTTGTAGGAGTTAACCATCGCGCGCCCCCGACCTTCCCGTAAAGAGGAAACAATCAAGATACAGTGCGCGCCAATTTGGTTACATAGGCCATACGTGCATGCTTCGGGAATCACAAACTTAACACGATTATTTCTTTAGCCTCACAAACTACCACTAGCATGACTCTAATATTACCATCTTAACATCTCGAAATAATTACAAGAATTCAAACTTCACATAATATTTAATGCTCTGTACATGAAAGTTTTTATTATATCTCCTTTGGATGTCTATCATATTAGGACTAATTTGATAACCCAAGCAAATTACCATGATGTTCTTTAAGACTCGCAAAATAATATAAGTGAATCAAGCAAGTTCAACAATTTCTACAAAATAAAACCACCACCGTGATCTGAAAAATATAAGTGAAGCACTAGAGCAAAATTGTATAGCTCAAAATATATAAGTGAAGCACATAGAGTATTCTAATAAACCACGATTGAAGCGTGTCCCTCTCAAAATGTGTGTACAACAAGGATGATTGTGGCAAACTAAAAATCAAAGACTCATATCATACACGACGCTCCAAGCAAAACACATATCATGTAGTGAATAAAAATATAGCCTCAGGTAAAGTTACCGATAGATGAAGACGAAAGAGGGGATGCCTTCCCGGGGCATCCCCAAGCTTAGGCTCTTGGCCGTCCTTGAATTTTACCTTGGGGTGTCTTGGGCATCCCCAAGCTTAGGCTTTTGCCACTCTTTATTCCATAGTCCATCAAATCCTTGCCCAAAACTTGAAAACTTCACAACACAAAACTCAACAGAAAATCTCGTGAGCTCTGTTAGTAAAACAAAGCAAACAACCACTCAAGGTACTGTTGTGATCTTATTCTAATTTTATATTGGTGTAATATCTGCTGTATCCCGGCTTCTCCATGGTTCATACCCCCCGATACTAGCCATAGATGCATCAAAATAAGCAAACAACACATAGAAAACATAATCTGTCAAAAACATAACAGTCTGTAGCAATCTGAAAACTTCGCATACTTCTCTAACTCTAAAAATTCTGAAAAAATGGACGACATGGGGAATTTGCATATCAATTTTCTGTAGAAAATTCAGAAGGTTTCGACGTTCCAGTGAATTATTGAATTTTCTGCACTGGGCGCAAAAGTTTCTGTTTTTAGCAAAATCAAATCAATGATCACCGTAAGCCATCACAAAGGTCTTACTTGGCTCAAACACTAATTAAAACAGCAAAACACAATTGCTATAGAAGTAATAATGTGTAAAACTTAAAAAATAGAACCAAAAAGTAAAAAGCAAAAATAAAGTTGGGTTGCCTCCCAACAAGCTCTTTCTTTATAGCCATTAAGATCGGCTTGAGATTTCAATGACGCTCACATGAAAGATAAGAATTGAAGCACAAAGAGAGTATCATAAAACACGTGGCAAACACATCTAATCTATCATACTTCCTGTGCATATGCATTTTATAAGCAAATAAATTATTAAGACAAGTGAAAACTAACATATGCAAGGAAGAAGAAAGAAACAATAGCAATCTCAACATAACAAGAGGTAATTTAGTAACATGAAAATTCCTACAACCATATTTTCCTTTCTCATAAAAATTGCATGTAGGATCATAAGCAAAATCAACAATATAGCTATCACATAACATATTCTCAACATGATCCACATGCATGCAAAGTTGACACTCTCCCAAAATAGTGGGATTAACATAAACTAAAGTCATGACCTCTCCAGACCCACTTTCATCAAAAAATTCATAAGATTGAACATTCTCCAAATATGTGGGATCTAAAGTTAACACTCTTCCAAACCCACTTTCAATATTATTGCAAACATTATTATCAATCTCATATTCATCATGGGGCTTAAATAAATTTTCAAGATCATAAGAAGAGTCACCCCAATCATGATCATTTCAACAAGTAGTGGACATAGCAAAATTAGCATCCCCAAGCTTAGGGTTTTGCATAGCATTAACACAATTGACATTAATAGAATTTATAATAACATCATTGCACTCATGTTTTTCATTCAAAGAGCTATCGTGAATCACTTCATAAATTTCTTCTTTCAACACTTCATCGCAAATTCCAGATTCACGAATTTCAAGCAAAACCTCATAAAGATAATCTAGTGCACTCAACTCACTAGCAATTGGTTCAACATAATTGGATCTTTTAAATAGATTAGCAAGTGGATGAGGATCCATAAATAGATTTTTAGCAAGCGAAGATGCAAGCAAATAGAAGGCACATGGCAACACGAGCAAACATAAGATCGAACAAGAAAAAGGCAAACGAAAAGAAGGCAAATATTTTTGTGTTTTCCTGAAAATGTTTTAGAAGTGGGGGAGAGGAAAACGAGAGGTGAATGGCAAATAATGTAAATGCAAGAGATGAGAGTTTTATGAAGGGTACTTGGTATGTGTTGACTTGACGTAGGTATCAATGGCACCAGATATTGGCGAGTTGAAAGAAGACAAATCTTGACTTGACTTGGCATAGATCTCCCTCGCAACGGCGCCAGAAATTCTTCCTGCTACCTCTTGAGCTTGCGTTGGTTTTTTCCTTGAAGAGGAAAGGGTGATGCAGCAAAGTAGAGTAAGTATTTCCCTCAGTTTTGAGAACCATGGTATCAATCCAGTAGGAGATTACACACAAGTCGCCAAATACCTGCACAAACAAACAACAAACTTGCACTCAACGCTATAAAGGGGTTGTCAATCCCTTCTAGGTCATTGCAAAAGTGAGATCTGATAGAGATATATGAACTAGTAAAGTAAATATTTTTGGTTTTTGTTTTATAGATTGAAAAGTAAAAGATTGCAAAATAGTAGATCTAAAACTTATAAGATGTAAAATAGACCCGGGGGCCATAGGTTTCACTAGAGGCTTCTCTCATGATAGCAAGTATTACGGTGGGTGAAAAAATTACTGTAAATCAATTGATAGAAGAGCGAATAATTATAACGACATCTATGGCAATGATCATGAATACATGCATCATGTCGATGACAAGTAGACCGACTCCTGCCTACATCTGCTACTATTACTCCACACATCGACCGAAACGATTCTGCATCTAGAGTATTAAGTTCATAAGAACAGAGTAACGCATTAAGCAAGATGACATGATGTAGCGAAATTAACTCAGGCAATATGATGAAAATCCCATCTTTTCATCCCCGATGGCAATAATACAATACGTGTCATGTCCCTTTCTGTCACTGGGATTGAGCACAACAAGATTGAACCCAAAGCAAAGCATTTCTCCCATTGCAAGAAAAACCAATCTAGTTGGCCAAACCAAACTGATAGTTCGAAGAGAATTACTAAGATATTAGATCATGCATAAAAGAATTCAGAAGAAACCCAAATATTATTTATAGAAAAATCTGATCATAAAACCACAATTCATCTGATCTTGACAAACACACTACAAAAAAATATTACATCGGATAGATCTCCAAGAACAACAAGGAGAACATGGTATTGAAGATCAAAGAGAGAGAAGAAGTTGTCGGCATTCTGGGAGCGAGGGTACCCAGATTTGCCTGCCTGTGGCCCATGACGTGGCTCCTTCACCGGCCTGGTATGACCCATCTTCACTCAAGACCCTCGCGAGGCATACGACCTCGAGACCCCCGGAAGGAGCAACCTCATTAGGCTAGCTCCCGAGGGGCGGAGTGAAGGAAATATGCCCTAGAGGCAATAATAAAGTTGTTATTTATATTTCCTTATATATCATGATAAATGCCTTTTATTCATGCTAGAATTATATTAACCGGGAACTTGATACATGTGTGAATACATAGACACAACGGAGTGTCCCTAGTATGCCTCTACTAGACTAGCTCGTTAATCAAAGATGGTTGAGTTTCCTAACCATAGGCATGTGTTGTCATTTGATGAACGAGATCACATCATTAGGAGAATGATGTGATGGACAAGACCCATTTGTTAGCTTAGCACTATGATCGTTTAGTTTTATTGCTATTGCTTTCTTCATGACCTGTACATGTTCCTCTAGCTATGAGATTATGCAACTCCCGAATACCGGAGGAACACCTTGTGTTCTATCAAACATCACAACATAACTGGGTGATTGTAAAGATGCTCTACAGGTGTTTTCGAAGGTGTTTGTGGTATTGGCATAGATCGAGAATAGGATTTGTCACTCCGAGTGCCAGAGAGGTATCTCTGGGCCCTCTCGGTAATACTCGTCATAATAAGCCTTGCAAGCAAATGACTAATGAATTAGTCAAGAGATGATGTATCACAGAACGAGTAAAGAGACTTGCTGATGCGGAGCATCCTTCGGCACAAGCACTCAAGGGACCAATGACTAGAGCACGCGCACGCACTATCAAGCACGAGGTGAATTCTCTCCTCTTCGAGTTTCGTTTGGATTCGCATGAGGATTGGGTTCTACCTCACAAGGAGATGTTGTGCATCCTCGGTTACCAAGGAGGTGATCCCGTGGACGCAAAGGAGAACCCATTCAGCCCGGATCGCGTAGAAGCAAATGAAGACCTGCTCGACCCGGAACTAGCGGTACTACCGCTCCGCCAAGCGGTACTACCGCACCTGGACAGGACGGCACCAGCGGTACTACCGCCCCTTAAGCCGTACTACCGCCCTACAATCGGTACTACCGCTCGAGCTGGCGGTACTACCGCCCTGCCTGCGCGCAGCCCTCGGCCCTTGGCCGTGTATCCCTCTCTTCTCATACCCCTTCGTAGCATAAACTATATATAGACCTTCCCCACTTCCTTGGAAAGTTTAGCAAAGTATTTGATAGACATTGAGAGCTTTGCTCCTTGTATCCCCTCCTCTAGGAGATCAAGACCTCCCAAGGGAGAAGAATCCTTGTGGGATTGCAAGACCTCCCACGGGAGAAGAATCCTTGTGGATTGCAAGACCTCACCTCCTCAAGGAGTGGGATGAACTAGTTACCTTGTATCTTTCCTTTTGTTGTTCTTGAATCATTGTGAACTCTTGCATGTTCTTGGATCTAGCATATGTGTGATTGGATCTAGTCAATTTGAGTGTTTTCCCTCTCTTGTGTTCATCGTGTTCTTGGGGATTCCCCTCCAATTCGTGAAAGATCTCCACATAGGGTTCCACCCTACAACATCATGGTATCTAGAGCTATGGTTTCTCACGAAATTGGAGCCCCCCTTCGTGTTTTCTAGCCTTGTTTTGTTGTGTTCTTGCCCAATTTCGAAATTCCCCACCAAAAATAGCCCCAAATTTTCTTGTGATTTGTTGGTTTGATGATGTTTTGTTGATTTTGATCCATGGATTTGCTTGGTTTCGAGTGGATCTAGCATCTCCCCAAGTTTCACCACTTTCTATCCACGAAATCCGTCCAATTTCGCCCCCCAAAATCATCCATTTCCGCCCCAAATTCGCCCCGATCGCGATCTACGAAGTTTTTCCCGACACCAGCGGTACTACCGCTCATCCAAGCGGTACTACCGCCCTACAAGCGGTAGTAATTTTTTAGTTCCGCTCAACCAAAGCGGTACTACCGCCCCGCACTTTTTCAGCCTTCCGAGTTTCACCATTTTGACCATAACTTCTACTCCCGAACTCCGATTTGAGTGTTCTTTGGCTCGTTGGAAAGCTAGCGACGTGCCCGAGCTGCTCATCTTGGTTTTACCACCATTTCACTCCATCATATTTTGTGAATTTTGACATCTCTTCCTAGGGCTTCCACCACATCATCCGCTATACCACCACCGACTTCCGCAACCCAACCATTTTGTTTCCCATAGCATTTGTGGTTGCTTGAGTAGTGATTTGAGTCTCCTAAGGTGTTTAGGCTACTTAGGGACAATTGCTTCTTCATCAACCACCACCACCACTTCCGCAACCACCACGGCATTGCCGCTACCACCATTTGACATTTGTCCTTGAGATTTTGAGTTGTGGTTTTTCCGTTTCCTAAGGTGTTTCGGCTAATTAGGAACGGGTCTACATCAAGAGCACCGCATCTCATCATCATCATCGGACGGTAACTTCGACGACATCTTTGTATATTCTCCTTGCAATTGCATTGTTAACCCCTAGCCCATTTTGCGTCACTTGCCTATCGAGACTAGCCATTGAGTATTGCCGGCAACGTTACTTGTGCACATTAGTAATCATCGATCTGCCCTTCCATTGTATACATACCATATCATCTTGGTATCATCATATCATCCCTTGTGTCACAAGATTGTTCCCGCATATACACAATTGTTATCTTGGTTTGTGCATCGTGGCCATATACAAAAAAAAAAAGAAGAATAAGCTTTTAAGCAAAAAGAGAAAGACAAAGAAGCTTGTAAGCAAGAGCCATAGCATCGCATCATATCATATCATACTTGATCATATTGGATCATCGTGTGCGAAACATCGGGAACATCATACACATAGCATACTTGGGATAGAAGGCTCATACATTTTGCATGTTATAGGTTGTGCACAAGTGTCGTATCCGCCTATTGAGCAATCGTGCTAGCGTCTCTCTTGAGTTGTGCAACACGAGCGTTTTCCGTGGATTCCACATTTTGTGCTCATTCCTTGGTTGCACGGCCCCATTTATCTATCCGTGTGTGTGTTTCCGTGTGCCACATATTGCTATTGGTCTACTTGTTACATTTGCGAATTTGTGAATCTCTTTCAACATTATTGACTCTTTCCAACATTTTGCATCAATTTTTTGTGCCACTATCCTCACCGAGCTCCACTATAAGCCTTACTTGTGTAGGTGTGAGAATTGACAAGATCCGGTACCAATTGTGCTATTTCCTTGATACATTATTGAGTGATCATTGATCCATCTTCAACATTGGAAAGGTACATTTGGTCTAGTTCTTTCCATTCTCCGACTCACATTTGCTCGAGTCTTGTGATGGATAGGCAAGGCATTTCATCTCTGGCAAGATCACATCGGCATCGACACCATCAACGACAAGAACGTGAAGGTCACGAGCTCAACATCAACAACCGCTCAACGACTTCACCATCTACCTTGGCATCTTCGCCAAGTGACTTCAAGGCATCTTCGCCTTTGGACTTGCGGCATCTTCGCCGACCCGCACCTCAAGACAAGCTTCCCAAGCTCAAGTCCGTGACTTCCACGAGCTACTACGACCTCGACAACGACCACGAGATTCCTTTCTATGGGACTCAAGACCCCGAGGAGTATCTTGAGTGGGAGCGCAAGATGGACGACTACCTCAAGCTACATCAAGTTCCCTACGAAGATCAAGTGAAGTGCGCCACAAGAAAATTCCACGACCGCGCGTCGACATGGTGGCTTCACACACCTTCGGAGAGTTACAACACGAGTTGGTCCAAGACGAAGAAAGCTATGCGGCGAGAGTTCGTGCCTCCTACTTACACGGAACATCTTCTACGCCAATTGGAGAACACCATACAAGGATCCAAGTCCATCGACAAGTACTTCAACGACATGAAGAATGCCTTGCGACGAGCCGGCGTGGACGACCCCATTTGGATGAAGTTTTACTTCATGATGGGATTGGACAACGACATCTCCAAGACTATCTTCCTCGAGAACTACAAGTCCCTCGACGACAACTACATTGGTGCTCTCAAGGCGGAACAAGAACTCACGAAGGCCAAGACTTCCCCACCGCAAGCACACTTCTCGAAGACCAAACCCCAAGATGGCGAGCATGAGGCTAGTACCATCGCGATGTCCAAGCCCAACGAGCTCCAAGATGACGCTCCCAACTCCGACTCCACCGCCATACCTCTTTGTGGCATTGATGATGCCGAGTCTACTTCGACTCTTTTTCAAGATGGTGCGGCACCGACTACGACTACGGAGCCATTCGAAGACCAAGCTTTGGAGGCGAGCGACAAGGTGGCGAGCGAGGATGATGCTTCCATCTTTGGAGGCGAGAGTGATGATGTGCCATCTTCGGCCTTCATCCACGATGACGACGACGAGATGGTTGAGCATGGGATTTTCCCTTCGACCATGGCGACATATGATGACTTGAGTGACCTTTGCCACCATATGGAGAGCGAGAGTGAGTTCACTACTAGCCCCATATATGACGAGTTGCCCCAATTCCCATGTGAGGAGAGCCACAACCCCCACCACTTGAGTGAGATGAGTGACTCCACCATATGTGAGTTTGCGTGCACCTACCTTGAGGGAGTGAGTGAGCCACCACCACATAGAGAGAGTGAGGAAGTTGATAGGGCACGTGAGGCCATTCGCATTTATAACGACTTGACCTCTACTTCTATTGTGTCTTCTCAATTGGTGCTAGGTCCAACATTTGATGACGCGCCGATCCGCGACGACTTCGTCCTTCCTATGGACAAGACGATGGCCATGGTGGAATATGATGCGCCCCCCACATGGTTCCATCAAGTTGATGATGATGACCACCATTTGGTCTTTCCCACCTCACCTACACCACATGAGTGGAATGAGAAAGGTAACAAAGGTGAAGGTGATGCTCTCGTCCCACTAGTGGACTATGTCGACATTGATTGCTTGCATGATGTTGATCCACCTATTGCCATGCTTCGTGCTAGTATGATTTCCACATGCGATGATTTACCCATTTATGATGAGTTTGATGATTGCCATGTGGAGTCTATTAGCCATGATGCCATGTTACATAGGATTTCTTGTAATAATTCCCTCGGACACATCATGTTTGACAATCCACTTGACTTGTCATATGCTATGAATGAGATCAACAATATGTCATATTTGCAATCTCTTCGTAGTGACTATGCATATGCCATTAAAATTAACCCAATTTGCACATATGGCATAGATGACAAGCCCATGGTTATTGGCATTTGTTTTTCTTGTGATGATATTGATATGCTACCTTTGCATCATTTATCTCATATGCCATGCCATGACAACCTAGCTTTGGACATGCATTGTTTTGGATGTTGTTCCACTTCTCCATATGATGTTTCCACTATTGCTAATGAGGAGACCCCCATAGTTTCCTCATACATGTTCGGAGATTTTGATTCATCCTATCCATTGCATGATCTCGCTACTTGTGTGCACCATATGCATTCCATGACTAACAATGCCCTACATATTTGTCATGATGCATTACACCATTTGAGTCTCCATTATGCTACACATAATAACAAACCTCTCATGATGGATGACATGTTTCTATATCACGCATCTCATTTATTTGAGCATTGGCTATTTTGTGCTAACGAACACATGCACGTGCGCATCATGATGGATGATGTGTACATTTACCACGCACACACTTTCTTTGGTTTGTGTCTCTTTTGTGTAGGTACCCATGAATACTTGTCAACCTCACAATCTCACGAGTTGACAAAACGAGCTCTAGAGAGCAACGATGACTTGGGATCCCGTGGACTATCCTTACCGCCGTTCTCTTCGTACAACCTATTCGCGCATCTCTTTTACTTGGCTCTCACACGACTATGGGCTATTTACCACTTGTCATCTTATGCCCATTCTATCGTGTTCACTTTGAATGCTATGCCTCTTGCTATGAATTTGCCATGCAATTGTGACCCTTGCTTGCCTTTACACATGATTCACCATTATGCTACTTCTATGTGTATTTGCATGCTTGGTGGAGATACTTGTTGCTATTTCCATGTTTACATTGTGCCTCATGCTATTGATGAGACTTTGCTCACATCTTGCTTTCATGATTGTTTTATGCCATGTGCATTGTTCATGCCCACTATTTGCACACATGCTATGATTGCCATGATTACCTCTAGTAGATTGCATCTTCGCACTACTAGCTTACACTACTTGATTGCCATGATTGCTTGCTATGTTGCATCACCCATGTTCCACTCTTACTTGCTTTCTTGGGTTGATGACATCTATGTTCATGCTTTTCACATGATATATCTTGATCATTGTCACTTGTCTCCAATAGTTGCATCTCTCATATTCACTTGTTGTGAGTGCAACCATGCTATACTTGTTGATCTCGGAGACTCGGACACCTTACTTGTGATGCATGCTCGCTTGTTTGAGCTTAATGCGTTTGGTTGTTATCGCATCATATGCTTCCATACATTGCCTTGTCCCCTTGTCCTTTCTTATGATAAGAATGACGAACATACTTGTTGGGTGACTAACCACACGAATAGGTTTTGCATCTTCGCTAACCTCATTTGTTTTTCCGAGTGTTTGTCATGTTCTTTCATTTTGAAGGATTCACAAGGCGGTACCATCACGAGGCACCTTGAGCATGTGAAGGCATACACGTTGCGCGACAACAACACCGTTTTCGACATCCTCATCAAGGTGCATTCCTTCCTAGTGAGCCATCCTCACATACGCTTGGATTTCATGGATGCACCACCGGTCTACCACTATTGCCATGACTTTGAGCATGAGTATATCAACATCCTTTGGCACATTGCACCCAAACCTTCATATTTATTGATTGTGCGCTCACATGCCATGCTCCATGGACATATCATTCCCATAACAAATTTGCATCTTGCGCATGGATTGACTCCCATTATGATTGTCTTGTTGCATCTTGTATTCCCATGTCATCCATGATATATGAGCTTGTGCATTTTCTTAGCAAATTTGTTGTGATCTTTCTTGATGGACTCTTCATAAATATTGATCACATCGCCAAGCATCAATTGCATGATCACATACTCACATTGAGCATCATTTACTACGTTCATGCTTTTGATACACAATCCCATTACGACATCATTTTGCACAATGGTAGCATTTGCAACTTCTTGCACAATGAGCTTGATCACATGGATGCATTGTATGCCATGCTCTTTTATTTTGCTACAATTCATGCTCATTGCCACTACCGATTTGTTTGGACGGACTCATGCTTAAATGATGGACACCTTGCGTCCGCTAACCATTGTATCTCCAAGTGTCCCTTGTGTTTGCTCGTTTTGCATGTCTACCATTCCGACGACATCTTGGATTCGTCCACCTCCAAGTTCATCCATGCCTACCGTGAACATGGCAATATGGTTCACGATCCGAGGACGGATCTTTCCCAAGGGGGAGGAGATGATGCGGAGCATCCTTCGGCACAAGCACTCAAGGGACCAATGACTAGAGCACGCGCACGCACTATCAAGCACGAGGTGAATTCTCTCCTCTTCGAGTTTCGTTTGGATTCGCATGAGGATTGGGTTCTACCTCACAAGGAGATGTTGTGCATCCTCGGTTACCAAGGAGGTGATCCCGTGGACGCAAAGGAGAACCCATTCAGCCAGGATCGCGTAGAAGCAAATGAAGACCTGCTCGACCCGGAACTAGCGGTACTACCGCTCCGCCAAGCGGTACTACCGCACCTGGACAGGACGGCACCAGCGGTACTACCGCCCCTTAAGCGGTACTACCGCCCTACAATCGGTACTACTGCTCGAGCTGGCGGTACTATCGCCCTGCCTGCGCGCAGCCCTCGGCCCTTGGCCGTGTATCCCTCTCTTCTCATACCCCTTCGTAGCATAAACTATATATAGACCTTCCCCACTTCCTTGGAAAGTTTAGCAAAGTATTTGATAGACATTGAGAGCTTTGCTCCTTGTATCCCCTCCTCTAGGAGATCAAGACCTCCCAAGGGAGAAGAATCCTTGTGGGATTGCAAGACCTCCCACGGGAGAAGAATCCTTGTGGATTGCAAGACCTCACCTCCTCAAGGAGTGGGATGAACTAGTTACCTTGTATCTTTCCTTTTGTTGTTCTTGAATCATTGTGAACTCTTGCATGTTCTTGGATCTAGCATATGTGTGATTGGATCTAGTCAATTTGAGTGTTTTCCCTCTCTTGTGTTCATCGTGTTCTTGGGGATTCCCCTCCAATTTGTGAAAGATCTCCACATAGGGTTCCACCCTACAACACTTGCAAGTAACGAGATTGAACTAGGTATGAAGATACCGACGATCGTATCTCGGGCAAGTAACATACCGATGACAAAGGGAACACCATATGTTGTTATGCGGTTTAACCAATAAAGATCTTCGTAGAATATGTAGGAGCCAATATGAGCATCCAAGTTTTGCTATTGGTTATTGACCGGAGATGTGTCTCGGTCATGTCTACATAGTTCTCGAACCCGTAGGGTCCGCACACTTAACGTTCGATGACGATTTGTATTATGAGTTATGTGATTTGATGACCGAAGTTTGTTCGGAGTCCCGGATGAGATCATGGACATGACGAGGAGTCCCGAAATGGTCGAGAGGTAAAGATCCATATATTGGAAGGCTATATCCGGACATCGGAAAGGTTCCGAGTGATTCAGGTATTTTTCGAAGTACCGGTGAGTTACTGGAATTCACCGGGAGAAGTAACGGGCCTTATTGGGCCATACGGGAAGAGGAGGAGGCAGGCCAAGCGGAGGTGGCGTGCCCCCCATGGGTCCAAATTGGACTAGGGAAAGGGGCGGCGCCCCCCTTCCCCTTTCCTACTCCCTCTCTCTTTCCCTCTTTCCTTCTCTCTTACTCCGAATAGGAAAGGGTTTCCTACTAGGACTTGGAAGTCCTAGTAGGACTCCCTACTCATGGCGCGCCCTAGGAGACCGGCCTCTCTCCCTCCCTCCTTTATATAGGTGGGCAGAGGGCACCCCAAAGACACATAAGTCAATCTCTTAGCTGTGTGCGGTGCCCTCCTCCACAGTGACACACCTCGGTCATATCGTCGTAGTGCTTAGGCGAAGCCCTGCGCCGGTAACTTCATCATCACCATCGCCACGCCGTCGTGCTGACGGAACTCTCCCTCGTCCTCAAATGGATCAAGAGCTCGAGGGACGTCATCGTGCTGAATGTGTGCTAAACACGGAGGTGCCGTACGTTCGGTACTTGGATCGATTGGATCGTGAAGACGTTCGACTACATCAACCGCGTTACTAAACGCTTCCGCTTGTGGTCTACGAGGGTACATGGACACACTCTCCCCGCTCGTTGCTATGCTTCTCTTAGATATATCTTACGTGATCATAGGATTTTTTTTTGAAATACTACGTCCCCAACAGTGGTATCATGAGCCAGGTCTATGCGTAGATGATATGCACAAGTAGAATGATACGTCTCCAACGTATCTATAATATTTGATGGTTCCATGCTATTATATAGTCTGTTTTGGATGTTTAATGGGCTTTATTATACACCTTTATATTATTTTTGGGACTAACCTACTAACCCAAGGCCCAGTGCAAATTGCTGTTTTTTTTGCCTATTTCAGTGTTTCGCAGAAAAGGAATATCAAACGGAGTCCAAACGGAATGAAACCTTCGGGAGAGTTGTTTTTGGAACCGTATCTTCATAGAAGACTTGGAGTACACGCGAGGGAACGAGAGAGGGGGCCGCGAGGGGGCAGGGCGCGCCCAGGGGGGCAGGCACGCCCCCACCCTCGTGGGCCTCCTCTGGCTCCGCCGGTGCCCTCTTCCTCCTATATATATCCTTGTACCCTGTAAAAATTGAGGCAACAGACAAAACCCTAATTCCACCGCTGCAACCTTCTGTTCTCGTGAGATCCCATCTTGGGGCCCGTTCGGGAGCTCCGCCGGAGGGGGTATCGATCACGGAGTGCTTCTACATCAACACCATAGCCTCACCAATGAGTTGTGAGAAGTTTACCACAGACCTTCGGGTCCATAGTTATTAGCTAGATGGCTTCTTCTCTCTTTTTGGATCTCAATACAAAGTTCTCCTCGATCTTCGAGGAGATCTATTCGATGTAATCTTTTTGCGGTGTGTTTATCGAGATCCGATGAATTGTGGGGTTATGATCAAGATTATCTATGAACAATATTTCATTCTTATCTGAAATCTTTTATGTATGATTATAATATCCTTGCAAGTGTCTTGGAATTATTGGTTTGGTTTGGCCTACTAGATCTATAGTTGTTGCAATGGGAGAAGTGCTTGGCTTTGGGTTCAATCTTGCGGTGTCCATTCCTAGTGACACTAGGGGCAGCAGGGCACGTATTGTATTGTTGCCATCGAGGATAAATAGATGGGGTTTATATCATATTGCTTGAGTTTATCCCTCTACATCATGTCATCTTGCTTAAAGCGTTACTCTGTTCTTATGAACTTAATACTCTAGATGCATGCTGGATAGCGGCCGATGTGTGGAGTAATAGTAGTAGATGTAGAATCGTTTCGGTCTACTTGTTACAGACGTGATACCTATATATAATGATCATGCCTAGATATTCTCATAACTATGCGCTTTTCTATCAATTGCTCGACAGTAATTTGTTCATCCACCGTAGAATTCTGCTATCACGAGAGAAGCCACTAGTGAAACCTATGCCCCCCGGGTCTATCCTTATCATATTACTTTCCCTTTTATTTCTATTGCCATTGCTTATTTACTTTCTTTACTTTCTGTTCTTACACCAAAAATACCAAAAATACTATCCGATCCTATCTATCAGATCTCACTTTCGTAAGTGACCGTAAAGGGATTGACAACCCCTTATCGCGTTGGCTGCGAAGCCTCCAACGTATCTATAATTTTTGATTGTTCCATGCTATTATATTATCCTTCTAGGATGTCTTATGGGCTTTATTATACACTTTTATATGATTTTGGGGACTAACCTATTAACCTAGAGCCTAGTGCCAGTTTCTGTTTTTCTTCTGTTTTAGGGTTTTACAGAAAAGGAAAATCAAACGGAGTCCAATTGACGAACCAATTTTTGACGATTTTTTCTGGACCAAAAGAAGCCCCCGAAGCAAAAGAGTTGGACCAGGAGAGCCACGGGCTGCCCTCGACACGCCCTGGGCAGGGGGGCGTGCCCCCCTATCTCGAGGACGGCACGTAGCTCCCCTTTACTTGGCCCCGACTCAAAAAATTCCTATAAATACTGTAACCTCCAGAAATTAACCTAGATCGGGAGTTCCGCCGCCGAAAGCCTCTGTAGCCACCGAAAACCAATCTACAGCCGTTCTCGCACCCTGCCGGGGGGGGAATCCCTCTCCGGTGTCTATCTTCATCATCCCAGCGCTCTCCATGACGAGGAGGGAGTAGTCCACCCTCGGGGCTGAGGGTATGTACAAGTAGCTATGTGTTTGATCTCTCTCTCTCTCGTGTTCTTGAGATGGCACGATCTTGATGTATCGTGAACTTTGCTATTTTAGTTGGATCTTATGATGCTTCTCCCCCTCTACTCTCTTGTAATGGATTGAGTTTTCCCTTTGAAGTTATCTTATCGGATTGAGTCTTTAAGGATTTGAGAACACTTGATGTATGTCTTGCACGTGCTTATTTGTGGTGACAATGGGATATCATGTGATCTACTTGATGTATGTTTTGGTGATCAACTTGCGGGTTCCGTGACCTTGGGAATCTATGCATAGGGGTTGGCACACGTTTTCGTCTTGACTCTCCGGTAGAAACTTTGGGGCACTTTTTGAAGTTCTATGTGTTGGTTGAATAGATGTTTCGGAGATTGTGTGATGCTTATCGTATAATCATACCCACGGATACTTGAGGTGACAATGGAGTATCTAGGTGACATTAGGGTTTTGATTGATTTGTGTCTTAAGGTGTTATTCTAGTACGAACTCTATGATAGATTGAACGTTACTACGGACTCTTGAATAGATCGATCAGAAAGAATAGCTTTGAGGTGGTTTCGTACCCTACCATAATCTCTTCGTTTGTTCTCCGCTATTAGTTACTTTGGAGTGACTCTTTGTTGCATGTTGAGGGCTAGTAATATGATCCAATTATGTTATCCTTGTTGAGAGAACTTGCATTAGTGAAAGTATGAACCCTAGGCCTTGTCTACTATCATTGCAACACCGTTTATGCTCACATTTACCACTTGCTACCTTGCTGTTTTTATATTTTCTTATTACAAAAACCTATATCTACCATCCATATTGCACTTGTATCACCATCTCTTCGTTGAACTAGTGCACCTATACGATTGACCATTGTATTGGGTGTGTTGGGGACACAAGAGACTCTTTGTTATTTGGTTGCAGGGTTGCTTGAGAGAGACCATCTTCATCCTACGCCTCCCACGGATTGATAAACCTTAGGTCATCCACTTGAGGGAAATTTGCTACTGTCCTACAAACCTGTGCACTTGGAGGCCCAACAGCGTCTACAAGAAGAAGGGTGCGTAGTAGACATCAGGACTCGCGCGCAGTCTCCTACTGGATTGATACATTGGTTCTCAAAAACTGAGGAAAATACTTACGCTACTATGCTGCATCACCCTTTCCTCTTCGAGGGAATACTTTGTTCAAGCTCGAGAAGTAGAAGAATTTCGGGCGCCGTTGCCGGGGAGATCTATGCAAAAGTCATATACCAAGTACCTATCACAAACCCTTATCCTTCGCACTAAATTATTTGCCTCTCGTTTTCCTCTCCCCCACTTCACCCTTGCCGTTTTATTCGCCCTTCTTTTTCCGTGTGTTTACCGCTCGCTTGCCTCGTGTGTGTTTGTCTTTATCGCAGGTTGCTGCTACCATGTCTGAGATGGGGGAAGATGCCGTTGAAAGGGGTAGTAATGTTGAGGGCAACTTCACCTTCGTTGATCCTCCGGATGAAACTACCACTTTACATACTAAGAAATTCCGGGTTGGTAGTTGTAATATTATTGGAAAAGGAGTTCTTCAAGACTTCTTTACTTGTGCTGGTGCTTTACCCACTATGGGTGGATCTATTCTTCATAGAACTAGTAGTCTTGCGGATGCCATATCTATGCTTATAGTTGAAATTGAAAGGCAATTTATCCATATGTATCCTTGCATTCAGATAATCTTTCTGGATTTTTTCCAATATTGAGCATTCTTCTGTTAAGCGCGCAACTACTATCTTTTTGGCTCATGAGTTCAGATTCATAATGAAAGAGGCTAAAGAGATCTTTACGCATTATAGGGTGGACACTGGTCGTCCTCCCATAGAAGCTATCTTATTCAATCAAGAGGACATAATGCGTTTGCAATCTTTAGATCATGTTGCTTTTAATGAGAACCTTAGGAAAAATGTCCCTACCGATATCTTGGTTGATAGAATTTCTGAATTGAATGATGATTTTGCTATTCAAAACAATGGTTTAGGTTTTTCCCTTGAGCGAAGGCTCATGACCTTTTGCCAAAAGAATGCTTATAATGATGAATTGGTTGTGCAATATGAAGGGCCAAAGGAGGAACCTATACCTCGTGAGCTTGATATGGGGGACTTTTGCCCTATTAAATTTAGCCCTTTTGATTACTTTTGTTTGCCACAAAGAAAACTTGCCGCTGAACATAGAGAATATGAGATGAGTTTTCGCGATCTACCTTATCATTATGGCAATACCTAGATCGGTTCTTGTATCGTGCCTAGCTTGGGGCGTTAAACGATAGCGCTTGTTGGGAGGCAACCCAATTTTATTTTATTTGTTTTTGCTTCTGTTTAGGAATAAATGTTGCATCTAGCTTCTGTTTAGATGTGGTTTTGTGCTTTAATTAGTGTTTGTGCCAAGTAGAACCTTTGGGAAGACTTGTGTGAAGTTTATATGATCATGCTGTAAAAATAACAAAAACTTTAGCGCTCACGAGATTGGTTGTCATTTTTTACTGGAGAGTGCTTTTTAGTTGATTCTTTTTGCAAATGATTAATAGACAAATCCCTCACGTCCACTAGTTTATTTCAATTTCTTTAGAGTTACAGAAGTATTCGAAAGTTACAGATTACTACAGACTGTTCTTTTTTTGGCAGATTCTATTTTTCGTCTGTTGTTTGCTTATTTGGATGAATCTATGAGTAGTATCAGGGGGTATGAATCATAGAGAAGTTGGAATGCAGTAGGTTTAACACCAATATAAACAAAGAATGAGTTCATTATAATACCTTTGAGTGGTGGTTTGTTTTCTTATACTAACGGAGCTCACGAGATTTTTGGCTAAGTTTTGTGCTGTGAAGATTTCAAGTTTTGAGTATGGCTTTGATGAACTATGGAACAAAGAGTGGCAAGAGCCTAAGCTTGGGGATGCCCAAGGCACCCCAAGGTAAAACTCAAGGACAACCAAAAGCCTAAGCTTGGGGATGCCCCAGGAAGGCATCCCCTCTTTCGTCTTCATTTATCGGTAACTTTACTCGGGACTATATTTTTATTCACCACATGATATGTGTTTTGCTTGGAGCGTCATGTAAGATTTGAGTCTTTGCTTTTTAGTTTGTCACAATCATCCTTGTTGGAAACACCTTTTGAGAGAGATAAATATGATTTAAAATTTATTAGAATACTCTATGTGCTTCACTTATATCTTTTGAGCTAGATAGTTTTGCTCTAGTGCTTCACTTATATCTTTTAGAGCACGGTGGTGGTTTTATTTTGTAGAAATTATTGATCTCTCATGCTTCACTTGTATCTTCTTGAGAGCCTTTTAGAACAGCATGGTGATGTGCTTGGGTTATAAAACTAGTCCTAATATGATAGGCATCCAAGATGAGTATAGTAAAAACTTTCATACAAGTGCAATGAATGATAGGAGAAGTTTGATACTTGATGATTGTTTTGAGATATGAGGATGATGATGTTGGGAATCGTCGCAGAAAATCAAAAAAATTCCTACGCATCACCAAGATCTATCTATGGAGATTACTAGCAACGAGAGGGGAGTGCATCTTCATACCTTTGAAGATTGCGATGCGGAAGCGTTGCAAGAATGCGGTCGGTGGAGTCGTACACGAAGCGATTCAGATCGCGGCCGAATCCGATCTAAGCACCGAACAACGGTGCCTCCGTGTTCAACACACGTGCATCCCGGTGACGTCTCCCGCGCCTTGATCCAGCAAGGATAGAGGGAGAGGTTGGGGAAGACTCCGTCCAGCAGTAACGCGACGGCGTGGTGGTGATGGAGGAGCGTGGCACTCCAGCAGGGCTTCGCTAAGCACTGTGGGAGACGAGGAGGGAGAGGGGTAGGGCTGCGCCAATAGAGAGGGAGACTCGTATGTCTGGCAGCCCCAAAAACCCCACTATATATAGGGGGAGGGGAGGGGCTGCGCCCCCATCTAGGGTTCCTCCCTAGGGGTGGCGGCCAGCCCTAGATGCATCTAGGGGGGTGGCGAGAGGGGGAGAGAGGGGGGGGGGGCACACCCTAGGTGGGCCTTAGGCCCATCTGAGCCTAGGGTTTCCCCCTTCCCCCTTTCCCCGTGCCTTGGGCCTTGGTGGGAGGCGCACCAGCCCACCTAGGGGCTGGTCCCTTCCCACTCTTGGCCTACGCAGGCCTCCGGGGCTGGTGGCCCCTGTCGGTGGACCCCCGGAACCCTTCTGGTGGACCCAGTATGTTACAGATAACGCCTAGAACACTTCCGGTGACCAAAACGGGACTTCCCATATATAAATCTTTACCTCCGGACCATTCCGGAACTCTTCGTGACATCCGGATCTCATCCGGGACTCCGAACAACATTCGGTAACCACATACATCTATTCCCTATAACCCTAGCGTCATCGAACGTTAAGTGTGTAGACCCTACGGGTTCGGGAATCATGCAGACATGACCGAGACATGTCTCCGGCCAATAACCAACATCGGGATCTAGATACCCATGTTGGCTCCCACATGTTCCACAATGATCTAATCGGATGAACCACGATGTCAAGGATTCAATCAATCTCATATACGATTCCCTTTGTCTACCTGTATAGCACTTGCCCGAGATTCGATCATCGGTATACCGATACCTTTTTCAATCTCGTTATCGGCAAGTCTCTTTACTCGTTCCGTAAAACATCATCTCGTGACCAACTCCTTAGTCACATAGAGGTCATTACGATGATGTCTTGCCGAGTGGGCCCGGAGATACCTCTCCGTCATACTGGGTGACAAATCCCAGTCTTGATTCGTGCCAACCCAATAGATACTTTCGGGGATACCCGTAGTGTACCTTTATAGCCTCCCAGTTACGTTGTGACGGTTGGCACACCCAAAGTACTCATATGGTATCCGGGAGTTGTACAATCTCATGGTCTAATGAAAGGATACTTGACATTGGAAAGCTTTAGCATACGAACTACACGATCTTGTGCTAGGCTTAGGATTGGGTCTTGTCCATCACATCATTCTCCTAATGATGTGATCCCGTTATCAATGACATACAATGTCCATGGTCAGGAAACCGTAACCATCTATTGATCAATGAGCTAGTTAACTAGAGGCTCACTAGGGACATATTGTGGTCTATGTATTCACACATGTATTACGATTTCCGAATAATACAATTATAGCATGAACACTAGACAATTATCATGAACAAGGAAATATAATAATAACCATTTTATTATTGCCTCTAGGGCATATTTCCAACAGTATCCCACTTGCACTAGAGTCAATAATCTAGTTACATTGTGATGAATCGAACACCCATAGAGTTCTGGTGTTGATCATGTTTTGCTCGTGGAAGAGGTTTAGTCAAAGGATCTGCGACATTCAGATCCGTATGCACTATACAAATATTTATGCCTCCATCTTGAATATAATTTTGGATGGAGTTGAACCGGCGCTTGATGTGCTTGGTCTTCTTGTGAAACCTGGGCTCCTTGGCAATGGCGATAGCTCTAGTGTTGTCACAGAAGAGAGTGATCGGGCCCGACGCGCTTGGAATAACTCCTAGGTCAGTGATGAACTCCTTCATCTAGACTCCTTCATGTGCTGCTTCGGAAGCAGCTATGTACTCCGCTTCACATGTAGATCCCGCCACGACGCTTTGCTTGCAACTGCACCAACTGATTGCCCCACCATTCTAAATATACACATATCCGATTTGTGACTTAGAGTCATCCAGATCTGCGTCGAAGCTAGCATCGACGTAACCCTTTATGACGAGCTCTTTGTCACCTCCATAAACGATAAACATATCCTTAGTCATTTTCAGGTACTTCAGGATGTTCTTGACCGTTGTCCAGTGTTCCATACCGGGATCACTTTGGTACCTCCCCACCAAACTTATGGCAAGGTTCACACCAGGTCTGGTACACAGCATGGCATACATAATAGAACCTATGGCTGAGGCATAGGGGATGACACTAATCTTTTCTCTATCTTCTGCCGAGGTCGAGCATTGAGCTGCGCTCAATTTCATACCTTGCAATACAGGCAAGAACCCTTTTTTGGACTAATCCATATTGAACTTCTTCAATATCTTGTCAAGGTATGTGCTTTGTGAAAGACCAATGAGGCGTCTCGATCTATCTCTATAGATCTTGATGCCTAATATGTAAGCAACTTCTCCAAGGTCCTTCATTGAAAAACACTTATTCAAGTAGGCCTTTATCCTTTCCAAGAGTTCTACATCATTTCCCATCAACAATATGTCATCCACATATAATACGAGAAATGCTACAGTGCTCCCACTCACTTTCTTGTAAATACATGATTCTCCATAAGTTTGTGTGAACCCAAACGCTTTGATCACCTCATCAAAGCGAATGTTCCAACTCCGAGATGCTTGCACCAGCCCATAGATGGAGCGATGGAGCTTGCATACCTTGTTAGCATTCTTAGGATCGACAAAACCTTCCGGTTGCATCATATACAATTCTTCCTTAAAGAATGCCGTTTTGACGTCCATTTGCCATATCTCATAATCATAGAATGCGGCAATTGCTAACATGATTCAGACGGACTTCAGCATCGCTACGGGAGAGAAAGTCTCATCGTAGTCAATCCCTTGAACCTGTCGATAACCCTTAGCGATAAGCCGAGCCTTATAAATGGTCACATTTCCATTCGCGTCAGTCTTCTTCTTAAAGATCCATTTATTTTCCATGGCTCGCCGATCATCAGGCAAGTCAACCAAAGTCCATACTTTTTTATCATACATGGATCCTATCTCGGATTTCATGGCTTCAAGCCATTTGTTGGAATCTGGGCCCGCCATCGCTTCTTCATAGTTCGGAGGTTCACCGTTGTCTAACAACATGATTTCCAGGACAGGGTTGCCATACCACTCTGGTGCGGAACGTGTCCTCATGGACCTACGAAGTTCAGCAGTAACTTGATCCGAAGCTTCATGATCATTATCATTAACTTCCTCTCTAGTCGGTGCAGGCACCACAGAAAAATCTTCGTGTGCAGCGCTACTTTCCGATTTGAGAGGGGTGACAATCACCTCATCAAGTTCCACTTTCCTCCCACTTACTTCTTTCGAGAGAAACTCTTTCTCCAGAAAGGATCCATTCTTGGCAACAAAGACCTCGCCTTCGGATCTAAGGTAGAAGGTATACCCAATAGTTTCCTTGGGGTATCCTATGAAGACACATTTTTCCAATTTGGGTTCGAGCTTTTCAGGTTGAAGTTTCTTGACATAAGCATCGCATCCCCAAACTTTTAGAAACGACAACTTAGGTTTCTTCCCAAACCATAGTTCATACGGTGTCATCTCAACGGATTTAGACGGTGCCCTATTTAAAGTGAATGCGGCAGTCTCTAAAGCATAACACCAAAATGATAGCGGTAAGTCGGTAAGAGACATCATAGATCGCACCATGTCCAATAGAGTATGGTTACGATGTTTGGATACACTGTTACGCTGAGGTGTGATACATCTCCAACGTATCTACTTTTCCAAACCCTTTTGCCCTTGTTTTGGACTCTAACTTGCATGATTTGAATGGAACTAACCCGGACCGACGCTGTTTTCAGCAGAACTGCCATGGTGTTGTTTTTGTGCAGAATAAAAAGTTCTCGGAATCGCCTGAAAATCAACGGAGAATTATTTCGGAAAATATGAAAAATATCAGCAAGAAGATCAACACCAGGGGGCCTTGGGCCTGTCCACGAGGGTGGGGGCGCGCCCCCCTGCCCAGGGCGCGCCCCCTGCCTCGTGGGCCCCCTGGTGCCTTACCGACGTACCCCTAGATCCTATATCTTCACTTCCGGGGAGAAAAAAATGAAGGAGAAGGAATTATCGCGTTTCACAAGATGGAGCCGCCGCCAAGCCCGAATCTCTCTTGGGAGGGCTGATCTGGAGTCCGTTCGGGGCTCCGGAGAGTGAAGATCGTCGCCATTGTCATCATCAACCTTCCTCCATCACCAATTCCATGATGCTCACCGCCATGCGTGAGCAATTCCATTGTAGGCTTGCTGGACGGTGATGGGTTGGATGGGATCTATCATGTAATCGAGTTAGTTTTGTTAGGGTTTGATCCCTAGTATCCACTATGTTTCGAGATTGATGTTGCTATGACTTTGCTATGCTTAATGCTTGTCACTAGGGCCCGAGTGCCATGATAACAGATCTGAACCTATTATGTTTTCATGAATATATGTGTGTTCTTGATCCTATCTTGCAAGTCTATAGTCACCTACTATGTGTTATGATCCGGCAACCCTGAAGTGACAATAATCGGGACCACTCTCGGTGATGACCATAGTTTGAGTAGTTCATGTATTCACTATGTGTTAATGCTTTGGTCATGTACTCTATTAAAAGGAGGCCTTAATATTCCTTAGTTTCCAATAGGACCCCGCTGCCACGGGAGGGTAGGACAAAAGATGTCATGGAAGTTCTTTTCCATAAGCACGTATGACTATATTCGGAATACATGCCTACATTGCATTGATGAACTGGAGCTAGTTCTGTGTCACCCTAGGTTATAACTTCTACATGATGAATTGCATCCGACGTAATTTCCCATCACCGATCCAATGCCTACGAGCTTTACCTATATTGCTAGTTGCTTATTTACTTTTCCGTTGCTACCATCACAAAAACTAAAAAAACACTATCGTTACTTTTATTGCTGCTACCGCCACTATCATATTAGTTTGCTACTAAACTATCTTGCCGCAGATACTAAGTTTCCAGGTGTGGTTGAATTGACAACTCAGCTGCTAATACTTAAGAGTATTCTTTGGCTCCCCTTGTGTCAAATCAATAAATTTGGGTTGAATACTTTACCCTCGAAACTTGTTGCGATCCCCTACACTTGTGGGTTATCAAGACTATTTTCTGGCGCCGTTGCCGGGGAGCATAGCTCTATTCTTTAAGTCACTTGGGATTTATATCTGTTGATCACTATGAAGAATTAGAAGGACTCAAAAACCAAGATCTTACCCTCAACTACGAGGGGAGGTAAGGAACTGCCATCTAGCTCTGCACTTGATTCTCCTTCTGTTATGAGTAAACTTGCGACACCTACTCCTGCTATTGAATCTGATATGTCGTATGTAATGGATGATGCTACTTCTGCTATGTATGATGAAACTACCTCTATGCCTGATACTGTGCTACTAGGTGAATTTCTAGATGAACAAATTGCTAAGGTTAGGGAGAGTGCAAATGTTGAAAATGATGATATTTATGAAAGTGATGATGAAACTACTCCCAATAGATATGAATTGCCTGTTGTGCCTGAGGGTTATGTTATGGATGAAGAAACTGCTAGAGACTTTCTTGCTTGCAATGATAGATATGATCTTAAGAAGTTATTAGCTAAGCTGAAAGAAAAGTCCTTGAATGTTAGAATGAAACATGACCCTACTTTTGCTACTTCACCTATCTACGTTACTGATAAGGATTATGAATTCTCTGTTGATCCTGAGTTAATTACTTTGGTTGAATCTGATCCTTTCCATGGCTATGAGTCTGAAACTGTTGTGGCACATCTTACTAAGTTGAATGATATAGCCACCCTGTTTACCAATGATGAAAAGATTTGTTACTACTATATCCTTAAGCTATTTCCGTTCTCGTTAAAGGGTGATGCTAAGACTTGGTTTAATTCTCTTGATCCTGGTTGTGTGCGTAGTCCCCAGGATATGATGTATTAATTCTCTGCTAAATATTTTCCCGCTCATAAGAAACAAGCTGCCTTACGGGAAATATATAACTTTGCTCAAACTGAAGAAGAGAGTCTCCCACAAGCTTGGGGGAGGCTTCTCCAGTTACTTAATGCTTTGCCTGATCATCCTCTTGAGATGCATGATATACTTGATGTCTTTTATAATGGACTAACCGATGCTTCCGGAGACCACCTGGATAGTTGTGCTGGTTGTGTTTTCAGGGAAAGAACGGTTGAACAAGCTGAATTACTATTGAATAATATGTTGGCCAATGAAAATAATTGGACACTTCCTGAACCAGCTCCTAAGCTAACTCCGAAGAAAAGAGGTGTTCTATTTCTCAGTCCTGAAGATATGCAAGAGGCAAAGAAATCTATGAAAGAAAAAGGTATTAAAGCTGTAGATGTTAAGAATTTACCGCCTATTGAAGAAATACATGGTCTTGATAACCCGACACATGTAGTAACGGTAAATTCTCTTTATAGATTTGATGAAGGTGATATTCCTCGTTATAAGTCTGCTAGCCAATGTCTAGATGAGTTTGACAATTTTATTGTGAAACAGGAAAACTTCAATGCTTATGTTGGTAGACAATTACAACATAATGCTTATATGATTGAACGCTTGAGTGATTATCTGTCTAGAGCTAAAGGTGAACTGAAACTTATTAGTATACATGCTTCTATGGTCACCACTCAAGTAGAACAAGTACTTAAGGCTCAGAATGATTTGCTCAATGAATTAAATAGTAAGAATAATGACTATGCTATTAGAGTTGCAACTAGAGGTGGCAAAAGGACTCAGGAACCTCTGTATCCTGAAGGCCACCCTAAGAGAATTGAGCAAGATTCTCAGAGAGCTAATTTCGATGCACCTAGTTCTTCTAAGAAGAAGAAAAAGAAAAATGATAGGACTTTGCATGCTCCTAGTGAACCTGTAGCTGACACACCTGAGAATCCTAATGATATATCTGTTTCTGATGCTGAGACACAATCTGGTAATGAACATGAACCTAGTGATAATATTAATAATGATGTTCATGATGATGCTCAACCTAGCAATGATAATGATGTAGAAATTGAACCTGCTGTTGATCTTGATAACCCACAATCAAAGAATCAACGTTATGATAAGAAAGACTTTGTTTCTAGGAAGCACGGTAGGGAAAGAGAACCATGGGTTCAGAAACCCATGCCTTTTCCTCCGAAACCGTCCAAGAAAAAGTATGATGAGGATTTTGAGCGCTTTGCTGAAATGATTCGACCTATCTTTTTGCGTACGCGTTTGACTGATGTGCTTAAAACAAATCCTTATGACAAGTATATGAATGATATTATTACCAATAAAAGAAAGATACCTGAAGTAGAAATTTCCACCATGCTTGCCAGTTACACTTTTGAGGGTGGAATGCCTAAGAAATTAGGAGATCCAGGAGTACCTACTATACCTTGCTCCATTAAGAGAAACTATGTTAAATCTGCTTTGTGTGATCTTGGAGCTGGTGTTAGTGTTATGCCTCTCTCTTTATATCGTAGACTTGACTTGAGTAAGTTGACACCTACTGAAATATCTTTGCAAATGGCCGATAAATCAACTGCTATACCTGTCGGTATTTGTGAGGATGTACCCGTTGTAGTTGTAAATGTTACTATTCTAACGGACTTTGTTATACTTGATATTCCCGAGGATGATAGTATGTCTATTATTCTTGGAAGACCCTTTTTGAATACTGCAGGGGCTGTTATTGATTGCAACAAAGGCAATGTCACTTTTCATGTCAATGGTAATGAGCATACAATATACTTTTCGAGGAAACAACCTCAGGTCCACAGTATCAATTATATTGGAAAAACTTCGACTATCACTATTGGAGGTTTTGAGCTTCCTATTCCTACTATCAAAAAGGCATATGACATTCTTATTGTTGGGGACATACATATCCCCATTGAGGTAACCTAGTGTTATTCGAAAATTCTTGTTACTCGGAAAGAGTTTATTAACAAGACCTGATCGACCTTGTTAATGGATTCCTTTTGATTGGCATGGGATAGGTGAATCTAGATAGCACAACCTTCTGACTCCCCTTTTACTTTCTGTTAATTAGGATAAATAAATCAAAAATAATATTTTCTGTCTGTTTCCAGACTTATCCGGGCAATAAAAATATCTCGAAAATAAAAGTTCTGCAAATGCCATGAAAATGAAATATGATTTTTTCTAGAACATTTGAGGAAATATGGCACTGAACACACAGCGAGGGGAGCCAACACGTGGCCACAAGGGTCCAGGGCGCACCCTCTACCTCGTGGGCCCCACGTGCCCCCTCCACTTATTCCTGCACCCATGCTCTTCTTCTTCCTCCCAAAAAATCCCCAACCAGCTCAAACCCGAGTTCTAGCTCATCTTGCTGCCATTTTCGATCTCCTTGCTCAAAGAACCATTCACCAAACTGTTTGGGGAGATTGTTCTTTGGTATGTGACTCCTCCATTGGTACAATTAGTTTTTGTTCTAGTGCTTTATTTGTTGCAAATTTATGCTGCTGAGGTGACCTTGTTCTTGAGCTTGCATGTCAATTTTTCTTGGTCCCAAGTAGTTCTGATGCATGATATAGCCTCTAGGCACTTATAGGAGTTTTTGCTATTAATCTTGTTGAGTTTGGTTAACTTTTATTTTGAAGTTACTAAAAATTTCAGAAAGTTTCAGAGAAGGAAAATGTTAACGAGATTGTTGAGGGGCTCCTCCAGCAAGAGCTCAGAGGAGAAGAAGAGAGAAGAAAACAAGAAGCCCAAGTATAATCTTCCTCGCATGGCGGAAGTTCGGCCGTGCGAATGGCATTGTAATGATTTCATTATGTCCGCCGGTATTTACGAAGAGTTTTATTGGTTGGCAGATAATACAGGCCTCACCGACTTCCTCAACGACCAGAAAGAACAGTATCTCTTACTCACCAATATTTTCACGCAAAGTTTTCATTTTCATTCTAGGAAAACACCACCTACGGTGGAGTTTCGCTTATATGATGTGGTTAAGGAGATATCACTTTTAGCTTTTTGTGAAATATGCAAAGTACCCTTCGGAGGTAGACTTGATGAACCACGTCATGAAGACGTTGAAGGGTTTATTGATATGATAGCTGTAGGGGAAACTAGACAAGTTTCAGGGGCAAGAATCACTAGTATACACTTCCCTGTTCTACGCTACTTTACTTTATTTGCGAGTAGATGTTTAATTGGTCGTGGGAACAGTGGGAATCTCAGTGCCCCTAATATTATCATTCTACGCCATGCTTTGTTTCAAGACACAACTTTTAGCTTGGGCGCCGTCGTTGCCAAACGATTGAGTCTGAACCGCTCAAAGGGGCCCATTTTTGGAGGCATCTTTCCTTCTCGCCTGGCTGAATATTTTAATATACCTATTAGGCATCATGAGAAGGAAGAAAAATTGCTTGCCACTGTTTATATAGACTACAAGAGCATGGTAGCTCACGATTTTATTGTTAAAGACAAGAATATGCAGCTTAATTATAAATTAAGGTTTGATGAAATATACTGTGAAATTGTTACCTTGCGTGCACCATCTTTGTTTGATCTGTCTACAGGCGTATTCCTCATCACATCAGATGCCTTCTACAAGTACCAAGGCTAGGCACAAGCTTCAGAGCCTGAGCCAGAACCACCACTTGATCCTTCCCATCAATCTGTTTATGGGTGGGAGATGGATGAGCTCGCCAACCAGTGGCACCTAGAGGACACATCTCAATACACTAGAGGTAGCAGCTTCGATCCGTGGCCATAGACCAACTTAGGCCAAAAGCCTAAGCTTGGAGGAGTACGTGGTTCTCACCGACTTACATTCATGTTCACACTTATTCTAGTTGTCGGTGCTCACATTCTTTCACTGTACCATCCATGCTTAGTTTCAACTTCTTTTTCTTAGTCTTTTTCTTGTGTGCTAGAAAAACCCAGAAAAACAAAAAAAAAATATTAGTTGTAGCTTCTAGCTAGTTTACTTTCTTTGCTTGTAGTAGTAGTTAGAAAAATGAAAACCCAAAAAGATTTCTCATTCTTCTTTTGCTTGCTGGGAGCTTTCCCGTGTAAATAGTTTCTTTTCTTTTCTTTAGGGGTTAAGAGTAGAAGACCATGATTGAAAATGCTTAGTGGCTCTCATATGCTTTGTTGTTGATTTAACCTTGAGCCATATTACCTTGTCTTCTCTCTTGTATTAATTACCTGCAGATTCCAGCTTAGTCCAATGCACATGCACTATTATTATTATACACACCGTTCGATCGTGCGAGTGAAAGGCAATAAAGATGATATATGATGAACTAATTGAGATGAGAAAAGTTGGTATGAACTCAACCTCTCTTGTTTTTGTAAATATGATGGCTTGTCGTTCTTGATTCAACTTCTTATGAATGAAACATGTTTGCAATGACAATTAGAGATCATAGCTGCTTATGCCATGCTTAATTAGCTGAGAGTTTATAATGGTCTATCTTGCATGCCAACATGATATTAAAATGGTTGTGATGTGGTATGATGGGTGGTATCCTCCTTTGAACGATTTAAGTGATCTGACTTGGCGCATGTTCATGCATGTAGTTGAAACAAATCAACATAGCCTCCACGATATTTATGTTCATGGTGATTTATATCCTACTCATGCTTGCATTCATTGTTGATTAATTTTAATGCATGTTCATGACCGTTGTTGCTCTCTAGCTGGTCGCTTCCCAGTCTCTTTCTAGCCTTCACCTGTACTGAGCAGGAATACTGCTTGTGCATCCACTTCCATAAACCCCAAAGTTATTCCACATGAGTCCACTATACCTTCCTATATGCGGTATTTACCTGTCGTTCCAAGTAAATTTGTATGTGCCAAACTCTAAACCTTCAAATGAAATTCTGTTTTGTATGCTCGAACAGCTCATGTATCAACTAGGGCTATCTATATCTTCCATGCTAGGTGGGTTATTCTCACGATGACTGGACTCCGCTCATCATTCATGAGAAAATGGTTGGTAATCGGGATGCCCAGTCCCATGCTCAAAATCATAATAATTAAACAAAACTCCCCAGGGCTGTTGCTTGTTTGGACAGTACCCCGTGGATTCAGATGGCCGTGGAGTGTGCTTGTTGGTGGTTGGGGGAGTATAAACTTGACCATTCTTTTTGGGAACCGCCTATAATGTGCGTAGCATGGGAGATATCGAGATTCTTGGTTGTTATGTTGACAATGAAAGTATACCGCTCAAAATGCTATTCATCTCTATTTAAAAATCGAGGTGTGGCACCTCTACAAATCACTGCTTCCCTCTACGAAGGGCCTATCTATTTACTTTTATGCAGAGTCGGCATCCTCTTATCAAATAGCACCAGTAGGAGAACACCTCTGTCGTTGCATGTATTACTATTAATTTGCATTGAGTATGATCATGGCTGGATCTCTTTCACCATGAATTACAATGTCTAGTCAGTCCTTGATCTTTATGGGTGCTCTGCATTTATGTTTTGTGGTCTCAAAAAGGGCTAGCGAGATACCATCTTGT
Organism: Secale cereale; assembly: GCA_902687465.1. Classification (NCBI taxonomy): domain Eukaryota; kingdom Viridiplantae; phylum Streptophyta; class Magnoliopsida; order Poales; family Poaceae; genus Secale; species Secale cereale. The sequence continues at coordinate 699,116,847 of LR738713.1, forward strand.
TATATCATATCATGATTGTTTTGAGAAAATGTTTTCATCCGAGGTTTATTATTATTGCTCGCTAGTTGATTATGCCATTGATGTGGGTAGTCTTGAGACCTGAAAGTTATTGTGAATGTGGTTAGTTCATGATCTTGTTGAAAACCTGAATGCTAGCTCACATATTTACAACAACAAGAGCAAACAGAGTTTGTCAAAGTTTTTCTTTATCACTTTCAGTTTATCAACTAAATTTCTTGGGGACAAGCAAAGGTTTATGCTTGGGGGAGTTGATACATCTCCAACATATCTACTTTTCCAAACCCTTTTGCCCTTGTTTTGGACTCTAACTTGCATGATTTGAATGGAACTAACCCGGACTGACGCTGTTTTCAGCAGAACTGCCATGGTGCTGTTTTTGTGCAGAATAAAAAGTTCTCGGAATCGCCTGAAAATCAACGGAGAATTATTTCGGAAAATATGAAAAATATCAGCAAGAAGATCCACACCAGGGGGCCTTGGGCCTGTCCACGAGGGTGGGGGCGCCCCCCTGCCTCGTGGCCCTCCTGGTGCCTTACCGACGTACCCCCAGATCCTATATCTTCACTTCCGGGGAGAAAAAAATGAAGGAGAAGGAATTATCGCGTTTCACGAGACGGAGCTGCCGCCAAGCCCTAATCTCTCTCAGGAGGGCTGATCTAGAGTCCATCCGGGGCTCCGGAGAGTGGAGATCGTCGCCGTCGTCATCATCAACCTTCCTCCATCACCAATTCCATGATGCTCACCGCCGTGCGTGAGTAATTCCATCGTAGGCTTGCTGGACGGTGATGGGTTGGATGGGATCTATCATGTAATCGAGTTAGTTTTGTTAGGGTTTGATCCCTAGTATCCACTATGTTTTGAGATTGATGTTGCTATGACTTAGCTATGCTTAATGCTTGTCACTAGGGCCCGAGTGCCATGATTTCAGATCTGAACCTATTATGTTTCATGAATATATGTGTGTTCTTGATCCTATCTTGCAAGTCTATAGTCACCTACTATGTGTTATGATCCGGCAACCCCGAAGTGACAATTATCTGGACCACTCCCAATGATGACCATAGTTTGAGGAGTTCATGTATTCACTATGTGTTAATGCTTCAGTCCGGTACTCTATTTAAAGGAGGCCTTAATATCCCTTAGTTTCCAATAGGACCCCGCTGCCACGGGAGGGTAGTACAAAAGATGTCATGCAAGTTCTTTTCCATAAGCACGTATGACTATATTCGGAATACATGCCTCCATTGCATTGATGAACTGGAGCTAGTTTTGTGTCACCCTAGGTTATAACTTCTACATGATGAATTGCATCCGACGTAATTTCCCATCACCGATACAATGCCTACGAGCTTTACCTATATTGCTAGTTGCTTATTTACTTTTCCGTTGCTACTATCAAAAAAACTACAAAAACACTATCGTTACTTTTATTGCTGCTACCGCCACTATCATATTTCTTTGCTACTAAACTATCTTGCTGCAGATACTAAGTTTCCACGTGTGGTTGAATTGACAACTCAGCTGCTAATACTTAAGAGTATTCTTTGGCTCCCCTTGTGTCGAATCAATAAATTTGGGTTGAATACTTTACCCTCGAAAAACTATTGCGATCCCCTACACTTGTGGGTTATCAAGGTGTTCCAGGCGGCATCAATTGTGAAACAATTCCACATTTCCTTAGCTGTGTGCCAAATTCGTGACTTAAATATTCTCCTCCACGATCTGATCATAAGAACTTTATTTTCCTGTCACGTTGCTTCTCAACCTCATTCTGAAATTCCTTGAACTTTTCAAAGGTCTCAGACTTGTGTTTCATCAAGTAGACGTACCCATATCTAGTTAAGTCATCGGTGAGGGTGAGAACATAACGATAGCCACCGCGAGCTTCAACACTCATTGGACCGCACACATCAGTATGTATGATTTCCAATAAGTTGGTTGCTCGCTCCATTGTTCTGGAGAACGGAGTCTTGTTCATCTTGCCCAAAAGGCATGGTTCGCACGTGTCAAATGATTCATAATAAAGAGACTCTAAAAGTCCATCTGCATGGAGCTTCTTCATATGTTTGACACCAATATGACCAAGGCGGTAGTGCCACAAGTATGTGGGACTATCATTATCAACCTTACATATTTTGGCATCCACACTATGAATATGTGTAACATCACGTTCGAGATTCATTAAGAATAAACCATTGACCAGCGGGGCATGACCATAAAACATTTCTCTCATATAAATAGAACAACCATTATTCTCATATTTAAATGAGTAGCCATCTCACATTAAACGAGATCCATATACAATGTTCATGCTCAAAGCTGGTACTAAATAACAATTATTGAGGTTTAAAACTAATCCCGAAGGTAGATGTAGAGGTAGCGTGCCGACGACGATCACATCCACCTTGGAACCATTCCTGTCGTGGAAATAGCACGACAGATGTCCGGTTTAGCGGACTTGATGATGGAACCATCGCACGGGTTAGCTTGAAGGGGTTCATAGCACACAAAGGACACAGAGGGTTTATACTAGTTCGGCCCCTTCGATGAAGGTAAAAGCCTACGTCTAGTTGGTTTGGTATTGCTTGGGCGTCGGATTACAGGGAGCGGATTCGCTTGCCTGTGTCTCGACGGGTTGATTGTTGCTTGTCCCTGAACCGTCGCCGGGTCGTCCCTTTATATAGAGGTGACGCCTGGTCCGGTTTACAGAGTCCCGAGGCCGTATCATACTTGTGTCCGCCTCGGTCTCTGTCTTTTCTTCCTTATCTCTCAAGTTACATCACTTGTCGGTTTACAACCTCACTTCTACACATGGGACCTAAGATCTCATGGGCCGTAACCCTAAAAATTACAACCAAGTATAATATAACTAAGCCGGTTTACACTAGCCGGTTCATACCTGCTAGTCATATCCCTGACATTAGGCCCCAGAATGATTTGAACTCGTTCATATCAGTCTTCTTTGTCTTATATGATTTTCTTCTTCGTCTTCATATTCTTGTAAACCGGCTCTGACGTCATCTTCGAAAATCACTAAATCTGACCGTGACATCATCTCCGCATTTAACGCTGCGAGCTGTACTGTAGCTTTGTTTAATGGTTATCCGAAAATCGAGGCGTCAAAAAGGATCTTTATCTGATCTTTACCCCCTCGAATCCCGCACCTGTCGCTTCGTATTTGCCCTTTGCTTATAAATATCGCCGTCCCCCTTCATCCTTCCTTCTTCTCGCCTCTTCTTCCTTCGTCTGCCGCCCGAGCTTCAAGAACTCCATTGACGCCCGAGCTTGAAGCGCCGCGGTCGTCTCGCCGAGTCAAGACCTCCCTGGCCGCTGCATCAACCTGATTCGACCAGAGAACTCCGCCGCTGTCCTCCATTGTTCAGGTACGTCCTTTCTTTCTCATTATCGATCTGTATCTTCTAGGGTTCTTCCCTTGTTCTTCCGCCATTAGGGCCTTCAACGAAAGCTTCATCTTTTTCTTCGTAGATGCTTACCTCGTAGAAAATTTGTGACCCTTAGGCCCAGTTAACAGATCTTCCACTAGTATTAGCTTTAGATCTTGCCACCTATACTTAATCCTATAGATTCATCTGCTCCGCGTAAGACCCCTGGCGTTTCTTCTTGTCTTTTCTTGCACTTTAATTTTTCTTTTCTTTGCACGCCCAGATCTGTTCCACTTTAGCTGTTTACAAGGAAACTGTTTATTCTCCTTTGTAGATCTATTAGATATACTCCGGTTTAACCCGTTATGCCCTGTTCTTGCAAAACTTTTGAAATTGAACACGACGGTTTAGCTGTTCCTCTTTTACTGTCGTGAACCGGAAATAACGTAGCTCGCTGTTACTGCCGGTTTAACCATGCCATTAGTCCTCAGTTCAAATCGTTGCGTCACTTGCATAGACATTTTCCGGTTTATACTGCTGTACCCGCATAATCCGTTTTCTGCACTTTAGCTTCTCCAGTACTTGTCCTTCCATTGCAATGGCCAAGCAGTATGTCTCTTGTGATTGGGTTCCTTCTATCATTACTGAGGAAGACTTGGTCAAAATTTCTGAAATTGCTACATTAGGCCCTCAGTCTGTTTTGAAGTGGCGGGCCCCGGGGAATGAATGTCCTCCTACTCCCAGGTCCGGGGAGGTTACTGTGTTCTTTGATCACATATCTCGAGGCTTCTCTTCCCCCGGTTCAAAGTTTTTCCGGGATGTTCTTGCTGCCTTCCAACTCCACCCTCAGGACATTGGACCCAACTCAGTTTCGAATATCTGTGACTTCCAAGTGTTTTCGGAGGTATATCTGCAAGAAGAACCATCTGTCGATCTGTTTCGGGACTTCTTTCACCTGAACCGGCGCACAGAGTTCACCAGTGGACCGCATCAGGAGCTCGGTGGCGTTAGTATCCAGAAGAGGAGAGACGTTGTTTTTCCTCACGCCGCTTTACACACTCATCCAAAGGATTGGAACAAGTCATGGTTTTATTGTGTTGACACTTCTCCTGAAGGGGAGAACCCTTTGCCGGGTTATCGTGAAACTCGTATTCCAAAAGATCATCCTCTTCCACAACGGCTCAGCTCTGTCGAGCGGACCCGGTTTTCATCACAGCTCTCCAGGTTAAGAGCCTTCATAGCTAATGGTTTGACTGGAACTGATTTTATGCGCTGCTGGTTGTCTTGGAGCATCCTTCCTTTAAGCCGGCGATCACAACTGATGTGCCAATACTCTGGTAAACCGGATGATCCTCAACGGTTTACTAAGGACAAATTATCTGAATCGGAGGTTATTGAGTCGGCTAAAAAGATGCTCAACGTCACTTTAGCAGACTGCAGCAAAGTCGGGCTAGCTCCGTATTATAAAAAGAACAAACTACCTGCTGTAAGTCTTACTTCGCCCTGTATTTGTAACCCGTTTCTTTAAACCGTCTTTTCAATTGTCTTTCTTTCCTTTGAATAGTCTGATGATCCTTTCTGGAAGAGAAAGCCTCAGGAGAAAACCGGCAAACAAGCACGCCGAAAAACCTTTGCCAACAAGAAAAGAAAAGCAGCTGTTGACGCCAGTTCTCCCGCTGAAGATGATGATCCGGATTCCGAGGTATGAATTAATCCGGTTTGAATTTTGCTTTCTTAAACTTATATCTGTATCTAATGATAACCTTTCCACAGGAGTTGGCTGAAGGTGATAATCCGGCCGAAGTTGAGGTAACCATTCTTTCCTCTGATTCAGAACCTCTTCCATAAAAAAGTCGTCGGACCGTCCGGAAATACCAATTTTCTCATCCTTATGCTCAGTTGGATCCTAATTTTATTTTGAAGAAACAATAGCATGAAGCTCTTCGCCGGACCACTCGCCATAGTGGCCTGGCCGTGGAATCATCCGGGATTTCTTTAACTCCGGCTCGAAAACGCCGTGCTGAGGTGATACTTTCTCCGACTCTTCTTCATCCCAAGGCCGGGCTTATCCGAAAACCTCTTAAACCGTCTGATCCTGATTATCAGGAAACTCCGCTATCTTCTTTGGTGAATCAACTGCCACGCAGCTTCCTCCCTTGAAAACTGTCCCAGGGTAACTTTTTAACCTTTTTCGGTTTATGATTCCTTTTACTTTATAATGTTAACTCATTTTGCATACTTTTTCCAGCAAACCAAAACCTAGCAAGAGATCCAAGGCAAACAAGCCTCCTGCTGAGACCACTGCAGATGATCCGGCTGATGATCCGGCAACTATCGTTCCTCCAGAAGGCGAGCCTATAGCTCCTCTTGAAGATCCCGCGCCTACGGATCATGTCTCCGTTCCTGAAAATCTTACTGCTGAAGATGCCCATAATCCGCCAAGTCCGGCTCAGGTCAATTCTCCTCAGATTAATCCAGCGTCTCCCAATCCGGCTCACACTGTGACTCCCCCAATTGCACCTGCTTCTCCAGATGTTGTGGTGACTGGAGCTGCCTTCGTTGCTCCGGCTGAGCCCACCGTTTTAGCCAAGCATACGGCTAAAACGGAGAAGTTATATAAAGAGAAGGGAAAATGGAGTACTGAAATATCCAATCTTGCCGATATGAGCGCCCAAGAAATTTATTCTGGGTATCTAAACCGGCTCCATAGCAGCCGAGACTATGAAGCGAGCTTGGTTAACTTGATGAAGGAGAAATATGAGGTAAACCTCTTCTTCTGACTTTGTACTTTTGATATGCTTCTATCCCATAACAGCCCCCAAGTTCCGGTTTAGCTGCGTGCTGAAGGTGAACCGGAACTTTGTAGTTTGAACAATTGATCTTTACATTAGCCCCCAAGTATCAAGTAGATAACTTGTTTATGTATTTGATACTTGCGAAAATTTCTGATGATACTTCAACCATCCATTAGCCCCCAAGTGTCAAGTAGACAACTTGTTTGTGTGCTTGAGACTTGTAACTTTGAATTGCTATTGCTTACTGCTTCAACTGCCATTAGCCCCCAAGTGTCAAGTAGACAACTTGTTTGTGTGCTTGAGACTTGCCTGATTTTTGCTTCTTGTCTTTTGATTGTGCTTGCAGGCTGAGTTGAACCGGAACGCTGCTGAAATTAATGAACTTCGGAGCTGTCTTGCTGAGACAGAATCTGCCGCTTCAAAGGCTAAAAAAGATCTTCAGGTGAGTTTAAAGACTGCTGAAGATCTGAAGAAATACTTTGAAGAGGAACGGACCACTTTTGAGGTTCAAAAGAAGGATCTTGAGAAAAGGATTCAAGATGCTGAAGGGGCGATTAATCCGGTTACAGAAGAATTAACCGGTTTAAAGCATCAGATTGAATTGATGACCTCTGCAATCTTTGGTAAGTAGAATCTGAACTCCTGCTTTACCCCTGTAATCTTTCGCCTGTGCCGGTTTAACCATAATATCTATATGCAGGGCGCCGTGTCTCTCATCTTGGGGATGACCTACGGAAGAAGCTTAAAGCGTGTTACACCTTGGTCGAGCAGCTGTATTCCGGCGCTCAGAGGATCATCAGTGCAACTTCTTTCGGCAAACCGGCCCCTACGATGATCCAAGACACGTTGAACAAGTTATCTGTTTTGCCGGCTCGTCTTGAAGAAGTCAAAAAATCTGCCGCCCGAGGTGGTGCTCTTCTGGCCCTTATCAGGGCTAAGGCTTGGGTCCCGGATCTTGATCCGGAGGAAGCTTTGACCGGTTTCCCTGATACAAAAGACGACGGCTCGACTTTTACTGCAAAGGATCTTTACGCCTTGACAAAGGAGATGCGTCCCCTTGCCAGCAAGCTTGCAACTGAGTCCGATTTATCCAGGTATCATCCAGGATATGACTTGCAAAACGAACGGGTGGAGCGGCCGGTTTATGACACCGTCAACTTAATCCCGCCGGTTCGTCCTCATACCTTTGCTCCTGATATTGAACCTTCTGAGCTTATCAACGACGAGATGTATTTCTGGGGTTTGACGAAGATTGACTGGCGTGTGCCGGACTTCCAACCGCTTCAAGAAGATGAAGATATTCCGGATCAAGGTGATGGCCAGCCGTCTCAGCAAGGAGGAGCATAGCTTATATTTTATTGTTGTAATCAGTCTCTGTTTTGCCAAACAATGTTTCCAATCCGTCGGGCTTGCTATGCCTTGTAACAGGATAGCTAAAACTTGATCTGCTTTAATCCGGATATTCTGTCTTTCTTTATGTGAAATATTTGCCGATTGAAATGTTGTCTGATATTGTTTATCTTGCATATCCTCTGCTCCTGCAGAAATAATACTGAAAATATGTCCTAGTGGTTTTACCACTGGACGGATTAAATTGTTCTCTTAAAACGTCAAATAAGTATATCTTTATACCAGAAATAACTTTATACCTGAGATTATATACTCTCAATATTCTTAATCCGGTAGGACTTTAAAGTCGCTTGATGAAGACCTTCATGGATCCAATTAGAAACCTCGGAAAACTCTGGTTCATCTTGATGATAAATTCCGGTTCATCTTGTTCTCCAAGACTTTGTTCAGAAATTTGTAGCTTGTTGCCTGATATATGATCCGGGTTTTAATGAACACCGGGTTACTCATGCTGGTATTCATGACCCAGACTTTCCACTTTATAGATATGTGGTCAGCTTCTGTAGCTGCTCCACTCCGGTTTAAAGGGTTATAAAACACAAACACAAAAAGATGCAAATTTTGCAAATAAGACCATGTAGTCGAGGCTTTTTAAGAGCTGCCAGGCTCAAAGCAAGGTTCAGCCAATCAATGGGACGTGGTTTATCCAGCTCTTCCCAGGGGCCTAGCCAATCACTGAACGTGGGCGAAACCATTCTTTTCAGAGGGCCGATAGAACCGCAAATAAAAACTGAGCCAATCAATGGGACGTGGTTTATCCATCTCTTCCCAAGGGGCCTAGCCAATCACTAAACATGGGCGAACCATTCTTTTCAGAGGGCCGATAGAATCGTAAATAAAAACTGAGCCAATCAATGGGACGTGGTTTATCCATCTCTTCCCAAGGGGCCTCCATGGTTCCTCCTGAACCGGTGGGCAAATCGTGGAGTGTCCTCTCTTCGAACCGGATATGATCTCATGTTCTCTAGAAAGTTTTATTGCTCCCC
>LR738713.1:699145513-699169402 GCA_902687465.1 Secale cereale
GGGGGGGGGCGCACCCTAGGTGGACCTTAGGCCCATCTGAGCCTAGGGTTTCCCCCTTTCCCTGCGCCTTGGGCCTTGGTGGGAGGTGCACCAGCCCACCTACTGGCTGGTCCCTTCCCACTCTTGGCCCACGCAGGCCTCCGGGGCTGGAGGCCGTTCCCGGTGGACCCCCGCAACCCTTCCGGTGGTCCCGGTACGTTACCGATAACGCCCAGAACACTTCCGGTGACCAAAACGGGACTTCCCATATATAAATCTTTACCTCCGGACCATTCTGGAACTCCTCGTGATGTCTGGGATCTCATCCGGGACTCCGAACAACATTCGGTTACCACGTACATCTATTCCCTATAACCCTAGCATCATCAAACCTTAAGTGTGTAGACCCTATGAGTCCGGGAATCATGCAGACATGACCGAGACATGTCTCCGCCAATAACCAACAGCGGGATCTAGATACCCATGTTAGCTCCCACATGTTCCACGATGATGTCATCGGGTGAACCACGATGTCAAGGATTCAATCAATCTCGTATACGATTCCATTTGTCTACCGGTATAGCACTTGCCCGAGATTCGATCGTCGGTATATCGATACCTTGTTCAATCTCGTTATCGGCAAGTCTCTTTACTCGTTTCGTAAAACATCATCCCGTGACCAACTCCTTAGTCACATAGAGCTCATTACGATGATGTCTTACTGTGTGGGCCCAGAGATACCTCTCCGTCATACGGAGTGACAAATCCCAGTCTCGATTCGTGCCAACCCAACAGATACTTTTGGGGATACCCGTAGTGTACCTTTATAGCCATCCAGTTACGTTGTGGCGTTTGGCACACCCAAATTACTCATACGGTATCCGGGAGTTGCACAATCTCATGGTCTAAGGAAAGGATACTTGACATTGGAAAGCTTTAGCATACGAACTACACGATCTTATGCTAGGCTTAGGATTGGGTCTTGTCCATCACATCATTCTCCTAATGATGTGATCCCGTTATCAATGACATCCAATGTCCATGGTCAGGAAACCGTAACTATCTATTGATCAACGAGCTAGTTAACTAGAGTGTCACTAGGGACATATTGTGGTCTATGTATTCACACATGTATTACGATTTCCGGATAATACAATTATAGCATGAACACTAGACAATTATCATGAACAAGGAAATATAATAATAACCATTTTATTATTGCCTCTAGGGCATATTTCCAATAGATGATATTAGAGTCATGCTAGTGGAGTAATTGTGAATTTGACTAACACTTGTGTTAAAGTTTGTGATTCCCGTAGCATGCACGTATGGTGAATCGTTATGTGACGAAGTTGGAGCATGATTTATTTATTGAGTGTCATCCTTTGTGTGGAGGTCGGGATCGCACGATGGTTAACTCCTACCAACCCTTCCCCTAGGAGCATGCGTTGAATACTTTGTTTTGATAACTCGTAGATTTTTGCAATAAGTATATGAGTTCTGTATGACTAATGTTGAGTCCATGGATTATACCCACTCTCACCCTTCCACCATTGCTAGCCTCTCTTGTACCGCGCAACTTTCGCCGGTACCATACACCCACCATATACCTTCCTCAAAAAAGCCACCATACCTACCTATCATGGCATTTCCATAGCCATTTCGAGATATATTGCCATGCAACTTTCCACCGTTCCGTTCATATGACATGCTTCATCATCATTCACATAGAGTCATATCTTGTTCTAGCTTCAAGTTATAATCTTTGAGTTGTAAGTAAATAAAAGTGTGACGATCTTCAAAATTAGAGCATTGTCCCGTGTGAGGAAAGGCCAAATAAAAAAAGAGATGGCCCAATTTTTTTTAGAGATGGGCTAAAAAAAGGAAAGCCCCTCCAAAAAAATGAGAGAAAAGAGAGAAGGGACAATGCTACTATCCTTTTCCACACTTGTGCTTCAAAGTAGCACCATGATCTTCATGATAGAGAGTCTCTTGTTTTGTCACTTTCATATACTAGTGGGAATTTTCATTATAGAACTTGGCTTGTATATTCCAACGATGGGCTTCCTCAAATTCCCTAGGTCTTCATGCACTTATAGCTCTAGTGCATCCGTTGCATGGCAATCCCTACTCACTCACATTGATATCTATTGATGGGCATCTCCATAGCCCATTAATACGCCTAGTTGATGTGAGACTATCTTCCTCCTTTTTGTCTTGTCCACAACCACCACTCTATTCCACCTATAGTGCTATATCCATGGCTCACGCTCATGTATTGCGTGAAAGTTGAAAGGTTTGAAAAAATTTGAGTATGAAACAATTGCTTGGCTGAAACCGGGGTTGTGCATGATATGAATATTTTGTGTGATGAAGAGGGAGCATAGCCAGACTATATGATTTTGTAGGGATAACTTTCTTTGGCCATGTTATTTTGAGAAGACATGATTGCTTTGTTAGTATGCTTGAAGTATTATTATTCTTATGTTAATATAGACTTTTGTCTTGAATCTTTCGGATCTGAACATTCATGCCACAATAAAGAGAATTACATTCGTTTAGGGGTATGCATTAGAGATAGTTGCATTCACGTTAAATAGGGCACCATCTAAATTCGTTGAGACGACACCGTATGAACTATGGTTTGGCAAAAAAAACCTAAGCTATCATTTCTTAAAGTTTCGGGTTGCGATGCTTATGTGAAAAAGCTTCAGCCTGATAAGCTCGAACCCAAATCGGAGAATTGCTTCTTCATTTTTTTGAGGAATGGACAGTAGGAAAGGCTGCTATTGTATTTTCATATATTTATGAAACAGAGTGTTACAAATGTTTTACATCTTTACAAGTGGGTGTCATCCTGCCCAGACAGATTGGGTCAGGGGGGGGGGGGTTACCACTATTACAACTCAGATATAAAGGAGGAGATGAAGGCAGGGTGAGAACCCCGAGTCCTATGTTAGAGGAGGGAAAAATCGTCCTTAAATCTGTTCAGCCACCCACTAACAGTTGGAGCAATCCTCCTAAAGTGTTTACTGTTTCTTTCCTTCCATATACTCCAGGCAGCCACCAAAAAGATTTCAAAGAAGAGCGGGCGCCCCCAAGAGTTTTTGGCCTGTTGAAGCAGATGGAGATGGCAGGTGAAGGCGGGCCAGCTGATACCAAGCTTTTGCCAGCAGGATCGATTGAAGGGGCAAGTGAAGATCATATGGTCCACTGTCTCGTTGCCGTGGTTGCCGCAGAGCAGACAGTTGTGGTCATCCCCTATATCATAGTGCCGTCGTTTGAGCATGTCACGTGTGTTCAATCTGTCATTCATGAGAAGCCAACCAAAGACTTTGATCCTCATGATGCATCTGGATCGCCAGAGAAGAGAGAAAGCTAGATGGGCGTTGGCGTCTTGAAAGAAGAACTTGTAGTAATCGTTTGGTTGATAAATAGACTTCCCTCAGGTATAGTGCCAAACATCACTGTCAGACATGGACGGGTGCATGCGCTCGGAAAGCCGTTGTATGTCTTGAACCTCATCCAGGGCTTGCGGTGAGAGCGGCAGGTGAAAAGCCTTTGATAACGCCGTTCTCTCTAAGAATTCCTTGACGGTCTCATCTTCATGCACGGAAAAGGAGAACGCGTGGGGATGTGAGCTTTCCAAGACATCCATAGCCCAAAGATCTTTCCAAACAAGAGCAGTTGCGCCAGAGACTATCCGGACTTGCGTGATCCCTCGGTAGATAGGGGTGAGTTTTAGGATGTCACGCCACCAGAACGAACCAACCGGGTTCGTGGCATGAGGGACTTTATCGGCGTAGTATGTGTCCCAAACAAGATGCACCCAAGGGATGTCGAGCTTGTTGTAAAACTTGTGTAAGAATTTCATGAGCAGAGCATCGTTTTGCACCTTTATGTTGATAACACCCAAGCCGCCGTGCTTTTTGGGTTTGCAAACCATGTCCCATGCGGCCAGGGAGTTACATTTGTCTCCTTGCTCCGTCTTTTTGGTCCAGAGGCATCTCCTTCTGATTTTATCAAGCATCTCAATCAGCTTAGGTGAGAACTTGAGCGTGCACATGGTGTAAATAAGGAGGGATGTGACGGTAGCGTTAAGACATGAGGGTTTACCACCGTAGGACATCATCGCGGTCGTGGAGGTGAGGCGTCGTTCAGCACTGCGCACTAGAGGCATTAGGTCCAGGACGGTTGGTTTAGTAGTGCCGAGAGGAAGACCAAGGTAGGTAAACGGCATTGACCCAACTAAGCATCCAAAAAAGGTTGTGAATGCCAGGGCAGTTTCCTCCGACAGGTTGATTGGGATCAGCGTAGACTTATGGAAGTTAATCCGGAAACCGATGGAGGATGCATAGTCCACGAGGATCTCTTTGACGACCGCGGCTTGCTGAGGGCATGCAGGCATGGCCAATATTGTATCGTCTGCGTATTGGATTACTGGATAGTCCATTTGACCAGTGCGAGGGAAGGGCATCGGAATTTTCCCTTGCCTAAACGCGTCGTTGATGGCTGCTTGGAGGAGGTCTGCGGCAATCACAAAGATCAGGGGCGACAGCGGGTCTCCTTGCCGTACACCGGTGCGATAGTGAAATTGGCAGCCGGGCACACCATTCAACAGAACCGACGAGCGCCCGGTCGAGAAGATGCATTTGATCCAAGAGAGCCATTTTCCATTAAACCCCAGGTGCTTCATAATGTTCAGCATGGGAGCATGTTCAATTGTATCGAAGGCTTTAGCAAAGTCCAGTTTCAGCAATATAATTTCTTTCTTCGATGTATGGCATTGGTGAATATATTGGAAGGCCCAAGCAAGGCAGTCCTGTATTTTTCTTCCCTTTATAAAGCCGTACTGGTTCTTGTGAACAATCTTTAGAATGACTCGTTGCACGCGGTTGGCAAGTAGTTTAGTGACCATCTTAAGGCAGCAGTTGAGGAGTGTGATTGGGCGGTAATCATTGACAGTTTCAGGTGAGATGGACTTTGGAATTAGTGTAATCAGGCCATCATTTATACTAGTGAGATCCAAGTCCCCTTGATAAAAAAGCCTCACAAAGTTTGTAGAAGTCATGTTTGATAATAGGCCAGCATGTTTTGAGAAATGCTCCACTAAAGCCATCCGGGCCGGTTGCTCGATCAGCCGACATTTCTTTAATAACTGCATCGATCTCTTCGTGGGTAAAAGGCTCAGTTAGCTGATCAAGGTCATCATGGCGTTGTAGAATGTTGGGCAAGTTAAATTTCATTTCTGCAGGTTGTGAAGTACCCAGGCGATCCGTGTAAGTTGGAACAGGAGAGATTCTTTGCCCTCGTGGGTGTCAATGAGGGATCCATTTTCGTTTCTGAAACTAGCAATGTTGTTGCGACGATATCTTTCAGTAGCAAAAGCCTAAACAATTGGTATTCTCATCCCCGAACTTGATCAACCTGATTGTGCAACGCTGCTTCCAGTACTGGTTTTGGTATTTAAGGAGGTGCAGTAGATGTTTCTTGATGGTAGTCCGAAAGTTCGTCTCCGGTATTGTAAGGGTTCTAATGTTTTCTAGTTCATCAAGATGTTCCAGGGTCTCATTACAATTAGCAATGGCTACTGCGAGTCGAGAGAGGTTTTTGCTCCAAAGTTTCAGGGCATGGCGAAGGGCTTTAAATTTACGGCAGAGAATGGTCGCAGCGTTGAGGGCTCTAACTGGTCTGTTCCAAACTTCTTCGACAAGATTCATGAAGCCAGGGTGCAAAATCCAAAAGGGCTCAAAACGAAACACCTTGCTACGAGGAATGCACGTTTGGATAGAGATAATGCAGGGTACATGGTCGGAGACAGGCTTACCAAGAGGCTTGACCAGGGTGTTGGGGTACACGTTGGTCCAATGCAGAGAAGTAAAGAACCAGTCGAGCTGTTCAAGGAGTGGATCTTGTTGCATATTGCTCCATGTATACGATCTGCCTTTGATAGGTAGTTCAATAAGTCTTTGCTTGCAGATATATCATTAAAAGTACACATGTCATTCGGACACCCCCCCGGCTTGTTACGATTGTTAGGTGCACGAATGTAATTGAAATCGCCAACTAGGTGCGAATCCTGCGAGCTAGGTATATCCAGGTTATAGAGCCAGTTGGTAAACGTAATACGCGCATCACCTGAGGAGGGGCCATATACATTAACCAGCGTCCAAGTATGAGAGGACAATGTGCTAGTAAAGTTAATGACCAAAGCAAAATCAGATGAGAACACCACATCACCAGTGAACAAAGAACTTTTCCAGATAGTAATTAAGCCTCCCGAAGCTCCTTGAGATGGGACATAAGCAAACTGATCAAATTGTCTAGGACAACAAGATTTAATAAAGGATAACTCAAAAGAGGTTTTCTTTGTCTCTTGAATGCAAACTACCGAGCAGCCACTAGTTCGAATGGCGTTATTGAGAGCTAGCTGTTTATCATCAGAGTTGATGCCACGGATGTTCCAACAAAGCACTTCCCAGCTACACAAGAGAGGCATGAAGGGCGAGTAAGCTAGGCCCTGGAGGGGCCATCCTCATCAGGCAGAGCATCAGTAGCCAAAGTACCTGAGTGGGCAGTCAGAGTAGTAGGTGGTGCAGGAGCCGCAATGAGTATTTCTTCAGTCAGCTCAGCAGCAGGAACAACACATCTGTTGATACCAATCTCCTGAAGAACATGGACATGAGTGGGCGGGACTTCTTCAGAGCGTGTGCTTGGAGCAGAAGAGGAGGAACCAATCGAAGGAACCAGCCGTGGTTTGACCTTAGAGGTAGTGGTGCGGGTGTCAATCACCTGGTTGAACTTGAAACCATTGTATTTGGTGGAGCGATTACTCCGACGAACCTCTGCAGTCGAGATGGGCGTGGGTGCTCAGGCCCGACGACCCCGAGTCACAATTGGGCCTACAGGTTGATTGATGGAGTTAACTACAGCGAAGCCAGTAGGGTCGGCAGCAATGGCAGGTAAATCTTGGATGACCCTGGCGCTGGAGTTGTCTGGCTGGGGCATCAAGGTGTAGGTCTCGACCAGAGGCAGGGTAGTAGACAGAGGAACATCTTCAGATAGAGCGGCGTCAGCGTTTGTTGGTGTCAGAATCTGTGTGTGCTGTGGGGAAGTTTCAGAGATTTCTTCCAGAACCACAGAGGAGACTGGAGCAGGTAGCATATCAGAAAAGGCAATGCCATTGTTGCCAGAAGAAACCAACACTGAAACTGTCAAATTTGCAGAGTGCATACCGTATCCAGTACTCCACGGGCCGATGGTGGCCAAAGCTGGGCGCATGGCATGGAAGATGAAGTTGTTCAAGAGTTGTCTAGGGATTGGGTCGGACAACGGAAGGTTAAGCAGATCTGAGCCGTTGGCCGAGAGGCCGAACTGAATACCATTGTTGTGCAAACTGGCCGAAATGTTCAGTGTATCATGAGCTTCAGGCAGTGCTGGTTGAGCAATAGGAAACAGGAGCAAAGCATCTTCAGTGGGGGCAGAGCTTTCATTAGAGGAGGAGAAGGTATCGTTCCAGGCTTCCATTGCATTAACGGAGATGTTATCCTCTGGAACAATACCATGCTGAAAAGTGAGGCCCTGAGCTGCGAGCCAAGCTTGATAGTTCACCAAGGATACCTAAAAGAAACGGTTGGGTACACCTTCTATCATAGATCCAAAGGCAAGATCTTTGTTGCTAAGAATGGGTCCTTTCTAGAGAAGGAGTTTCTCTCGAAATAAGTGAGTGGGAGGAAAGTAGAACTTGATGAGGTATTTGTACCTTCTCGTGAATTGGAAATTAGTTCATCACAGAAATCAGTTTGAGTGATTCATACACCAATTAGTGAGGAAGCTAATGATGATGATCATGAAACTTCAGATCAAGTTACTACTGAACCTCGTAGGTCAACCCGAGTACGTTCCACACCAGAGTGGTACTGTAACCCTGTTCTGGAAGTCATCTTACTATACCATGACGAACCTACGAACCATGAGGAAGCGATGATGAGCCCAGATTCCGCAAAATGGCTTGAGGCCATGAAATCTAAGATGGGATCCATGTATGAGAACAAAGTGTGGACTTTGGTTGACTTGCCCGATGAGCGGCAAGCAATTGAAAATAAATGGATCTTTAAGAGGAAGACTAACGCCGATGGTAATGTTACTGTCTACAAAGCTCGACTTGTTGCGAAAGGTTTTCTACAAATTCAAGAAGTTGACTATGATGAGACTTTCTCACCCGTAGCGATGCTTAAGTCTGTCTGAATCATGTTAGCAATTGCCGCATTTTATGATTATGAAATCTAGCAAATGAATGTCAAAACTGCATTCCTTAGTGGATATCTTAAAGAAGAGTTGTATATGATGCAACCAGATGGTTTTGTGGATCCTAAAGGTGCTAACAAAGTGTGCAAGCTCCAACGATCCATGTATGGACTGGTGCAAGCATCTCGGAGTTGGAATATACGATTTGATAAGGTGCTCAAAGCATATGGTTTTATACAGACTTACGGTAAAGCATGTATTTACAAGAAAGTGAGTGGGAGCACTACAACATTTCTCATAAGTATATGTGAATGACATATTGTTGATCGAAAATGATGTAGAATTTTTCTGGAAACAGAAAGGATTGTTTAAAAGGAGTTTTTCAATAAAAAACCTCGGTGAAGCTGCTTACATATTGGGCACCAAGATCTATAGAGATAGATCATGACGCTTGATAAGACTTTCGATTAGTACATACCTTGATAAGATTTTGAAGTAGTTCAAAATGGATCAGTCAAAGAAGGAGTTCTTGCCTGATTTGTAAGGTGTGAAGTTGAGTAAGACTCAAAGCCCGACCACGACAGAAACATATAGAGAGAATGAAAGTCATTCCCATGCCTCAGCCATAGGTTCTATAAAGTATGTCATGCTGTGTACCAAACCTATTGTGTACCTTGCCATGAGTTTGGCAAGGAGGTACAATAGTGATCCAAGAGTAGATCACTGGACAACGGTCAATATTATCCTTAGTAACTGGAGGACTAAGGAAATGTTTCTCGATTATGGAGGTGATAAAGAGTTCGTCGTAAAGGGTTACGCTGATGCAAGCTTTGACACTAATCCAGATGACTCTAAGTATCAATCTGGATGCATACTGAAAGTGGGAGCAATTAGCTAGAGTAGCTCCATGCAGAGCATTGTGGACATAGAAATTTGCGAAATACATACGGATCTGAATATGACAGACCCGTTGACTAAACTTCTCTCACAAAGCAAAACATGATCACACCTTAGTACTCTTTGGGTGTTAATCACATGGAGATGTGAACTAGATCGACTCTAGTAAAACCCTTTGGGTGTTGGTCACATGGCGATGTGAACTATGGGTGTTAATCACATCACGATGTGAACTATCGGTGTTAAATCACATGGCGATGTGAACTAGATTATTGACTCTAGTGCAAGTGGATACTGGAGGAAATATGCCCTAGAGGTAATAATAAAGTTGTTATTTATATTTGCTTATATCATGATAAATGTCTTTTATTCATGCTAGAATTGTATTAGCTGGAAACTTGATACATGTGTTAATACATAGACAAAATAGAGTGTCTCTAGTATGCCTATACTAGACTAGCTCGTTAATCAAAGATTGTTGAGTTTCCTAACCATGGACATGTGTTGTCATTTGGTGAACGAGATCACATCATTAGGAGAATGATGTGATGGACAAGACCCGTCCTTAGCTTAGCACTATGGTCGTTTAGTTTTATTGATATTGATTTCTTCATGACTTATACATGTTCCTCTCACTATGTCAGGATGAAGGAGGAGCTCACTATTCACGAGGACCCGTGCTCGGCTCTGGAGATGTTCAACATGGCAGTCAAGTGTGCAAGGGCAGAAGAGGGCCGCCTCTTGCTCGTCGAGCTCCCTGAGGCCAACTTAGAGGACAAGAAGGCCAAGACCAAGGCAGCCAAGCGCAAGGGACCTGTTGTACTCGCGGCTGAGCCCGAGATGAAGCACAGGTGCGACTACCCCGAATCCTCCAAGGGTAGCCACCCGTTCTGCGTCTTCCACAATGTGCACAACCACAACACCAACAATTGCCAGGATCTCAGGGCCATCCGTGGTGGGTGCCTCGGCCATCGCCCTGAGCGTGGCGACCGAGGCTATGACTGCGGAGGTGGTCGAGGTGGAGGGCGCTGGGAGAACCGTGACTCTCGCCAAGGCTGGCGCGATCAGCCTCATGAGGACCACTGGCAGGGCCAGCCTCGTGAGTGTCCTTGGAGGGACCAACCTCGTGAGGGTCCATGGAGGGACCAGCCTCGTGAGGACCGTCCTGAAGGCAACACTGGCCTTCCTCCACTGCCACCACCGCCAAGAAGGAACAAGGACCGCAACCAAGATGACGGGGCTGGGTGAAAGTGCAACTATCCAAGGGTGGTTTTAGTAATTCCTAACAACATGTAGCTCATTGAACTAATGCTCTTTCAAGATGATCATTTCAGAAAGTTCAATGATTGGCATGGCATGGACTAGGAATGTGGACCCCTCAAAATGCTAAGGACACATATTGGCTCAAGCTCAAGACTCTACATTTTATTTTAGTGATCCAAGATCACACTGAGTCCATAGGAAAAGCCAATACTATTAAAAGGGGATGAGGTGTTGCTTAATGGCTTACTTACTCAAAATGCTTAGTGATATGCTCCAAAAGCCCTCAACAACTTTCTTACATCCAAATATGTCCCAAACCAAAAGTCAAACTCGGCCCCACCAATTTGATATATCCGGCGCCACCGAGTTGAGTTGACATAGCCATAGCCAGAAACCATAATCAGTTCGGTCTCACCGATAGGGATCTCGGTCTCACCGAGATGGGATTGCAAAATCTCTGTTTCCCTTCGTAACATTTCGGTCTCACCGAGTTCGCAATGCAAACTCTTTGTTTCCCTTTCGTAACATTTCGGTCTCACCGAAATGAGCGAATTGGTCCCACCGAGTTTGCTTGACCAACTCTCTGTTTGCCTATTACAGAAATCGGTCTCACCGAGTTGATGTGATCGGTCTCACTGAGATTACATTATGCCCTAACCCTAATGAAATCGGTCCCACCGAGTTGATCATATCGGGCCCACCGAAAAGCCCAACATTCACATTTTGAACTGAATCGGTCCGACCGAGTTTCATGATTCGGCCCCACCGAGTTTGGTAAATTGTGTGTAACAGTTAGATTTTGTGTGACCTATTTGATATATCCGGCGCCACCGAGTTCAGTTGACATAGCCATAGCCAGAAACCCTAATCAGTTCGATCTCACCGATGGGGATCTCGGTCTCAACGAGATGGGATTGCAAAATCTTTGTTTCCCTTCGTAACATTTCGGTCTCACCGAAATGAGCGATCAGTCCCACCGAGTTCATAATGCAAACTCCCTGTTTCCCTTTCGTAACATTTCGGTCTCACCGAAATGAGCGAATCGGTTCCACCGAGTTTGCCTATTACAGAAATCGATCTCACCGAGTTGATGTGATCGGTCTCACCGATATTACGTTATGCCCTAACCCTAATGAAATCGGTCCCACCGAGCTGATCATATCGGTCCCACCGAAAAGCCTAACATTCACATTTTGAACTGAATCAGCCCGACTGAGTTTCATGATTCGGTCCCACCGAGTTTGGTAAATTGTGTGTAACGGTTAGATTTTGTGTGGAGGCTATATATACCCATCCACCCACTCTTCATTCGTGGAGAAAGCCATCAGAACAAGCCTACACTTCCATTACTCATTTTCTGAGAGAGAACCACCTACCCATGTGTTGAGACCAAGATATTCCAATCCTACCATATGAATCTTGATCTCTAGCCTTCCCCAAGTTGCTTTGTACTCAAATTATCTTTCTACCAAATCCAAATCTGTGAGAGAGAGTTGACTGTTGGGGATATTATCATTTGAAGCACAAGAGCAAGGAGTTCATCATCAACACACCATCTATTACCTTTTGGAGAGTGGTGTCTCCTAGATTGGTTAAGTGTCACTTGGGATCCTCCGACAAGATTGTGGAGTTGAACCAAGGAGTTTGTAAGGGCAAGGAGATCGCCTACTTCGTGAAGATCTACCCTAGTGAGGCAAGTCCTTCATGGGCGATGGCCATGGTGGGATAGACAAGGTTGCTTCTTCGTGGACCCTTCATGGGTGGAGCCCTCCGTGGACTCGCGTAGCCGTTACCCTTCGTGGGTTGAAGTCTCCATCAACGTGGATGTACGATAGCATCATCTATCGGAACCACGCCAAAAAAATCTGTGTCTACTCTTGCGTTTGCACTCTCCAAACTCCTCCCTTTACCGTTATATGCAATGATTTACATTCTGCTCCTATACTCTTAGAATTTCATGTGTAGGTTGATTGCTTGACTTGTGATAAGTTTCTAAAAACTGTCAAAACATAAAATTGGGAAAAGGCTAAGCTGTTATTTGGTCAAGTAGTCTAATAATCACCCCCCTATAGACATACTTTCGATCCTACAAGTGGTATCAGAGCTTTGGTCTCCATTTTCCTTGATTCCATAGCTTTGGTGATCATAGTGTTGGTTTCACAACCTAGGAGAGTATGACGTCTAGCAAGGGAAGTTACCACCGTAGAGGTCCTTACTTTGATGGTACTAATTTTGCTAGATGGAAGCATAAGATGAAAATGCATATTCTTGGACATAACCCCGCCATTTGGGCTATTGTGTGTATTGGTTTGCAAGGTGAATTCTTCGATGGGAAGGAACCAAACCGTGAAGCCTCCGCTGAAGAATTGAAGATGTTGCAATGCAATGCTCAAGCTTGCGATATCCTCTTCAATGGATTATGCCCCGAAGAATTCAACAAAATCAACCGTCTTGAGAATTCAAATGAAATTTGGATACTTTGATTGATATGCACGAAGGTACCGACTTCGTCAAGGAATCCAAGTTGGATGTGCTTCAAAGTCAACTTGACAAGTTCAAGATGAAGGATGGTGAAGGTGTCGCTGAAATGTACTCTAGGCTTGCTCTCATCACAAATGAGATTTGCCGGCTTAGGAAGCGAAGAAATGACCAATAGATTCATCATCAAGAAAATCCTAAGAGCCTTGGATGGAAAATATGACACCGTGTGCACATTGATCCAAATGATGCCCAATTACAAAGATCTCAAACCAACAGAAGTCATTGGAAGAATTGTTGCTCATGAGATGTCACTCAAAGATAAAGAAGAGCTTCACAACAAGTCTAGTGGTGCCTACAAAGCTTCATGTGATGCTCCTACATCATCAAGTGAGAAACAAGTCTTCAATGAGGAATTGAGCTTAATGGGGAAAAAAGTTCAACAAGTACTACAAGAATAGAAGCAAAGAGAGAAGTTCCAAGTCAAGGTCCTACTGTGACAAAAGATCTTCTAGTCGTGAACGCAATTGCTACAATTGTGGAAGACCCGGACACTACTCCAATGAGTGTACGACTCACCACAAAAGAAGAGAAGACTCACCTAAAAGGAGAAGTAGAAGAGAAGAATCACCACCAAGAGAGAGAAGGAGTAGAGATGATCGTTATGAACAAAGACCCTCTCGAAGAAGCAAGGATTCGGAAAGGGAAGACAAATCATCAAGGAGATATACAAGACGAAGACATCAAGCTCATGTTGGTGAATGGGTATCCGGTTCCGACTACGATAACTACTCCGAGAGAAGCTATCACTCCAACTCAGAAGATACTCAAGATGAAGGTGTTGCAAGAATTGCTCTTGTGTCATCCAACTCCTACGACATATTTGACTCAACAAATGAAGGAATTGGAAGATGCTTCATGGCTAAAGGCCCTAAGGTATCACACCCCGAGTATCTTGATTGTAATAGCAATGAAGATGACTTACTAGGAGATGATGATTTACTTGTTGGTAGCAATAGTGATGAAACCTATGATGAAAACTATGATGAAATTTCTATTAATCATGCTAATCAAGATAAAATGAATGACAATGATAAGGAGAAGATTGAGCGTCTAACTAAAGAATTAAACACTCTCAAGTTAGCTCACGAAACTACCTTAGAGGATCATCGAGAACTTTTGAGGACTCATGAGAAGCTACGCTTTGAAGAGCTCAATCTAGAGCAAGAGCATGAGTTCTTAAAAGCAATCAATGATGATCTTCATAAGAAAAGTTCTTCTTACATTGCCAAGTGTTTACTCTTGTCTACTTACATGCCACAAGTAAAATCTAGCAACTAGACCAAAAAAGATTATTCCTCTAGTGACTAGTAGTAACAATAATCATGATAAAACAAATGTTGTTGCTTCTAGTAGTTATCTTGATTCCACTATTGATTCTCTTAGCCAAGTTACACTTGAGCAATAAATTACGTTATGTCCTAACCCTAATCAAATCGGTCCTACCGAGTTGATCATATTGGTCCCACCGAAAAGCCTAACGTTCACATTTTGAACTGAATCGGTCCGACCGAGTTTCATGATTTGGTCCCACCGAGTTTGGTAAATTGTGTGTAACAGTTAGATTTTGTGTGGAGGCTATATATACCCCTCCACCCACTCTTCATTCGTGGAGAAAGCCATTAGAACAAGCCTACACTTCCATTACTCATTTTCTGATAGAGAACCACCTACTCATGTGTTAAGACCAAGATATTCCAATCCTACCATATGAATCTTGATCTCTAGCCTTCCCCAAGTTGCTTTCCAGGCAAATCATCTTTCTACCAAATCCAAATCTGTGAGAGAGAGTTGAGTGTTGGGGAGACTATCATTTGAAGCACAAGAGCAAGGAGTTCACCATCAACACACCATCTATTACCTTTTGGAGAGTGGTGTCTCCTAGATAGGCTAGGTGTCACTTGGGAGCCTCCGACAAGATTGTGGAGTTGAACCAAGGAGTTTGTAAGGGCAAGGAGATCGCCAACTTCGTGAAGATCTACCATAGTGAGGCAAGTCCTTTGTGGGCGATGGCCATGGTGTGATAGACAAGGTTGCTTCTTCGTGGACTCTTCGTGGGTGGAGCCCTCCTTGGACTCGCGCAGCTGTTACCCTTCGTGGGTTGAAGTCTCCATCAACGTGGATGTACGATAGCACTACCTATCGGAACCATGCCAAAAAAAATCCGTGTCTACCCTTGCGTTTGCACTCTCCAAACTCCTCCCTTTACCTTCATATGCAATGATGAAAGTGCAGTATATCGACTAGAGGGGGGGGGGGTGAATAGGCGATTTTTATGAAATGCTTCAATACATGATAGTTTTGAAGACAAAAGATAAACTCAATCCTATTAGTATGCAGTGAAAAGTAGACTACACTAGACAAGCCATAGTCATGTATTCAATGAAGTGAAAGTATGAAGACTAATAGCAGCTAGGCAGTAGGGATCATGATGGAAGAAGGAATGAAGCCAATCATAACAAGTAGATACTCAGTGAAGTCAATTAGATATGGCAAGCAGGCAATGACTTCACAACATAACGGTAAGTAAAGGGAAGGAAAGGATAGAACCAGTAGCTCGGGGAGGACAGTGATTTGTTAGACCAGTTCCAGTTGCTGTGACAACTGTACGTCTGGTTAGGGAGGCTGAGATTTAACTCAGAAGATCGCGTCTTCACCTTATTCCCCTTGAGCTAAGG
This sequence comes from Secale cereale, assembly GCA_902687465.1. Classification (NCBI taxonomy): domain Eukaryota; kingdom Viridiplantae; phylum Streptophyta; class Magnoliopsida; order Poales; family Poaceae; genus Secale; species Secale cereale. Next base: position 699,161,116 of record LR738713.1, read on the forward strand.
ACACCTAGTCCTTGCCATATCACTCTAGTAAGTCTTCAAGGTAGACTTCCAAACCTTCACAGACTTCGTTCACCGGCGATCCACAATGACTCTTGGATGCTCAGAACGCGACGCCTAACCGGCTAGAGGAAACACAGTCCTGAAGTGTAATGAGTCTTCAGGTCACACAGACAGAAAGACTTCAGTGATGCCTAACACTCTTTGGCTCTGGGTGTTTTGGCTTTGTCCTCGCAAGGATTTCTCTCTCAAACGCTTCGGAGGTGGGTTGCTCTCAAACGACAAAAGCCGTATAATAACTCTGAGCAGCCACCAATTTATGGTGTAGGGGGTGGGCTATTTATAGCCACTGGGCAACCCGACCTGATTTGTCCGAAGTGACCCTGGGTCACTAAGGAACTGACACGTGTTCCAATGGTCAGATTTCAAACACTCATGCGACAACTTTACTTGGGCTATAAGCAAAGCTGACTCATCCAACTCTGGATAAGATTTGCTCTCATTGTCTTCGCTCAAAGACATAGGATTTGGTTGAGCATCACTTCAGTCACTCTGACTTAGATCACTTGGACCCCACTTAACAGTACGGTGGTTCCTATGACTCAACAAATAAGAAAAGGAAACAACGAAACATCTAAGTCTTCACACTCCATAGTCTTCACACAATGTCTTCTCTTGTCATAGTCTTCAATATGATTATCTTCATGTACCACCACTGTTGTCAATGTCTTCATACATTTTTAGGGGTCATCTCCGGTAGGTAAACCGAATCAATGAGGGACTACTACCTGTGTTATCCTGCAATTCTCACAAACACATTAGTCCCTCAACCAGGTTTGTCATCAATACTCCAAAACCAACTAGGGGTGGCACTAGATGCACTTACAATCTCCCCCTTTTTGGTGATTGATGACAAACTGGTTGAAGTTTTCAACGGGGATAAAAGGTATGTGAAATTGTAAAGGATAAAGGTATTGTCTTCGTAAGTAGCAAAAGGCTCCCCCTGAAGATGTGCATATAGTTGATTTGCCTTTGAATGAAAATGCACATGGCAGGTTGTACTTGTGGAGATCCTCTTCGACTTATGAAGACAATTCATCATGCACAATTGATATGTCGAATATAATGACATGCATAATGAAAAATGGACGTCTACAATAATGACTAAGTGCGGAATATAACGTAGCAGATGCGGAATTTATCATCGCATTACGGAGTAGCAAAAATGTAGCAGACGACCATCAGTTTAAGTGTTACAACTCAAAGAACCAAATGTAGCAAAAACGAGAGTTGTAATCACTAGGCAAAAGGAATATAAAGCACCTGCCCATATGGACTCGCTTGAAGACTATCAACTCATATGCTTCTCCCCTTTTGTCAGTAAGGGCCAAAAAGGTTTGAAGACATAGAGCCTCTACTCGTTACCAGTTGGAGCAGGGGAGGATGCAGGGTCGGCGTTGGCGTTTGGCGGTGCAGAAGTAGTTGGTGCAGTGTCGATACGCGCTGAAGTAGGAGGAGGTGAGGTAGCATCATCTTGATCATCGATCACCCTGGCGTCAATTGTTACAGCGGAGGAGGAGTATTCAGAATCTTCAAGAGACGGAGTTTGACGCATAACAACATTCCTTGGAGGAGTGTGGTCAAACTTGAATCTCTCTGTGAAGCCATCGTCTCGAAGATCCGCTTCAGCACTCAACAAGGTTAAACTCTTCCATGACCTCCGGCAGGTTTCATGAGCAACAAAGGCATTCTTGGTGGCAAGATTGTGAATGCGATTGACGTCCACCAAGAGGCTTGCATCTGATGCTTTAGCCAGTAGTGATGCTTATCCTATTTCTGATGGAGGGCAACCAGAAGCTCTCGGTTATTGAGAACACGATTTCAGCGTGTCGAGGTAGACGAGTACAACCAGCCAGAGGATAAATACGAGAGACTGCTGGAACTCCTTCAATTTGCTGAGTGAAGCTCTGGTGATCAGCGTTGTGAAGACTAACAGGCTCTTTGGCAGGCTCTTGGTATATAGCTTCAGCTGACATATCAACCTCATGCAAGAATATATGATGGTTGCGAGCAGAGGGCTGATAGGTGATAGCTGAATGCAGCTTGATGAGGCACATAATCCATGGGGCATAGAATTTCAGACCAAACAGATCAGAGCCACACATAGCCAAATGCCTAATGAAGAAATCTTGAGCATTGAAGCTGATGCCATTGAAGATATAGAAGACCAAAGTCTTCATGGTGCCTTCAAGCTTGGCTAATGAAGAATGTCCTTTGACAGGCCATAGAGTACGCGTGATGATATGATAGATGGTGCGAGGCAGGTACTCTAGGTCTTCAACAAAGAATTTCTTAGGATATTCATCATAATTTGGCAGAGGCTTCATCATGCTTAGCATTTGGCTCATGTTGGGCTTGCGCTTCTGAAAGATACTCTCCAAGGCTTCATTGTGCAATTGACAGCCAGGTTCATACAGATCTCCTGGAGTGGGCAAACCAGTAAGCTCTATGAGATCAAAGGCTTTGGCTTCATGATGGACATTGCCTGTCATCCACTCAAGGACCCATGTCTTCGGATCCCTGCTGTAGCCTCGAATGTGGAGGGTTGCATAGAATTGCAGAAGCAACTCTTCATTCCAATGCTCCTTGTCAGTTACAAAATTTAGCAGGCCAGCATCACGGAAGCAATCAAGAGCTTCCTCCAGACAGGGCAGACCAGCAATAGCTTCAGTGTCAAGACGCATATGAGGAAAAATGCGCCCTTGATCATAGAGTACTCTTGAGTAATAGCTGCGCTGCTGATGGCTCCAGAACCTATCTGATGATATTCTTGGCTTGGAATATGGGTTCTTGGCGCTGTCAAAGAATGTGTTGTGCGCAGTGAAGTTATTGGCATTGAATGACCCTTGAGAGGTGGCAATACTTGGAAACCTTGGCAGTCTTCGCTTAGGCTTCTGAACTTGAGGCCTGTGCTCAACATGATGATCAAACTGAGGACCAGCAGCATGCGGTCCAGTAGTAGGTGGTGGAGTCAGAATGGGCCACCGGACAGTAATGAGCTGATCATATTGGTTGTATGCTTGCTTAATTGTATGGGGCCTTGGAGGCGGAACAGGAGCAGAGGCATTGGCTTCAGGCTGCTGATTTGCTTCAGGTGCAACACTTGCTTCAGGAGCCATCACTTCAGGCACCGCTATGTCTTCAGGTGCCACATTAGCTTCAGCCATGACCACGTCATTGGCTTCAGTGTTGGTGGTGGCATCCTCTGAGTTTGTAACCTCCACTTCAGGAGATGGAGGGTCGGACATGTTCTCCTCGAGAACAGGGCGTGTGGCAGTACGTGCTTCTTCTGCTTGGGGTTGTTCTTCTTCTTGGGGTGGTTCTTCTTCGACTGATGTAGCCGGAATATCTTCAGCCGCTTTGGCTTCAGATTCTGAGGGGTTCACTGTAGGAGCAGCGTCAGGTACAGATTGTTGCTCTTCTCCTTCTGGAACACTTGGGGTGATGACTTAGGCCTTGGTCCTTTGCGAAGCCTGCGAAATGCTGGCGACGCCTGAGGGGATGGAGGTTGTTGGGCCTCAAAGTCTTCATCTTCAAGCACCGAGCTGGTGTCTTGAGTTGGTTGAGGTGTGGCTGGTGTATCCTGTGGGTGATCAGCCCACGAGTCATCCTGTGCAATTGGCGTCAATGGACGACCAATGCTGATGTGTTCGCTGTTCGTAGGAACAGGCGAAGATTCAACGTTGTACTCAATCTGAGGAAGGACTTCATCATCTTCAACATTGTCATGAGGACCAATGTCTTCAACTGCGGTGGGGTCAACAGTTGGAATGTCTTCAGCCTCTGTGGGAGCAGGCTCATGGACTGTCATGCGACGTTCTCTGTGGGCAGATGTAGGGCGAGCAACTGATATGGGCTCGACAAAGATAGGCTCTTTGGAAGCAGCCTTATCCTTCTTTGTCTTGCGCTTCTTGGTGGGTGGAGCTTCATCAGTAGTTTGCTTGCGCTTGCGAGCTTCTGCTTCAGCCACCTTTGTCTTCTTGAGCTCCGAAGCAGTTCGGGTGACCTTAGGCTTCGTGCCAGTCATGCTGGCAGGGAAGACTATGCGAGACATTTCCTGCCTGGATTCTTCAGCTTCGGGCACAGGTTGCTTCTTCTTTTTCTTGGCAGCCATGCTTGGGTCAATGCCAGGATGCCCAAGGGCCTTGCGCTTTTCAGCTTCATTGAAAGCTTGAACGCATTTGGCAGCGAAGTCCTTGATTCGCTCACGAGAACCTTTAGCTTCATCACGCCTCTGGCGAAAGGCTTCCTTGAGCTCATGCATCATGACTTTGAAGTTCTGAATCTCTTGTACGCTGAGCTTGTCCACATGCTTCTTGAACTGAGCCTTTTCATAATCGATCTTTTGCTTCAGCTCAACAATTCTCTGAGCCAGAGCTAGCTCAGAAGCAATGGAGCCATGGAAGGAGACGCTGAGGCCAACTGGAAGTTGAAGATCGTCGAAGCTGAGGTTGGGGGTGTCAAACCATTCATCAATGAAATTACTGAGCACTTCTACATCAAAGAGCGGCAAATCATTGAAGATTTCAGCATCTTGCTTGCTCTTGATCAGTTGCTCCAGAGCATCGTCACCAAGATCCTCATCGCTCGAGAGATCAAGGGCTTCATTGGCAGTCTTCAGAACAACGTCAGGAGTGAGAGCTGGACTGGGGTTGTGCGAGGGCTTCTTCCTCAGCTGTCTGCTCTTGGAGATGCGAGAGTGCTCCTCAGACTGCACACTTGGTGCTGGTGGAGCAGTGGTCAAAGGCTTCACTCTAGAAGCAATTGGTGGAGTGGTCTCCGAAGCCTTGGATTTCTTCTTCTTGGGCTTCGGGGTTGCAGGCGCTTCTTCAGAATCAGCGTCATCTGCAGGTTGATCCACATCCGCCCCTTGAACCCTGATGTGACTGATGAGGCCTTCTAAGTTGTAGAAGGACCCAACCAGGTTTGGTTCAGCTTCGCGCGTGCCATCAGCGCGGGGCGCAGAGGGGCCAGGATTGAAGTCTAATCCCCAATTCTTCTTGTTCTCTTTGGCTGAGTTCTTGGCATATTGAAGATTCCGCTTGAACAAATTGTCGTCGCGACACCAGAGCAGAGAAGTAGGATCAGCATCAGTAGGTTGAGGCCCTCTGACCATGCAAGGGTAGATGCCTTGAGCAATGGCTTCATCACGAGTTTTGGGTGGAAGATTTTTATAGGTGATGTCTCCCCATGGATGCTTGATGGCGTTCTTTTCAGCATACTCTTGGGTCACGAACCTGTACTTGAACCACTGTTCAGCCCAATATCTTCGAATCCATTGGATTCGTGTCTTCCTCTGATTATAATCCTCCTCTGGATCAGTCTTGTACATTTCACTTAGATCAGGAGGCAAATCTTTGGAGATGTTGCCACGACGTTGTCTGCCACCCTTTCTAACTGTCTTGTCAGTTGCCATTGGCTTCAATCTGAAGGGCTTCAAACTGAATGGCTTCAACACTAGCAAATGCTTTGTTCTGCTGGTCAGACAGGAACTGTCTTCAGGGGAGTGAATGTGACGCTATAAAAATTCTGCAAATGAATGCAGACTATGAGAACCAAGGGATTCTCCCATGGACATGTACCTGTGACAACATTAGAGATGCGAGGGAAGGGGAAGAGGTCATATGCATTCTCAGAAGTTTTTGAAGATAAAACAGTTTTGAAAACTTTGACCTCATAGCGCGAATACATTCACTCATATGATGAGAGTTGGTTCCAGATTTGTACGAATCCACGAATAGGTACAAGTGAGGAATCTAACTATGTTTGAAGCATATGTGAATGTACTAGGCAAGATATGAGATGCAGACAGGATAGATCTACATATTTGTGTAGGCAGAAACCTCTTGTGGTAAAAGTGATGAATCTTTATGGATCAAGAATATGTTAAAAGGAAAGTTTTATTTACCACACGATGAACTGCTTAGACGGAGAGGACTTGGATGCCCAGCAGTTCGATCTTCCGTGCCCTAACTTGGCGACGGAGGACAGCTGCGGCGACGATGGAGTAGACGATGTCTGCGGCCGGCGTGAGGACGACGTCGACGAGGTTGCGGCAGCAAAGCACTTCGTCACCGGCGTCATCGAGAGCTAGCGGAGACGCTAGGGTTGGTCGAGGTGGAGATGTGGTAGAAGAACTTTTGACCGTGATGGGACGTGCATTTATAAGCATGGGAGACGGCACGGCGCAATACGCAGGTGCCCCTGGCGGTTCACATACGAGGGACACGTGGCGGTCATGTAACACACTGGGAGTTGTCCCACGATCCCATGTACACCACGACTGTCGGAGCGGTCGTTCCGGCTTCTCCGGATTTCAGGCATAAAGGATGGAGCATTAAAATCAGATTTAAAGTTTGTCTCTGTATCTTCTGCTGACAAGGGCGCAGAGAAGATATTCGACAATTCCAACAAAATGCATATGATTTTGACAGGCAGAGTGTGAGATGAGAAAGCATAGAGAGGTTAGGGTCCGATCACATTCACTTAGTTCAAAAGATTCAATTAATAAGACATAGCTATAAGTGAATGTTGTAGAGGACAGAACACAACTATATATATATATATATATATATATATATATATATATATATATATATATATATATATATATATATATATATATATATATACAGCCGGTCTATTCTCATAACATTATGAGAATAATATTCTCATAACACTTCTGAACTGCATTGAGAAACTGCATTGGAAAGTTATGCGCACTGCTTCCTTATTCTGTCGCGAACCACATAGAGGTGCAGCAGGAAACCTTCATCTAGCAGCGTTTCTGCCTAGTTTGATCAATTTCTAATGGTTTATTTGTGCGTGCGCTGATTTAATATGTGGTTAAGCACTGAAATCAGCGAGAAAAAGATTGAAATCCTTTGATTTTGGCGGATCTGCGTCCGTTCTTCCGCTGGTTCAGGAGTTTCGCATCTTGCTGTTGGTTGTTCGTATTCTATTTTTATAGCGCGGTCCTAGTGTGTTGCCATTATCGCGTTGATGTTTGTGTTATTCTGCGACAGATTAATCTGCTAATAGGATTGAAATTTCAGTATAATTTGTCGGGTATATCTCTGTTCTAGCGGAAAAACCTTTGTTCTCTGTTCTTCCCCATCCGGATCGAAATTGTTGCGTTTTGTATGTAATATTCTGTTGTTTTCGGCCATTACGGGCTGCCTTTGATCTATCCATATGAATTGGAGCGCACTGCATTCTCTCATATGAGTAGCAGCCAAGTTTTTTTTAAATATACGCATCCGCACTGCATCTCACCTCATCACATGGGACTGCAAAGACGAATTCAACGTGTTTGTCGTCGAGTTTCAAAATTCATCCGCACTGCAGCCAAGTTTTTTTTTCACATTTTTTTGCACTAAGCGCACTGCACTGTGTACTCGAAGCGTACTGCAGTGCAAGCTTTAAACGCACCACGCACGCACTGCAGTGTACGCGAATCCTAGTCTGACTCTACATTTTTTGTCTTCTAACTGCATTCTGTATTGATTCATGGTCATGTCAGATTTTATACGACGAAGAGAACTGCATTCTCCAAATGACATTCCGATCTCAGAGTTTTTATACAAAAGAGAACCGCATTCTGAGATCTTATTTTCTTTTTCATATAGAAGAGAACTGCATTTTATCAAACATATTACAAGTTAATATGTTTTTTTAAAATGTAAAACTGCATATGTGTTGATCTACGTCCTTTTCCTGGTGCTTCTTCTCAGATTGTGCACTGCAGTTCGCATCCACGACGAATGCGATGGAGTAGTCATCCTTGCAGTTCGCTTTCCCCTGTCATGCATGACTGAGGCAGGATGCTTCAGCGACAGATCCCCCAGGTGGTCTTGGGGCGAAGGTGAGGTGCGCCGTCGCTTCCAAAACGCCGCCGCGCAAATATCGTCGCCGCCGGACTGCATCGCCGGCTGCTTTGGCTCGCGCTCCGTGGTGCTTGGCGCGGAAGAAGGCGGGGAGTGGTGGGTGTGGCCGCCGGCCGCCGGGGAGCTGGCGCGCTAGGAGGCGGGGAAGGGTGGGTGTCGCCGCCGGCTGCCGGGGAGCTGGCGCGCTAGGAGGCGGGGAGGGGTGGGGTAGGAGGCCAGCCGCCGGGGCGCTCCCGCGCTAGGAGGCAGGGAGCGGTCGGGGAGGATGCCGGCGTCGGGGCGCTCCCGTGCTACAAGGTGGGGAGGGGTCGGGGAGGACGCCGGCGTCGGGGCGCTCCCGCGCT
>LR738713.1:699169947-699244410 GCA_902687465.1 Secale cereale
ATATATATATATATATATATATATATATATATATATATATATATATATATATATATATATATATGTCCTATACGAAGATAAACCAAGTGCGAAGACTTTGCAAATGTAACGCCACGAGAAACACTTCAAACAAGGATTTGGTGGTGGCGTTACCCACCGTATAGGAAGTATTAGACCCACGGCGCACAATTATCGTGGTGCTCCGAAGTCAAATTCCATGTTAATGTATTCACACTTAGAATGTAAGTCTTCATTGATTGAAGATATACTTTACTTCGTGTGTTGCACATCTAAGTCATCAATATGCATAAGTGTTAGGATGTGTGCCTGATTATAGGACATTTGAGGATTCTAAGATATTTAGCTCACACCGCAACTTGCAAAACCTTTTCTCATCCAAGGGCTTTGTGAAGATATCTGCCAGTTGCTCTTCAATGTTGACGTGTATGATATCAATATCTTCCTTCATGACATGATCTCTGAGAAAGTGATGACGAATTTCAATGTGCTTTGTCTTCGAGTGCCGAACTGGGTTGTTGGCAATCTTGATAGCGCTTTCATTATCGCAGTAGAGTGGCACATGCTTCAGATGGACGCCATAGTCCTTGAGCATTTGCTTCATCCAGAGAAGCTGAGCGCAGCAAGATCCAGCAGCAATGTATTCAGATTCAGCAGTGGAGAGTGATACACAGTTCTGCTTCTTTGAAGACCAACAGACAAGAGATCGGCCTAGAAAGTGACATGTGCCTGATGTAGACTTGCGATCAACTTTGTCACCAGCATAATCAACATCTGAGAATCCAACTAGATCAAACTATGAGCCAGTTGGATACCATAATCCTAGTGTTGGGGTGTAAGCCAAATATCGAAGTATTCGCCTCACAGCTAAGTGATGCGACTCCTTTGGTGCCGCTTGATATCGAGCACACATGCAAACAGTAAGCATAATATCTAGCCTAGATGCACATAAATAAAGAAAAGAACCAATCATGGAGCGGTATACCTGTTGATCAAACTCTTTACCATTGGCGTCGGGACCCAGATGGTGTTTAGCAAGCATTGGCGTCGAGTACCCTTTGCAGTCTTGCATTCCAAACTTTTTCAGGCAGTCTTTAAGGTACTTCTCTTGAGATATGAAGATGTTGTTGCTTTGTTGACGAATTTGAAGACCAAGGAAGAACTTCAGCTCACCCATCATGGACATATGATATTGCTCTTGCATCATGTGACCAAACTCATCACTGTATTTTTTGTCAGTGCAGCCGAAGATAATGTCGTCCACATAGATTTGGCAGACAAATAGTTCATCATCATATGTCTTCGTGAAGAGTGTGGGATCTAGGGATCCAGGTTTGAAGCCTTTGCTCTTCAGGAAGTCTTTGAGTGTGTCATACCAAGCACGAGGCGCTTGTTTGAGGCCATACAGTGCCTTGTTGAGTTTGTATACCATATCAGGACATTTTGGATCTTCAAAGCCAGGTGGTTGTGCAACATACACCTCTTCTTCAATCCTTCCATTGAGAAAGGCACTCTTTACATCCATTTGATACAGAAGTATGTTGTGATGATTTGCATAGGCTAGCAGTATACGAATAGCTTCAAGTCTAGCCATAGGAGCAAATGTTTCATCGAAGTGAATCCCTTCGACTTGAGTGTATCCTTGAGCAATGAGACGAGCTTTGTTTCTGACCACTTGACCATGCTCATCTTGGTTGTTGCGATAGATCCATTTTGTGCCTATTATATTGTGCTTGCAAGGGTCAGGACGCTTGACAAGTTCCCACACGTTGTTCAGCTCAAACTGTTGAAGCTCTTCTTGCATTGCTTGAATCCATTCGGGTTCCATAAAAGCTTCAGCCACTTTCTTGGGTTCAGATATTGATACAAATGCAAAGTGCCCACAAAAATTTGCTAGTTGTGTTGCTCTTGAACGAGTAAGTGGACCAGGAGCATTTATGCTGTCAATTATCTTCTCAACTTGTACTTCATTTGCAACACGAGGATGAGCTGGACGAAGATTTTGCTCTTGCTGTACATTGTCATCGTCAGGAGTGTTGTCTCCAGGCTGAGCATTGTCGTCAGGTTGATTTGGAGCAGAGATGATGAGTTCCTCGTCAGGTTGTGATTCAGAAGGCATGATTTCACCGGTTCCCATTAGCTTGATAGATTCATTTGGTGAAGCCTCATCTAGCACATTTGGTAGGGTCTCTCTTTGTGAACCATTTGTCTCATCAAACCGCACATCCACAGTTTCAACAGCTTTATAGAGAAAGATGTTGAAGACTCTGTAGGAGTGTGAGTCCTTTCCATATCTGAGCATGAAGCCTTCATGTGCTTTTGGTGCAAACTTTGACTTGTGATGTGGATCCTTGATCCAGCACTTAGCTCCAAATACTCTGAAGTAACTTACGTTAGGCTTCTTCCCAGTGAGGAGTTCATAGGATGTTTTCTTCAGAAGCTTGTGAAGATAAACACGGTTGATGATATGTCATGCAATATCAATAGCTTCGGGCCAGAACCTTCTTGGTGTCTTTTATTCATCGAGCATCGTTCGAGCCATCTCAATTAGAGTTCTGTTCTTGCGCTCAACGATCCCATTTTGCTGAGGTGTATACGGGGCTGAGAATTCATGAGTGATTCCCATTGTATCCAAATAAAGATCAAGGCCAGTGTTCTTGAACTCAGTGCCATTGTCACTTCTGATATGCTTGATCTTGACGCCATAGTTGTTCATGGCACGGTTGGCGAAGCGTCTGAAGACATCTTGCACTTCAGTCTTGTAGAGTATTATGTGCACCCATGTGTATCTTGAATAATCATCAACAATGACGAAGCCATAGAGACAGGCTATGGTAGAGAATGTGGAGTAGTGAGTAGGGCCAAATAAGTCCATGTGAAGCAGCTCGAAGGGTTTGGATGTCGTCATGATTGTCTTCGAGGGATGCTTGGCTCTAGTCATCTTCCCAGCTTCACAGGCACCACATAGATGATCTTTCTTGAACTTGACTTCCTCGATGCCTACGACATGCTTCTTCATTGCGAGAGTGTGCAAGTTCCTCATGCCGGCATGTCCTAGCCTCCGATGCCAGAGCCAACACTCTGAAGCTTTTGCTAGAAGACATACGGCCATCTGCGGTCCAGCTGAGAAATCTACCATATACATATCACCTTTTCTGTATCCTTCAAATACTAAAGACTTGTCAGATTCCATTAGTACAAGGCAACGAAAGATCCCAATCATGTTTAAGTCACAAAGCATTGAGACAGACATTAAGTTGAAACCAAGAGATTCAACAAGCATGACTTTATCCATGTGCTGATCTCTTGAGATTGCAACTCTACCTAGACCCAAGGCTTTGCTTTTACTAGTATGGGCAAATGTGATGTGACTTTTGTTAGATGGACGTAAGGTTGAGTCCATGAGAAGATTTCGATCTCCAGTCATATGATTTGTGCATCCGTTGTCCATAATCCATTCTGAAGACTTTGGTGTCACTCCCTACAATGCAGTTAGGAGGATAGGCTTCACCAAAAGCCATTATGAAGCATAAACATTTGACGTATAAGTGGATTATGAAGGCTTAGACCCAAGTAAGGATTGATAAGATGTTTAGCAAGTGATTCATGAGCATTATGAGAAGTAAGTCATTTTGGGCATTTGATCTTGTTCCCTACAAGTGTTTTAGGTCCCCACCAATAGCATCAGACGCCTTTGATATTCGGCTGGAGACCTTTCCCTGTAAGAGAAAGTTAGTTCTTCTTAACCACCCACATCTTCAGGGGTGGCTTAGAAGCAATGAGTCTAAGAGCATCTGAGAATTTTGGCTTTGGAGCCCTAGCAAATAATCTTGCAGGATGAGAATAATACTCATAAGAATAGGCAAAAAAATTCTTTGTTTTATGAATATAGCGGTTTGAAGAAACACACTCATATTCATGGGTCTGAGTATGGTTTCCCTGCAAAACATCCGCGTTAGGGTGACTCAGGTGAGTCCTTTGTCTGTATGAAGCCTTTGGTCTGGGGTTTGTCTTCTTCCCAAGAGGTGTCATGATGACGTTTGCTGGAAGTTTCTCAAGACAACCTTTGGGTACCCAGATCTTCTTCATAGGTGGCCCGTTCCTATAGTTAGTACCAATGTACTTGGCAAACACTTCACCATTTTGATTCTTAAACAGTTTATAGTTTGCATCAAATGATTCATCAATGATAAGAGGATTAGCACAAGTGAAGCCAGATAGGGTAGATGGATCCACTGAAGGTTCCTTTGTAGCAACCCATGTGGTTTTGGGATACTGCTCAGGCTTCCAGTATGAACCATCAACATTCATTTTCCCGTCGAACCCAACACCCTCTTTCCTAGGTGTCAGGGATATTACTAGCAGGTATAAACCGGCTAGTGTAAACCGGATTATGGTAAATGTAGTTGTATAATTGTAATACCCGGTAGAGGTTACGGCCCATGAGAGTTTAGGGCCCATGTATAGAGTTATGGTTGTAAACCGCATGGTCATGTAACTTGAGAGACAAGGAAGAAAGAGCAGAGACCGAGGCGGACACAAGTATGAGCCGGCCTCGGGACTCTGTAAACCGGACCGGGCGTCGCCTCTATATAAAGGGACGACCCGGCGACGGTTCAAGGACAAAAAAACGACCCATTGAGACACAGGCAAGCGATCCGCTCCCTGTTCATCGATGGCCAAGCAATACCAAACCAAACTAGACGTAGGCTTTTACCTTCCTCGAAGGGGCCGAACTAGTATAAACCCTCTGTGTCCTTTGTGTGCTTTTAACCCCTTCAAGCTAACCTGTGCGATGGTTCCTCAACTAAGTCCGTTAAACCGGACATCTGCCGTGTTAATTCCACGATACTAGGGTTTCGGTTCAGTATCTGTTTTTTGAGGACGTCACATAGAGTATGATGCCCTTTGAGGCTTTTGTACATCCCTGTTTCAAGCAAAGTCTTCAACCTAGCATTTTCATCAGCAATAGTAGTGGTATCCTCAGCAGAGGGGTTAGTTACCACATCAGTAGTTGAAGATATTGTAACAGTGGCAACAGTAGAACATTCAACAACAGATGTAGCGTTATCACGCTCAATGCATATTAGACATGGTGGTTCAAACTCTTCGTGAGTGGAGCTGATCAGTTGTGCGCGGAGTGACTCATTTTCTTTTTGAAGATCTTCATGAGCCGCTTTCAATTTCTCAAGTTCTCGCTTCCTTTGAATGTAATCGTGGGAAAGCTTTTCATGAGTTTTTGAGAGCGATTCATAAAGACCTTCAAGTTCCTTGTACTTAACATGAAGATTTTTTATGTCTTCAATTAAGGACTGAGACGTCCAACAGGTCATCGCTTTTGTCTAATAGTTTTTGAATATGTTCCATGGCTTTCTGCTGTTCAGTGGCAATTTTAGCAAGTGTTTTGTAGCTAGGTTTTGATTCACAATTAGAGTCATCTTCACTAGATGTTTGAAAGTAAGCATCGCATGATTTTACCTTGGCACCGCGTGCCATGAAGCAGTAGGTGGGAGCAGAGTCGTCGTCCTCATCAACAATGATGGGGACGGGGCCATTGTCTTCAGTGTTGAAGATGGACTTGGCCACGTAGGCAGTGGCTAGAGCCAGACTCGCAGCACCAGAATCGGATTCCTCCTCCGACTCCACTTCTGCCTCTTCAGAAGCAGACTCCTCCTCTGAATCCATCTCCTTACCAACAAATGCGCGAGCCTTGCCAGATGAATTCTTCTTGTGTGATGACTACTTTGATGAAGACTTGGAAGAAGACTTTGAGTATTTCTTCTTTTTCTTGTCATCAGAATCATATTCCTTGCTTTTCTTCTTCTTCTTCTCATTGTCCCACTGAGGACACTCAAAGATGTAGTGACCAGGTTTCTTGCACTTATGACATGTTCTCTTCTTGTAGTCATGGGTAGAAGCTTCATCATTTCTTGAGCTGGATCGTGAAGACTTTCTGAAGCCTTTCTTCCTAGTGAATTTCTGGAACTTCTTCACAAGCATGGCAAGCTCCTTTCCAATGTCTTCAGGATCATCAGAACTGCAATCAGATTCTTCTTCAGATGAAGAAACAACCTTTGCCTTTAAGGCGCGAGATCAGCCATAGTTGGGACCATAGATGTCACATTTCTCAGATAGCTGGAACTCATGTGTGTTGAGCCTCTCAAGTATGTCAGACGGATCGAGAGTCTTGAAGTCAGGGCGTTCTTGAATCATCAGGGCAAGGATATCAAATGAGCCGTCGAGTGATCTCAGGAGACTCTTGACGATTTCATGCTTGGTGATCTCAGTGGCACCAAGAGCTTGAAGCTCATTAGTGATGTCAGTGAGACGATCGAATGTGTGCTGGACATTCTCATTGTCATGTCTCTTGAAGCGATTGAAGAGATTGCGAAGGACGCTGACCCTTTGATCTCTCTGGGTAGAGACTCCTTCGTTGACCTTTGAAAGCCAGTCCCAGACTTCCTTTGACGTGTCCAGAGCACCTACACGACCATACTGTCCTTTGGTCAGATGACCACAGATGATGTTCTTGGCCGTTGAATCCAATTGAACGAGCCTCTTGACATCAGCAGGGGTGATACCTTCACCAGTCTTGGGAACGCCGTTCTTGACAACAAATTAGAGGTCCACGTCAATGGCTTCAAGGTGCATGCGCATCTTGTTCTTCCAGAAGGGATATTCGGTGCCATCGAAGACGGAGCACGCAGTGGAGACTTTAATTATCCCTGCAGTCGACATAGCTAAAACTCCAGGTGGTTAAACCGAATCACACAGAACAAGGGAGTACCTAGCTCTGATACCAATTGAAAGTGCAGTATATCGACTAGGGGGGGGGGTGAATAGGCGATTTTTATGAAATGCTTCAATACATGATAGTTTTGAAGACAAAAGATAAACTCAATCCTATTAGTATGCAGCGAAAAGTAGACTACACTAGATAAGCCATAGTCATGTATTCAATGAAGTGAAAGTATGAAGACTAATAGCAGCTAGGCAGTAGGGATCACGATGGAAGAAGGAATGAAGCCAATCACAACAAGTAGATACTCAGTGAAGTCAATTAGATATGGCAAGCAGGCAATGACTTCACAACATAGAACGGTAAGTAAAGGGAAGGAAATGATAGAACCAGTAGCTCGGGGAGGACAGTGATTTGTTAGACCAGTTCCAGTTGCTGTGACAACTGTACGTCTGGTTAGGGAGGCTGAGATTTAACTGAGAAGATCGCGTCTTCACCTTATTCCCCTTGAGCTAAGGACACCTAGTCCTCGCCCAATCACTTTGGTAAGTCTTCATGGTAGACTTCCAAACCTTCACAGACTTCGTTCACCAGCGATCCACAATGACTCTTGGATGCTTAGAGCGCGATGCCTAACCGGCTAGAGGAATCACAGTCCTCAAGTGTAATAAGTCTTCAGGTCACACAGACAGAAAGACTTCAGTGATGCCTAACACTCTTTGGCTCTGGGTGTTTTGGGTTTGTCCTCGCAAGGATTTATCTCTCAAATGCTTCGAAGGTGGGTTGCTCTCAAACGACAAAAGCCGTATAATAACTCTAAGCAGCCACCAATTTATGGTGTAGGGGGTGGGCTATTTATAGCCACTAGGCAACCCGACCTGATTTGTCCGAAGTGACCCTGGATCACTAAGGAACTGACACATGTTCCAACGGTCAGATTTCAAACACTCACACGACAACTTTACTTGGGCTATAAGAAAAGCTGACTCATCCAACTCTGGATAAGATTTGCTCTCATTGTCTTCGCTCGAAGACATAGGATTTGGTTGAGCATCACTTCAGTCACTCTGACTTAGATCACTTGGACCCCACTTAACAGTACGGTGGTTCCTATGACTCAACAAAGAAGAAAAGGAAACAACAAAACATCTAAGTCTTCGCACTCCATAGTCTTCACACAATGTCTTCTCTTGTCATAGTCTTCAATATGATTATCTTCATGTACCACCACTGTTGTCAATGTCTTCATACATTTTTAGGGGTCATGTCCGGTAGGTAAACCGAATCAATGAGGGACTACTACCCGTGTTATCCTGCAATTCTCACAAACACATTAGTCCCTCAACCAGGTTTGTCGTCAATACTCCAAAACCAACTAGGGGTGGCACTAGATGCACTTACAAATGATTTATATTTTGCTGCTATATTCTTAGAATTGCATGTGTAGGTTGATTGCTTGACTTGTGATAAGTTGCTAAAAACTATCAAAACATAAAATTGGGAAAAGGCTAAGTTTTTATTTGGTCAAGTAGTCTAATCACCCCCTCTAGACATACTTTCGATCTTACACTGGGGGCTTCCAAGAGCCTCGTACCATCGCTTGCATCCTGGGTGGCACTCAAGCCCCAGCATCTCACCGCGTCTTCAAGCAGTTTGCTCGTGAGGTGAATGCAGTCCTCCCCAAGCTCAAGATAACGCGTCAGCTCAAGTGGTGCAAGTATGCTGTCACATTCGACTCAACCGACCAGCTCAAGTGTGTGGCCGCGGCCGGCGCCCTCCCGCTACTCTGCTCGCCTACCATCAGCAACGTGCTCGCCACCAAGACACTCATCGATGGCAGAGCAGGACTCAACGTCCTCTCCGTCGAGACCTTCGACATGCTCCAAGTGCCATATGATCAGCTTTAGCCTACCAGGCCCTTTTTAGGTGTGACCGACGGCTCCACCATACCAATAGGGTAGGTCCGCCTCCCTGTCACCTTTGGCGACCACAAGAACTACCACACCGAGCTCATCGACTTCGACGTCGCCCACATCCGTCTCCCGTACAATGCCATCATCGGGTACCCGACCTTGGCCAAGTTCATGGCAGCGGCCCACCACGGCTACAACGTCCTCAAGATGCCAAGAAGCGGCGGCATCATCACGGTCGCCCGCAACGAGAAAGACGCGGTGTGCTCTCTCGAGCGCGCCTACCAAGCTGCAGCGGTTGAGAACTCAGACGCCGAGGGATTTTCCTACTCACCCAAGGCTGTCCAGAAGAAGAAGAAGCAGCTAATCACCCAGGGGCCTCAAGAGGGCGGAGCGCCTGACGGCCATGCCACAGGACCTGCGCCCACGGACGGGGCGCCTCCCCCTCTCACATAGGAAGGCATGCTTAGCGCCCCTCTCTGGCTGGACTCGGGGGCTCTCCTCTGGAGGCCTCTGACCTGGCCAACGTCACGAGGGAGGCGCTCGGGCACCATGTGGAGGCTTGCTTCAGCGTGCGCTTCCGCAAAGAGAGCACATGGCGTGAGGCGCCTGGTGCTCAGGAGTTCATCACCAAGGCGATCAAAGTTCTTCAGGAGGCAAGGGCAATGCGAGGCGAGCATCGCCCCGCGTCGCCAGGCACCACTCCCTCTACCGACAAGGGCAGGGGCTGCGAGTCTGCGTCAACATCCCAGGTCTCAACAGAGCCGTGTCTCAGGAGCTCTTCCGGCCGTCCCTAGTGGGCCCGTGCGAGGGTCCCCCTCACAGCTACGTTCGCATGCCTTTCGCCTACCGAATATCGCTGCCCTACATGAGTGCCACATGCCAAGCATCCTGGCAGCTTGCGAGGCCAAGCACCAGGAGACCCTGGCGGAGGACGCTCTGATCCTTCATGAGCCTCCTTGACCACACGAGCCTCGCAAGGTTCAGGGGCCAGACGACTCATGAGGAGCGACTTGAACGTCGTGCATCTTAAGCTACCCCAACACTTCTCCCGCAACAGTGCCAGGTGACAGTTTTTGTTTCGTTCAGTTGGGGGCGCCCCTCGGGCTGCATCATCCCCAAGCCGCGTGGGTCTATCCCTACAGCGTGTATCATCTTTTATTCTCATTCAGTTGGGAGCGCCCCTTGGGCTGCATCACCCCAAGCCGTGTGGGTCCGTCCCTGTGGTGTGTATCGTTTTTTGCATCTATTAGAACTCGCCTTACCTTGAGCTGCTTTACGAATATCACCTGCCTGTCTGGCACTTCGTCGCCATGAACGGCGGGCTCCCTCGCGAACCCACCCTCGATCGCCTCATGATTAAGGACTGGCACATCGTCTGTGCCCGGGTCCATCCCTGCAACATCGCTAAACCCAAGTGTCTGAGCTCTGGCTCACGGGCCAGGTCCCGTGTACGTCACCTCCCATGGCCCTTGGTGCCTTGTTCTCGCATGAGCTAATCGGGGGTGGACGAGTCAGGGCATGTGACCCGATGCCTCGCTACCTCGGGAGCCGCGCGCTGGTTGTCTTTCTTCAGGACCATCGCATGAGAAGACTGGGCACGACGTCTATGCTCGGGTCCGTCCCTACAACATTGACAAATCCAACGGCTGAGCTCTGTCTGGCAGGCCGGCCGCGTTCACGTCACCTCCTGGGGTCGTTGGTGTTTGGCCTTCTCATGCAATACCCTCAGGAGATTCACTTGGCGTAGGTTACCTAACCATCTTGTAGGGGCCTCACAAGTATTCCAAGACAAATTCAGGTGCAACCCGCCTTGAGGTAGGGCCTCATGAGTCCCGCGTTGGCTCACAAGTGCCCATACACACCTCCTCCAGTCCTGCCGTGCAAGCCACATGTCAGGATGGGGCTGTACACGCCCCAGGGGCTCCACTCAGAAGGAGCCCCCACCCATGCACTAGTGGAAGCCCCATGCTCCGCGCTGGCGGACGACACTGTCGAGGAGCGGCTATGCCCATGCAAGAGCGGAAGCACCACGCTCCGCGCTGGTGAATAAACAACCGAGGGTGGCCTCACGGTCGCAGCAACCTCAGGAGAGCCACCAAGCTCGCTCCTCAGCCTCACCACGCTGCTTTCCTTCGGGAGGGTAGCGCAAGGGGGCTGGGCACGGAGGCTACGCTTAGGTCACACCTAGCATATGCCACCTCGCCAGGTCCCTCGGACCTGGTCTTCGCGCGCCCCTCCCGAGCGAAAGCCCGGCGAGGAATAGGTATGGAGGTTTGTTCATACATCAAGGGGGAGCCCTGGGCATCGCGACCCAGGGGCCTAACTGGCCATGTAGCTCCTCACCCCTTGGTCTTGTCCTGGTGATCCGGACACCCCAACGACGGCTGAGGTATGCGCGGGGTCGGACCCTGCCGACGCAGAACGCTAGAACCTACACCCGCATCTCCTTCGTGAGGGTTTTTCGAACGTCAAGGGGGCCCCCCTGGGCATCGCGACCCCGAGGCCTAACTGGTCACATAGCCCCTCACCCCATGGTCTTGTCTTGGTGATCCAGACGCCCCAACGGTGGTTGAGGTATGCGCGGGACCGGGCCCTGCCGACGCAGAATGCTAAAGCCACCAGAATGGAAGATAGCGAAACCCTAGCAAATTATTATAAAACATACTGTCTCACAAAGGTTCAAAGTGAAAGTTCTTACGCCTCCACGAGGCACGATAAATGTTGCAGGAACAAAACAGGAAGTAGCGGTTCCCCGTCCTCTTCTTCAGCCCTGGACGCCACCATTGCCAGCCTGGGGTGACCCGTCGTCGACAACATCGCCGCCCTCTCGTCCATCGGCCCCCATTGTCGCAGCCGCGGGGTCGACCGGACGAAACTGCTGCAGCAGAGCCCCCACCTGCTCCCCCACGACCTTGGCAGCGGCACCTTGAAGCTCGGAAGTTGGGGGCTCGAGCAGGGTGCCAAAATCGAAGTTGGTGTCCCGGAGGTAGAGGTGGTGGTAGATGCGCGTCATGACCGAGGTGGAAAAAGCACGAGCCTGTGCCTCCACAAAGGGGCCCAACCCGGCGACAACACCCTCAAGCGACATAGCAAGCATAGGGAGCAGTCTGACGGGGCCCTCCTCCGGTGTTGCCAGTGGCTTCTTGATACGTCTCCAACGTATCTATAATTTTTGATTGTTCCATGCTATATTTATGATGTTTTGGATGTTTAATGGGCTTTGTTATACACTTTTATGTTATCTTTGCGACTAACCTATTAACCCAGAGCCCAGTGCTAGTTTCTATTTTTCTCCTGCTTTAGGGTTTTGCATAAAAGGATTATCAAACGGAGCACAATTGACCTGAAATTTAACGGAGCCTGTTTTTGGACCAGAAGAAGCCCAAGAAGTGCTGGAGGGGGACGAGAAGACCCACGGGCTGCCCATGAGTGTGGGGGGCGTGCCCCCTACCTCGTGGACAGCCCGTAGACCCCCTTTGCTTGGCCCCAACTCCAACACCTCCTATATATACTGAAACCTCCGGAAAATAACCTAGATTGGGAGTTCCGCCGCCGAAAGCCTCTATTGCCACCGAAAAGCAATCTAGACCCGTTCTGGCACTCTACCGGAGGGGGGAATCCCTATCTTTTGGCCTTCTTCATCATCCCGGCGCTCTCCATGACGAGGAGGGAGTAGTCCACCCTCGGGGCTGAGGGTATGTACCACTAGCTATGTGTTTGATCTCTCTCTCTCTCTCTCTCTCTATCTCTCTCTCGTGTTCTTGAGATGACACGATCTTAATGTATCGCGAGCTTTGCTATTATAGTTGGATCTTATGATGTTTCTCCACCTCTCCTCTCTTGTAATGGATTGAGTTTTCCCTTTGAAGTTATCTTATTGGATTGAGTCTTTAAGGATTTGAGAACACTTGATGTATGTTTTGCGTGGGATACCTGTGGTGACAATGGGGTATTCTATTGATTCACTTGATGTATGTTTTGGTGATCAACTTGCGGGTTCCGTGACCTTGGGAATCTATGCATAGGGGTTGGCACACGTTTTCATCTTGACTCTCCGGTAGAAACTTTGGGGCACTCTTTGAAGTTCTTTGTGTTGGTTGAATAGATGATTCTGAGATTGTGTGATGCACATCGTATAATCATACCCACAGATACTTGAGGTGACAATGGAGTATCTTGGTTACATTAGGGTTTTGGTTGATTTGTGTCTTAAGGTGTTATTTTAGTACAAACTCTATGATAGATCGAACGGAAAGAATAGCTTCGTGCTTTTTCCTACGGACTCTTGAATAGATAGATAAGAAAGAATAACTTTGAGGTGGTTTCGTACCCTACCATAATCTCTTCGTTTGTTCTCCGCTATTAGTGACTTTGGAGTGACTCTTTTTTGCATGTTGAGGGCTAGTAATATGATCCAATTATGTTATCCTTGTTGAGAGAACTTGCACTAGTGAAAGTATGAACCCTAGGCCTTGTTTCTACACATTGCAACACCGTTTATGCTCAGTTTTACCACTTGCTACCTTGCTGTTTTTATATTTTTTTATTACAAAAACCTATGTCTACCATCCATATTGCACTTGTATCACCATCTCTTCGCCGAACTAATGCACCTATACAATTTACCAATGTATTAGGTGTGTTGGGGACACAAGAGTCTCTTTGTTATTTTGTTGCAGGGTTGCTTGAGAGAGACCATCTTCATCCTACGCCTCCCACAGATTGATAAACCTTAGGTCATCCACTTGAGGGAAATTTGCTACTGTCCTACAAACCTCTGCACTTGGAGGCCCAACAACGTCTACAAGAAGAAGGTTGTGTAGTAGACATCAAGCTCTTTTCTGGCGCCGTTGCCGGGGAGGTTAGTGCTTGAAGGTATATCTTTAGATCTTGCAATCGAATCTTTTAGTTTCTTGTTTTATCACTAGTTTAGTTTATAAAAGAAAACTACAAAAAAAATGGAATTAAGGTTACCTCATATGCTTCATCTTTTTAATATCTTTCGTGAAAATGATGGGAAGGAAAATTGTGCTCAAGTACTAGAAGAAGAGTTACATAGAATGCTTAGCACTAAAGACTTGAATGATGGGCATGCTTGCAATATTGTTAGTGTGAATTCTTCGAATATTGTAGCGACCAGACCTCAAACAGTCTGATCTCCATGCATCAGTGTCATCCCTGGATCAGTAATGCTGACACGCATGGTACTTGAAGGATTTATAACAGAGTAGCAATCACACACTTATTTCATCGATAGTTCAACGATGAAATTATTACATAAATCATGGCTGAAGGCCATCTAATACGATAACAGCGGAAGGCTTGGAAGATAAGTGAGTCCATCAACTCCAGCGGCATCACTGAGTATAGAACCACGACCTAAAAGGGCATCTTACTTGTCGTCTGAAAAGTCTGCAACATGAAACGTTGTAGCCCGAAAAACGGGTCAGCACATGGAATATGCAGGCAAGGTAACACAAGAGAATGCAATGAAAGTAAAGCTATACTATATGCAATATGGCTGGTGGAAAGCTCTATGGTTGAGTTTTTGCGTAAAGCCAATTTTTCCCTACTTCAAAGGAATGCATTTTAATTAACTATCATGGTAGTTGAAACATCGTTGAGAAGATACACATCGTCTCAACCCCAATTAAAATTAATCATTAAACCCAACAAAATTAAATTAAAGTAACATGATGAGATGCACATGAAAATCCAGGTACTAGATACTCAAGACGTCCATAACCGGGGACACGGCTAATCATGATCAGTTTGTACACTCTGCAAAGGTTTGTGCACTTTTCCCACAAGACTCGATCGCCTCCGTTTGGTTTCTCACACTACATGGTGTTTGAGAAACGGATGATCGATACATAGTCTTTCAGAAGCGCTAGCACCTTACGATCGGGCGGACCGTACCAACCTACATCCCCTACATCTGCTAGTCCACCACTGTAAGAGTTCGTACAACTTACTCATACTATGCTAGAGCCCATAATAGCATTGTGGTTGCACACGGAAGTTTCTAGTATGAATAATCTCATGATCCCTTTGAGCCTGGGTGGCAGTCCAAAAGAAAAACAGGCAATCCTGGAATACCCAGATGCATCAATCCACCCAGATGTGTATTAATGTTGCCACCTTAAGTTGAACCATTAATTAAACAATCTCACATCTGTCATGGATTTCACTCACCCAATCCACGTCTACGAGCATAGCATGTCCTAACAGCAAACGTAGAAGTAACTCCCAAGGGTTTGAATGTAATGCAGGTAATAGGTACTACCTCAAACTACTCCCCAATCCCACAAGTTAATTGATCCTACTCATGCAATGTGTGAGGGGTTTTGACTAATGCAATGAAAACTGGGTAATTGGAAAGCATGATCAAAGTGTTACTTGCCTTGCCGATGATCCGCAAAACCTAGAGACTCAAGGTAGCACACGGCGCACTCCGGGTACTCTATCGTAATCAAACAAACAAGCATACAATAAGTACTTAACTAATGCATGGGTAAAACTCAAATAAGAGATCTAACCAGAAAGTTCAACTCAAGAACTCCGGTTTGCAAAAAGAATCAACTCGAAAGAAGCAACGAAACTCAAATTGCAAAAGAAACGAACTCCGAATTACTAATTGGCCTAAAGTCAAATTTTACAGTAGCCAAAATCTTGTTCCAGTTGGTTAAACGTAAAGAGGGCTTCGAGACGAAGATCTGGGATTTTGAATCACCTGATTCCGACTCTCGAGCAAAAAGAAAAACAAAAAACAAGATCAGGGCAGAAATCGCGATCGGAAAAATCGCGGTTTAAATACCCCGAAAAAGAAAAACGACGAACAGGCTAACGAACGAACGTTCGATGTCTACGATTAACTAACGAAAACCGTTCGTTAAAACGAACGTACGGACGAACGTCCGCTATTTAACTAAACCGACGAAAAACCGATCTAAACCGAAAAAAACAGATCTAGGGTTCTTAAAAAAACCGATCGGATCTTTCTAAAAAAACCGATGGCGGCGTATACCTCGACTCCGGCGGGGCGGCGGCTTGGGCGAGGTCGGCGGCGGCTGGCGGCGTGCGCGGCGGCGGCGGCGGCGGTGGCGGCTGGCTAGGGTTAGGGTTCGGCGCGGCGCGGGCTCAGGGCGAACGGGCCGGCGGCTGCGCTTATAAAGCCCAGTTTCCCGGTCCGATACGAGACTAGGTCGGTTCCCGTTTTTTTTAAATAGAGTCCCGGCGCAGTAAAATAACGAAAGAAATATCAAACGGACTCCAAAATTGCCGAAATAAATTTTCACCGTTGTCTAATAATATTTAGGACAAAGTGAACATTTTTCCCGGACCTAAATGCAATTTTGAAAAACGCGTATTTTTCCTATGCAAATAAATCCGAAAATAAATCCAGAAAAATTCCAAAAGTGATTTTAACATTTTTCCTCCAATATTTCTGTTATTTTGGAGAAGTCATATTATCTCCGCTCATATTTTATATTTAGAAATATTTTTAGGAGAGAAAAATTATTAGAATCACACTGTCCTCGTACCGGTATTCGAGCGAACTCAAATACGAAAACGGTAAAATCCCCAACTCTCTCCGTAGGTCCTTGAGTTGCTTAGAATTTTCGAGGAACTCCACGAACAAAATGCAAAAACATGAAATGCAAATATGATCTATGTATAACATTCCAAATTGAAAATTTGGGATGTTACAAACCTACCCCCCTTAGAATGAATCTCGCCCTTGAGATTCGAATTGGCTAGAGAACAGGTGTGGGTGGTCCTTGCGTAGATCATCTTCTCGCTCCCAGGTGGCTTCTTCCTCGGTGTGGTGACTCCACTAAACTTTGCAAAACTTGATAACCTTACTGCGAGTAACTCTACTCGAAAACTCGAGAATCTTAACGGGCTTCTCCTTGTAGGTCAGGTCACTGTCCAACTGAATTGCTTCCAGGGGTACTGTGTCTCTAAGCGGTATATCGGCCATCTCCGCGTGACACTTCTTTAGTTGCGAAATGTGAAACACGTCGTGCACTCCTGACAATCCTTCGGGCAACACCAACTTATAAGCAACCTCTCCCATGCGTTCCAAAACACGGTAAGGTCCCACAAATCTCGGGGCTAACTTCCCTTTAACTCCGAAACGTTTAACTCCTCGCAGAGGCGATACTCTCAAGTATGCTCTGTTGCCGATCTCTTGGTTATCTCCTTGCGCTTCGAGTCGGCATAATTCTTCTGCCTGGACTGAGCTACCTTCAGTCTATCTCGAATCAACTTCACCTTCTCCTCAGACTCTTTGATTAAGTCTGGTCCAAACAATTGTCGATCTCCAACTTCATCCCACGACAACGGTGTTCGGCATCTTCTTCCATACAACGCCTCGAACGATGCCATCTTCAAACTGGCTTGGTAACTATTGTTGTATGAGAACTCCGCGTAGGGCAAGTTGTCATCCCTACTAGATCCATAATCTAATGCACATGCTCTTAGCATATCGTCCAGAATCTGATTGACTCTCTTTGTCTGTCCATCAGTCTGCGGGTGAAATGCTATGCTAAACTCTAGTCTGGTTCCCAAAGTTTCATGTAACTGATTCCAGAACTTTGAGGTAAACTGGGTTCCTCTATCTGATACAATACTCCTCGGAACTCCATGCAGACATACAATTCTGGTCATGTATATCTTTGCCAACTTTGCACTGGTATATGTGGTTTTCACCGGGATAAAGTGGGCTACCTTCGTCAATCGGTCTACTACTACCCAGATTGAATCATATCCTGCTTTGGTCCTGGGCAATCCAGTGATAAAATCCATACCAAGCTTCTCCCACTTCCATTCAGGAATTGGCATAGGTTGTAACAATTCTGCTGGCTTCTGATGTTCTGCCTTTACTCTCTGACATACATCACAAACTGCTACATACTCCGCAATATCCTTCTTCATACCGGTCCACCAGAAAATATCCTTCAAATCCAAATACATCTTAGTATTTCCTGGGTGAATCGAGTATGGTGAATCATGGGCCTCCTGTAAAATCAACTTCCTAATCTCCGGGTCATTGGGCACATAGATTCGATCCTCAAACCATAAGGTGTCATGTTCATCCTCACGAAAACCTTTAGCTTTTCTTTCGCTCATGCTCTCCTTTATATCGACAATCTCCTTGTCAGCTTTCTGAGCTTCTCTGATTTTATCCATCAAGGTAGACTGGATTTCTAGCGTTGCTACATAGCCTCTCGGAACTATCTCCAAACGTAGTTCTCGGAGGTCCTCGGCTAACTCCTTTGGAAACTCCTCCATCATTAGGGTATTGACATGGCTCTTACGGCTTAGCGCATCAGCTACTACGTTAGCCTTTCCGGGATGATAATGCAATCTCATGTCATAATCCTTAATGAGTTCCAGCCATCTCCTTTGCCTAAGATTCAACTCCTTCTGAGTGAATATATACTTCAGACTCTTATGATCCGTATATACTTCACAGTGGTTTCCTATGAGAAAATGTCTCCACGTCTTCAATGCATGCACTACGGCTGCTAACTCCAAATCGTGGGTGGCATAGTTCATCTCATGAGGTTTCAGTTGTCGTGAAGCATACGAAACAACTCTTCCTTCCTGCATAAGAACTGCTCCAAGTCCTCGACATGAAGCGTCGCAGTACACCTCATAGTCCTTATGTTGATCTGGCAGAATCAACACAGGGGATGATACCAACCTTTTCTTCAACTCCTGGAAACTAGTCTCACATTCTTCGGTCCAACTGAACTTGGTGTCCTTCTTCAACAACTCCGTCATTGGCTTTGCAATCTTCGAGAAATTGTCGATAAATCTCCGGTAGTATCCTGCGAGTCCAAGAAAACTCCGGATCTCTCCAACTGTTGTCGGTGCTTCCCAATTGGTCACAGTCTCCACCTTGGTAGGATCTACTGCTATTCCTTCTCCGGATATAACATGTCCGAGGAATCCGACTTCCTTCAACCAAAACTCACATTTGCTAAACTTGGCATACAACTGATGTTCTCTAAGCTTCTCCAATACCAAGCGCAAATGTTCTTCATGCTCCTCTTCATCCTTCGAGAAGATCAAAATATCATCTATGAACACTACGACGAACTTATCCAAATACTCCATAAACACTTTGTTCATCAGGTTCATAAAGTAGGCCGGTGCGTTTGTCAGACCAAACGACATAACGGTATACTCATACAACCCATACCTAGTGGTAAAGGCCGTCTTAGGGATATCTTGCTCTCGGATCTTCAATTGATGGTACCCTGATCGCAGATCGATCTTAGAAAATACCTTAGCTCCTTGTAATCTATCGAACAGATCGTTGATCATTGGCAATGGGTACTTGTTCTTGATCGTTACTTCATTCAATCCTCGATAATCAACAACCATTCTTAATGATCCATCCTTCTTATCCACTAGAAGTACTGGCGAACCCCAAGGCAAAGAACTTGGGCGTATGAATCCTTTATCCAGTAACTCCTTAATCTGCTTCTTAATTTCCTCCAAATCCTTTGCGGGCATCCTATAGGGTCTCTTAGAAATTGGCCCGGTGCCTGGAAAAAGCTCAATCAAAAACTCTATATCTCTATCCGGTGGCATGCCAGGTAACTCTTCTGGAAACACATCCGGATAATCCTTCACTATTGGCACTTCCTCTTGTACCACTCCTGACAAGGAATTTAACCTACTCCTCTTTGACTCATGCCGGGATACATACTTAATCCTTCTTCCTTCCGGCGTAGTAAGCAAAATGGTTTTACTGGCACATTCAATATTCCTTCATACTTAGATAACCAATCCATGCCTAATATCACATCCAGTCCTTGAGATTCCAATACTATTAGGTCCGAAGGGAATATGTAATTACCAATCCTTAAGGGCAACTGATCACACCATGACTTAGCCATATACTCTGCTCTTGGTGAGGTTACTAACATGGGCGATCTAAGGGCTTGGGTCGGCAGTTTATACTTATCCACGAATCCCCTTGAAATATATGAATGCGACGCACCAGTATCGAATAGAACGAGTGCAGTAAAGGACTTAACTAAGAACTTACATATAACTACATCTGGTTGCTCCTATACTTCTTCCACAGTCACGTGGTTCACTTGTCCTTTGTTGAACGGGTTGGGCTTCTTCCCGACGCTTCCATTGCCATTCCCATTCTTAACTTCTGGGCATTCATTAGCATAATGTCCAGTCTTCCCACACTTGTAACAAGTGACATGGCTAAAATCCCTCTTGGTGGGTGTGGATGGTGTAGGGCGGTTCTGGTTTCCATTGGTTCCATTACCATTGCCATTCTTGGTGCCATTGTGGTTGTGCGAGCTACTTCCTCCATGGGTATGCTGAAACTGTCCTACCGCTTTAGGGGTAAAGCGAGGCTTCTGCTGAGCTCCAGAATTATACTTTCCTTGACCATACTTCCTCTTACGACTCTCAATCTGTTGATGTTTCCTTTCAATCATCAGGGCTCGGTCAACCAACTCCTGATAGTTATTGAAAGTTGCCACCATCAGCTGTACACTCATCTCATCATTCAGCCCTTCCATAAATCTCTCCTGCTTCTTGGCATCTGTGGCCACATCATCTGGGGCATAACGAGATAGGGTACTAAACTCATCCACGTACTGGGCCACAGTACGGTTTCCTTGGCGCAAGTTGCGAAACTCCTGCTTCTTCATACTCATGGCTCCAGTCGAGACATGGGCAGTACGAAAAGCTTGCTGAAACTGATCCCAAGTCACATTGGCTACGGGGTAAGTGGCTGTGTAATTCTCCCACCATGCTGCGGCTGGTCCAGACAACTGGTGTGCGGCAAATCGCACCTTCTCAGCCTCCGAGCAATTGGCGGTGGTCAAACCCCTTCCAATCTTGCGTAGCCAGTCATGAGCCACAATTGGTTCGATGCTGCTAGCAAACACAGGTGGTTGCAACCTTAAGAAACGTGTAAGGTTGTCCACAGGTGGTGGTGGTGGAGGGTTGTTGTTGTTGTTCTGGTTGTTCTGGGTGTTCTGGACAAGAAGTTGCATCAGGGTGTTCTGCTGCTGGATCAACTGGGTAAGCTCAGGGGAAAACTCGAATTCACGTCTTGGAGGCATCTGATGGGTGTAGAGGGAAGAGATTAGAATAGAAAAGAGGTCTAAGGGAAAATCACTACCCATATGCACATGCGACAAACACACAATCATATCACACCAATCAATTTCAAACAAGGTCTTACAAATCTAACGATCGTTACAAAAGTGCTCTAAATCTAATACTTGGTGCTAAACTACTAGTCACAGGGTGGTCATCTAAAAATATTGGTCGGCAGAGGATTCCATAATATCTGCTCCAGCTTCATCTTTATAATCTTCGTCCTTGCTATCCTCAGCTTCCGAATCCGTATCATGTATGATGATATAATCTTCCGGTGGAATCTCCTTGGGTTCTTCTTCCTCGTCTTCTTCTCCCATGAGTATCCCTAACTTCCGGGTCAAATCATCATTCTTCTCCACAAGTATCTTCATCTCCTCCTCATATCCGTCGCGTGTAGACTTGAGTTCTTCTTCTAGTTCCAAATTCCTATTTAGGGCCTTCTTCAAATCTATCATCCCAGCACACATCTGGTGCTCCTGGCGACGAATGTGGTGGTTCAACTCCTGAATGAATGCTGCTATGGATATACCCTTCTTAGTGCTGATCATCTCCCAATTCTCATCTCGGCGTCCGCAAATCTGGTAGATGGTGTCCTTTAGCTCCTGCTTGTAGACTTCTCCAATCCTTCCCATAGCAATGTGGGCTGCCGTGCTCCTTCCTAGGCTCCATGTGGGTGCATTAAAGGAAAATGCTATGAGTGAGGTGACGGGTGCGAACGTCCTTCCTGGAACTTGAGCTTGAATCAACCAACGCTCCTCCTTAGGTAGAGTGGCATTGTAGGTTCCAGTGAAACTTGGTAATCCGATGTTGAGATATCTTGTGACTTCCTTCAGGTGTCGTCCAAATGGCGTGTCATCATCCGGTTGCATGAACTTGTGCTTTGCTTCCACCATCCTAAAGAATAGAAAAGATGAGGAGTTAGAAGAGAGAAGAGTGAATTGTGTTCTAGGGATTGTCTTAGTGGTCGTGTCCTACAGTCAGCGTGTGCTCTGATACCATCTTGTAGCGACCAGACCTCAAACAGTCTGATCTCCATGCATCAGTGTCATCCCTGGATAAGTAATGCTGACACGCATGGTACTCGAAGGATTTATAACAAAGTAGCAATCACACACTTATTTCATCGATAGTTCAACGATGAAATTATTACATAAATCATGGCTGAAGGCCATCTAATACGATAACAGCGGAAGGCTTGGAAGATAAGTGAGTCCATCAACTCCAGCGGCATCACTGAGTATAGAACCACGACCTAAAAGGGCATCTTACTCATAGTCTGAAAAGTCTGCAACATGAAACGTTGCAGCCCGAAAAACGGGTCAGCACATGGAATATGCTGGCAAGGTAACACAAGAGAATGCAATGAAAGTAAAGCTATACTATATGCAATATGGCTGGTGGAAAGCTCTATGGTTGAGTTTTTGCGTAAAGCCAATTTTTCCCTACTTCAAAGGAATGCATTTTAATTAACTATCATGGTAGTTGAAACATCGTTGATAAAATAGACATCCTCTCAACCCCAATTAAAAGTAATCATTAAACCCAACAAAATTAAATTAAAGTAACATGATGAGATGCACATGAAAATCCAGGTACTAGATACTCAAGACGTCCATAACCGGGGACACGGCTAATCATGATCAGTTTGTACACTCTGTAGAGGTTTGTGAACTTTTCCCACAAGACTCGATCGCCTCCGTTTGGTTTCTCGCACTACATGGTGTTTGAGAAACGGATGACCGAGACATAGTCTTTCAGAAGCGCTAGCACCTTACGATCGGGCGGACCGTACCAACCTACATCCCCTACATCTGCTAGTCCACCACTGTAAGAGTTCACACAACTTACTCATACTGTGCTAGAGCCCATAATAGCATTGTGGTTGCACACAGAAGTTTCTAGTATGAATAATCTCATGATCCCTTTGAGCCTGGGTGGCGGTCCAAAAGAAAAACAGGCAATCCTGGAATACCCAGATGCCTCAATCCACCCAGATGTGTATTAATGTTGCCACCTTAAGTTGAGCCATTAATTAAACAATCTCACATCTATCATGGATTTCACTCACCCAATCCACGTCTACGAGCATAGCATGTCCTAACAGCAAACGTAGAAGTAACTCCCAAGGGTTTGAACGTAATGCAGGTAATAGGTACTACCTCAAACTACTCCCCAATCCCACAAGTTAATTGATCCTACTCATGCAATGTGTGAGGGGTTTTGACTAATGCAATGAAAACTGGTTAATTGGAAAGCATGATCAAAGTGTTACTTGCCTTGCTGATGATCCGCAAAACCTAGAGACTCAAGGTAGCACGCGGCGCACTCCGGGTACTCTATCGCAATCAAACAAACAAGCATATAATAAGTACTTATCTAATGCACGGGTAAAACTCAAATAAGAGATCTAACCAGAAAGTTCAACTCAAGAACTCCGGTTTGCAAAAAGAATCAACTCGAAAGAAGCAACGAAACTCAAATTGCAAAAGAAACGAACTCCGAATTACTAGTTGGCCTAAATTCAAATTTTACAGTAGCCAAAATGTTGTTCCAGTTGGTTAAACGTAAAGAGGGCTTTGAGACGAAGATCTGGGATTTTGAATCACCTGATTCCAACTCTCGAGCAAAAAGAAAAACGATAAACAAGATTAGGGCAGAAATCGTGATCGGAAAAATCGCGGTTTAAATACCCCGAAAAAGAAAAACGACGAACGGGCTAACGAACGAACGTTCGCTGTCTGCGATTAACTAACGAAAACCGTTCGTTAAAACGAACGTACGGACGAACGTCCGCTATTTAACTAAACCGACGAAAAACCGATCTAAACCGAAAAAACAGATCTAGGGTTCTTCAAAAAAAAAACCGATTGGATCTTTCTAAAAAAACCGATGGCGGCGTATACCTCAACTCTGGTGGGGCGGCGGCTCCGGCGAGGTCGGCGGCGGGGCGGCGGGATCCGGTGGCGGGGGCGGCGGGGGGGCGGGCGACGCGGGACGGCGGCGGCGGCGGCTGGCTAGGGTTAGGGTTCGGCGCGGCGCGGGCTGAGGGCGAACGGGCCGGCGGCTGCGGCTTATAAAGCCCAGTTTCCCGGTCCGATACGAGACTAGGTCGGTTCCCGTTTTTTTAAATAGAGTCCCGGCGCAGTAAAATAACAAAAGAAATATCAAACTGACTCCAAAATTGCCGAAATAAATTTTCACCGTCCTCTAATAATATTTAGGACAAAGTGAACATTTTTCCCGGACCTAAATGCAATTTGAAAAACGCATATTTTTCCTATGCAAATAAATCCAAAAATAAATCCAGAAAAATTCCAAAAGTGATTTTAACATTTTCCTCCAATATTTCTGTTATTTTGGAGAAGTCATATTATCTCTGCTCATATTTTGTATTTAGAAATATTTTTAGGAGAGAAAAATTATTAGAATCACACTGTCCTCGTACCGGTATTCAAGCAAACTCAAATACGAAAACGGTAAAATCTCCAACTCTCTCCGTAGGTCCTTGAGTTGCTTAGAATTTTCGAGGAACTCCACGAACAAAATGCAAAAACATGAAATGCAAATATGATCTATGTATAACATTCCAAATTGAAAATTTGGGATGTTACAAATATCCATAGTACTAATGGTGATTGCACTAGTCATGATGAAAATATCTCTTATAAGCACGTTGATTTTTGTGGAGTGCATAGAGTTTGCAAGTACATACCAAATATGGAAGATAGATTGTGTGAGAGGCATAAGTATTTAGAAACTAAATGGTTGCTAGAAAGGCTAGATGATTGTGCTGAAAAGTTAAAATTTCTTAGCCGTACTTGAGAACTTTGCAATGAATGTGGTGATTTCATTACCCAATGCGAACTGTTTCATGATCGAATCGTGTCCAAAAATTGTGATGACCTGATATCCCTTGCACATCATAATGAACTTATCGTGCTTTTGGGTTATGAAGAAATCAAATGTAAAACTAAGCATCTTCCAGGATTTGCCCTTGATAAACTTCTTGATTTTGATCTAGAGGAAATTTATATGTATTGTGCGGTGAATTGCATTGAAAATCCTTATATTGCCAATTACCTTAAGTCAGGAAAACAAATAGGAGATGAAGAGAATACTAATGAAAGGGAAGAGATTTCCCAATATCCTCCTATTATTTCTTATGATGAATCAGGTAACGAGGAGGAGATTTTTATTCAACCAATCTCATTAATAAAGAGCTCCGAAAAGAAGATTAAACCCACACATAATGATAAGAAGAAAAAGAAAAGACAAAGAAGCAAAGGTAAAGAGGTATCTCTCCCAAATGATTTTGCTCCTATTACTCATTGTGATGATGATAAATGCTATACTATCGGTGCTATCCATACTATTAACGATGAGAGTGATTATGCTTATGATATGAAAAGGCCCAAGCTTGGTGATGCTATGCTTAATGAAGATGATATTTTTGAGAATTTATTTGCTGCAATTAATGTTTGTCCCAAGCTTCGGGATGCTACGCTTGATGAAGATGATATTTTTAGCCTCCCAAGTCTTGATATGCAAATCTATTATGATGAAAGCATGCCTCCTATTTATGATGATTATTGTGATGACACTTATGCTATAAAAACTAGTGATGATTATATTTATCAAACTTGTCATGATTATGATTACCCCTTTTCTAAACATTAGTCTTTTAATGTGGAAACAATCTATAGTATCCAAGTCTCTTATGATACTCCCACTATTTCAAATGAGAAGAATTTTGCTTATGTGGAGAGTAGTAAAATTTCTATGCAAGTAGATCATGAAAATAATGCTTTATGTGCTGGTTATATTGTTGAATTCATTCATGATACTACTGAAAATTATTATGAGAGAGGATCATATGCTTCTACATATTGCAATAATATCAAGTTTCCTATCTATATGTTTAAAGTTTTGAAGTTATGCTTGTTTTGCCTTCCTATGCTAGTTGATTATCGTTCCCATAAGTTGTTTGCTCACAAAATCCCTATGCATAGGAAGTGGTTTAGACTTAAATGTGCTATTCATATTCTTCATGATGCCCCCTTTATGTTTCAATTCTTATCTTTTATGCGAGTATCATTGAAATCATTGTGCCTAGCAAGGTGGGTAAAACGATATCGCTTGTTGGGAGGCAACCCAAGTTTATATTTTTTGTTTTTGCTTCTGTTTAGGAATAAATATTGCATCTAGCTGATGTTTAGATGTGGTTTTGTGTTTTAATTAGTGTTTGTGCCAAGTAGAACCTTTGGGAAGACTTGTGTGAAGTTTATATGATCATGCTGTAAAAAACAGAAACGTTAGCGCCCACTAGAATAGTCACCAGATTTTACTGGAGAGTGATATTTAGTTGATTATTTTTGCAGATGATTAATATACAAATTCCTCACGTTTACCAATTTATTTCAATTTTTTTGGAGTTACAAAAGTATTCAAAAGTTACAGATTACTACAGACTGTTCTGTTTTTGACAGATTCTGTTTTTCGTGTGTAGTTTGCTTATTTTGATGAATCTATGAGTAGTATTGGAGGATATGAATCATAGAGAAGTCGGAATACAGTAGGTTTAACACCAATATAAACAAAGAATGAGTTCATTGCAGTACCTTTGAGTAGTGGTTTGTTTTCTTATACTAACGGAGCTCACGAGATTTTTGTCTAAGTTTTCTGTTGTGAAGTTTTCAAGTTTTGAGTATTGCTTTGATGGACTATGGAATAAAGAGTGGCAAGAGCCTAAGCTTGGGGATGCCCAAAGCACCCCAAGGTAAAATTCAAGGACAACCAAAAGCCTAAGCTTGGGGATGCCCCGGGAAGGCATCCCCTCTTTGATCTTCATCCATCGGTAACTATACTAGGGACTATATTTTTATTCACCACATGATATGTGTTTTGCTTGGAGTGTCAATTTGTTTTATTTTGTTTTGTTTGCTGTTTGAATAATATACAAAAATCTGAAATTATTAAATGTTAGAGAGTCTTCACATAGTTACATACTTATTCAACTACTCATCGATCTTCACTTATATCTTTTGGAGTAGTTTGTCATTTGCTCTAGTGCTTCACTTATATCTTTTAGAGCATGACGATGGTTTTATTTTGAAGAAATAGATGAACTCTCATGCTTCACTTATATCCTTTTGAGAGTCTATTAGAACAGCTTGGTAATGTGCTTTGGCTATAAAACTAGCCTTCACATGATAGGCATCCAAGATCAATGTAGTAAAAACTTTCATACTAAGTGCATTGAATATGATGAGAAGTTGGATGCTTGATAATTGTTTTGAGATATGAGGATAGTGATATTAGAGTCATGCTAGTGGAGTTATTATGAAATTGAGAAATACTTGTGTTAAAGTTAGTGATTCCCGTAGCATGCACGTATGGTGAACCGCTATGTGACGAAGTTAGAGCATGAGGTATTTGTAGAGTGTCATCCTTTGTGTGGAGGTCGGGGGCGCGTGATGGTTAACTCCTACCAACCTCCCCCTAGGAGCATGCGTTGATTGCTTTGATTTGATGACTCGTAAATTTTTGCAATAAGTATATGAGTTCTTTTGACTAATGTTGAGTCCATGGATTATACGCACTCTCACCCTTCCACCATTGCTAGCCTCTCTTGTACCGCGGAACTTTCGCCGGTACGATACACCCACCATATACCTTCCTCAAAACAGCCACCATATATCTTCCTCAAAACAGCCACCGTACCTACCTATCATGGCATTTCCATAGCCATTCCGAGATATATTGCCATGCAACTTTCCACCGTTCCGTTCATATGACATGCTTCATATTGTCATATTGCCATGCGTGATCATGTAGTTGACATCGTATTTGTGGCAAAGCCACCATGCATAACTTTTCATACATGTCACTTTTGATTCATTGCACATCATGGTACACTGCCGGAGGCATTCATATAGAGTCATACTTTGTTCTAGTATCGAGTTGTAATGTCGAGTTGTAATTAATATAAGTGTGATGATCATCATTATTAGAGCATTGTCCCATGTGAGGAAAGGCTAAATAAAGAAAACCCCTCTAAAAAAGAGAAAGGCCAAAGAAAAAAAAAAGGCCCCAAAAAAAGAAAAGAAAAGGGATAATTGCTACTATCTTTTCCACACTTGTGTTTCAAAGTAGCACCACGTTCTTCATGATAGAGAGTCTCATGTTTAGTCACTTTCATATACTAGTGGGAATTTTCATTATAGAACTTGGCTTGTATATTCCAACGATGGGCTTCCTCAAATGCCCTAGGTCTTCGTGACCAAACAAGTTGGATGCACACCCACTTAGTTTCTTTTGTTGAGCTTTCATACATATTTAGATCTAGTGCATCCTTTGCATGGCTATCCCTACTCACTCACATTGATATCTATTGATGGGCATCTCCATAGCCCGTTGATACGCCTAGTCGATGTGACACTATCTCCCTCCTTTTTGTCTTCTCCACAACCACCATTCTATTCCACCATAGTGCTATATCCATGGCTCACGCCCATGTATTGCGTGAAAGTTGAAAGGTTTGAAAGAATAGAGTATGAAAACAAGTGCTTGGCTAAAACGGGGGTTGTGCATGATATGAATATTTTGTGTAATGAAGAGGGAGCATAGCCAGACTATATGATTTTGTAGGGATAACTTTCTTTAGCCATAGTATTTTGAGAAGACATGATTGCTTTGTTAGTATGCTTGAAGTATTAATATTTCTTATGTCAATATAGACTTTTGTCTTGAATCTTTCAGATCTGAACATTCATGCCACAATAAAGAGAACTACATTGAAATTTATGTTGGTTAGCATTCCACATCAAAAATTCTGTTTTTATCATTTACCTACTCGAGGATGAGCATGAATTAAGCTTGGGGATGCTGATACGTCTCCAACGTATCTATAATTTTTTATTGTTCCATGCTATTATTTATGATGTTTTGGATGCTTAATGGGCCTTGTTATACACTTTTATATTATTTTTGGGACTAACCTATTAACCCAGAGCCCAGTGCCAGTTTCTGTTTTTCTCCTGCTTTAGGGTTTCACAGAAAAGGATTATCAAACGGAGCCCAATTGACCTGAAATTTAACGGAGGCTGTTTTTGGACCAAAAGAAGCCCAGGAAGTGCCGGAGGGGGACGAGAAGACCCACGGGCTGCCCACAAGGGTGGGGGGCGCGCCCCCCTACTGGGCGCGCCCCCCTGCCTCGTGGACAGCCCGTAGACCCTGTTTGCTTGGCCCCGACTCCAACACCTCCTATATATTCTGAAACCTCCGGAAAATAACCTAGATCGGGAGTTCCGCCGCCGAAAGCCTCTGTTGCCACCGAAA
This sequence comes from Secale cereale, assembly GCA_902687465.1. NCBI lineage: Eukaryota > Viridiplantae > Streptophyta > Magnoliopsida > Poales > Poaceae > Secale > Secale cereale. Next base: position 699,199,108 of record LR738713.1, read on the forward strand.
ACCAATCTAGAACCGTTTTGGCACCCTGCCAAAGGGGGGAATCCCTCTCCGGTGGCCTTCTTCATTATCCCGGCGCTCTCCATGACGAGGAGGGAGTAGTCCACCCTCGGGGCTCAGGGTATGTACCAGTAGCTGTGTGTTTGATCTCTCTCTCTCTCTCATGTTCTTGAGATGGCACGATCTTGATGTATCGCGAGCTTTGCTATTATAGTTGGATCTTATGATGTTTCTCCCCCTCTACTCTCTTGTAATGGATTGCGTTTCCCCTTTGAAGTTATCTTATCGGATTGAGTCTTTAAGGATTTGAGAACACTTTATGTATGTCTTGCATGTGATACCTGTGGTGACAATGGGGTATTCTATTGATTCACTTGATGTATGTTTTGGTGATCAACTTGCGGGTTCCGTGGCCTTGGGAATCTATGCATAGGGTTGGCACACGTTTTCATCTTGACTCTCCGGTAGAAACTTTGGGGCACTCTTTGAAGTTCTTTGTGTTGGTTGAATAGACGATTCTGAGATTGTGTGATGCATATCGTATAATCATACCCACGGATACTTGAGGTGACAATGGAGTATCTAGGTGACATTAGGGTTTTGGTTGATTTGTGTCTTAAGGTGTTATTCTAGTACGAACTCTATGATAGATCGAACGGAAAGAATAGCTTCGTGCTATTTTATTACGGACTCTTGAATAGATAGATCAGAAAGAATAACTTTGCGGTGGTTTCGTACCCTACCATAATTTCTTCGTTTGTTCTCCGCTATTAGTGACTTTGGAGTGACTCTTTGTTGCATGTTGAGGGCTAGTAATATGATCCAATTATGTTATCCTTGTTGAGAGAACTTGCACTAGTGAAAGTATGAACCCTAGGCCTTGTTTCTACACATTGCAACACCATTTATGCTCACTTTTACCACTTGCTACCTTGCTGTTTTTATATTTTTTTATTACAAAAACCTATATCTACCATCCATATTGCACTTGTATCACCATCTCTTCGCCGAACTAATGCACCTATACAATTTACCATTGTATTAGGTGTGCTGGGGACACAAGAGTCTCTTTGTTATTTGGTTGTAGGGTTGTTTGAGAGAGACCATCTTCATCCTACGCCTCCCACGGATTGATAAACCTTAGGTCATCCACTTGAGGGAAATTTGCTACTGTCCTACAAACCTCTGCACTTGGAGGCCCAACAACGTCTACAAGAAGAAGGTTGTGTAGTAGACATCACTTCTTATACCTTGTTCCGTAAAGGAATCACAGGGAAGTGCGGAGCCTCTCCTCGAGGGAGACAAAGGCGTGGCGCTCCATGGTGGCCACCTTCTCAACCTCGGCAAGGGACCTCCGGGATGCTTCCACCCCCTTCTCCATCTTCTCCAGGCGGCCGCACTCCGTAGCTTGGTCCTGGGATGTTTGCTTTAGCCCGGCATCGCGGTCGTCAAGTGCAGCAGCACGGACCTTCATCTCCTTCTCCTGGTCCTCAAGACGGCGGGTGTCGTGAGCCCGCGCGTCGGTGAGGGTCTTCAGCTCGGCACCCACTGCACGGCAGCGCTCCTCAGTAGCCTTCGCGTCGGCCCTCGCCACGTCGTGTTCAGCCGCGGCCATGCCAGCCACCTTCTTGCGCTCTTTGGCGGTGGCCTCAGCTATGCTCTAGGCTGTCTTGGCGGACGAATTGGCCTGGAGCCACCCTGAGATCATCCCAGGCGTCCCGTTGCCATGTGACGATCACCATCGTGGAGGTCAACCCGGAGCTGTTTCAGTGCGGCAAAGACGTCCTCCAAGGCACGGGGCATGGTGGCAGAGCCATGACCCGCTGGCATGATGGCTTGAGGAGAAGACGGCGTCGGTGCCCGGGCCGGCGGAGCAGCAAGAACCTGGATGACCGGAGGCTCCTGAGCCTTCACACCCCCAGCCAGGTCACCGGGGGCTGGGGCCTCCGAGGTCAGTCTGGCCACACTTGAGGCCGTCTCCTGAGCATGGGTCCCTGAGCCCCGAGAAGCGTGCCCAGGAGCAATCAAGCACAGGGCAGGCCCTTTCTTCAGCGTTGGAGTCGTAGTGGCAGCGGCAGAAGACACGACCTGAGAAGGCCTAGCCTCCTCCTTACTCTTCTTCGTCGATGGCGGCGACCTGGCCATCATGAGGAGGAAGTCTTGACTATAGTACCCAAAGCGGAAGCAAAAATAATGTAAGATACTTACTAGTTAATAGCGACGTACGTCCTCTTCTTGGACAGGAGCGAGGCGGCCTTGAGCTTCCCGGTCGCAAGACTCGCCGCGCCCCTAAGGGCGGGTGAGTGCGTGGCAGCGGCCCCTACAGCACCAACCAATGGCGGCGAGGAGGAAGCACCGCCCTTCTTCGCGACCCCGCGCACCAGCTTCTTCAAGGGAGTGGCCCCAGACCTGGTGGTCAACCCGGTGGAGCGCTCGACCCCTCCACCAAGCACTCGTCGGCGTCGTCATCATCAGAGAAGCCGTGGAGCAGCTTGCTCCGTCGAGGAGGAGAGGTCTCCACCGTCTCCTCCAAGGTCGCCTCCGAGTCCTCCTTCCCCTCCTCATCAGAGTCCTCGCCGGAGGATACCGACACCATGGGAGGAGGAGCCTGCGGGCTCGTCGGCAGCACAAGCCCTCGCTCGTTGAAGACGGGCACGATGGCGACTACGTCTGCCCAGTCGTCACGGTTGTACAGGGGACCGTAGCCATTTGGAAGGTCACCGGGGTCCTTCTCGAGTAGGACGCGCACGACCTTGCCCAGTTCCTCATCAGTCAGAGCCACTGGGTGCAGACGGAGCTTGTCATATTCGCACCGGAGGCTCCACAAGGGGCGCGAGTGCGCCTGGAGAGGAGCAAGGCGTTGCTTCACGAACTCCTTGATAAGCAAGGCCCCCGTCAACTGCCCCATCGTCAACTCCTTTGTCGTCGTCTCCAACAACTGCTCCGCTTGGGGGTCGGTTAGCTTCTCGTGAGCCCACCGGGTCAGCTTCTCCGGCGGCACAAGTGGCCGCTCCTACCAAACATGGGAACGCTTGGCATCCACGAAGACCCACTTGCGCCGAAAGTCGTCCACCTTCTTCTTGGATTTGGAGATCCCATTGCCGGAGTGGACTGCGACGAAGGTGAGGCTCCCGGAGCACTGGTCAGTGCCGCCCCGAAGGTAGAAGAAGTGGCGGAACAACGTAACAGAGGGCACCACCCCGACGAATGCCTTGCAGTAGAAGGCAAAGATCGACCGGATAAAAGTGGAGCTGGGGTGGAGATGAAGGGCGTGGATCCGGTAATGGTTGAGGATGGCGAGGAAGAAACTAGATAAAGGGGGACGAGCCCAACAAGATGTTGCGCGGGAAGAGGGGGTAGAAGGTCTCACCCAGAGATTCTGGCTTGGCGGAGCTGAACTTGACTACCGTTTCTCCCCCCTAGTTATGTTACGCCAGCAATGGGAGCACGGTGACGAGGTCCTTCTCCTTGGTTATGATGGAGGCACTAAGGGCCGGCTCCAGATCGGGTGCAGGACCCGAGGGAGAGGCAGCAGGCTGTGAATTCTCAGTGGCCATTGGCGCCTGGTTCGGGGTCAGGACTCGGCAGATCTAGAGGCGCTCGCAGCAAGAAAGGAAAGGGGGTCTGGAGCAAGACGAAAGGGAGGCGATGAGGGTTAAGACACATGCGCCAACCTTTTTGTCAGTCCGAGACGGTTGCCAGGACAGCATGGGGAAGCGGAGACGCCCGCGTCCCATCCAGGCGTCACGCGTCGATCAGGTCCGCACGCGGTTGGGGCCCACGGCGCTTCGCCCTTGCCCTTTGGCTTTGCCTCGAAGTCAAGTCCGAGCGCGCCTTGGGCCCGGGGCTATTGTCGGCGTCCTGGGAACTAGGGTACACAGACTTGCATGCCTGCGGCCCATGGTGTGGCTCCTTTACCAGCCTAGTACGACCCATCTTCAGCATCTACACTCAAGACCCTCATGAGGGGCCAAGCCTCATGAGGTAGATGACATCAAGACCCCTGGAAGAAGCACCTCATTAGGCTGGCTCCCGAGGGGTGGAGATCTCTATGCAAGCCCCCACCTCGTGAGGTTCGGATGACACAGGCCATGACGACTAAGGCCAGGCGGGCGCCATTTCCTCTTTGGTGCTAAAGAGGCAAGCGCAGGCGCGGAGTCCCGAGGAATCAACCAAAGGTTTCCATTTATGTGCAACAAGACCAGGATCGGCGGGACGGCAGGACAAAGGTCATCACCAAGCCCACCGTGGCGTCAAGATTAGAAGCTTTTCAGGCGAAGACCACCTTTAGTCAGGATAATATGTACTAGTTGTCTCCCTTCAAATTTGGCCATTGTGGGATCCCTTCCTGCCTACATTTTGGGGGAAGAGGACCAAGGCCTCTATAAATATAGCTTAGCCACCACCTAGAAGGGGACGGATCATTCAAACCTCCCTCACCACCACAAGCAAGAACACACCTCGCGAGGTTGTTCAACCACTGTACTAGTTCTTCCTCAGCCCACCTCGAGGCAATCCACGACATTGCAGGAGTAGGGCCACTCACCGATAGGTGGCCTGAACCTGGGTAAACTACCCTGTGTCATTTCCTTTCCTGTTCCATGAGCTAGATCATAGATACGGCGAGTAGGCAGATAGGGGAAGTTGAGTTCTTCACATGCACCCTAGTGTTCGAACTTACAAGGGTTTTGCGGAGCCCTGAATCTGACAGAAGCCATGTAGCTACTAACTATGTACCCGTAGGTCTATGGTAAACTACTCACACTTCATCAGAAGGGCAATAGTGTTGATGTAGACACCCTCCATGGTTAATTCCCCCTCCAGCAGAGTACCAGAAAAGGCCTCCAGATGGGATCTTGCTAGAACAAAAGGTTACGGCGGCGGAAAAGTTGTTTCGATGGATATTCTGGGGTTTCTGGAATATATGTGAATTTATAGGCGGAAGAAGTAGGTCAGGGGAGGCTCGGGGGGCCCACAAGGTAGGGGGCGCGCCCTCCACCCTTGTGGCCACCTCGAGGGTCCCCTAGCGTGTACTCCAAGTCCATCTGGTGTCTTCTGGTCCAAGAAAAATCTCCGTAAAGTTTCATTCCGTTTGGACTCCGTTTGATATTCCTTTTCTACGAAACTCAAAACAAGGAAAAAACAGAAACTGGCACTGGGCTCTAGGTTAACAGGTTAGTCCCAAAATCATATAAAATAGAATATAAATGCATATAAAACATCCAAGATAGATAATATAATAGCATGGAACAATCAAAAATTATAGATACGTTGGAGACGTATCAGTGCCCTTCCTCTTAATGGGCCTTGGCTTTCCTATCCATCCTTTCCTGCATGGACTGCTGTAATTCTATGGGATCCAACTTCACCATCTCACCCCAGGATCTATTCAACATATTTCTAGCTTCGTGGCTGTCGGTGTACTAAAGTAGGGGTACCTTAGTATCCCGAACTTGTGCACGGGCAGTCGCAGCGTCCCCTGGCAGGGCTTGCCGTGCGACCGCCAAGGTCCACTATGGTTCCTTTGGAGCCATTCAAGAACAAAGTATTCAAGTTTAAGAAACAAGGCCCCGGCAAGAGAAGCTTGCCGGGAAGGCCACTCAAGGCTCAAGATCACTTCTTTTGCGCGAGGCCCTGGCAAGAGGAGCTTGCCGGGGAGGCCGAACAAGGCATTCCAAGAGAACTTGCCGCGACGCGCCACGCGTCCCGGCAAGGCCTGGCGAGCGACAAGCTCTCAGGTGCGGCAAGATGGCGACCGCGGCAAGGCACTTGCCGCGGTCGACTCCCACTAAGTACCCACGCTCCAGCTCATCCGCCCACGCGTCGCCCTGGGACTCTTCCAGGCGCACGTGGCGGAAGGATGTGCAGCCTGGGGTACACGGTGGCGAGCTGCGATGACAAGGCCACCGTCGTGGCGAACGGTGGCGCCCTGACGATCGCTTTTTGCACTGTTTGGGGCTACGGCGACGGGCATTTAATGCCCTTGTTCCCTACCGTCAGAGTTAGGTATAGGGCACTATGCATACACTGTTCCAGCTACCACCCATTTTACGTTTTTACCCTCATCTGTGTTGCCACCTGTCGGTGACCCCTTTGACATATAAAAGGAGGCCCATGCGCGACGTAGAGGGGGTTCCGATGATCGATCACTCTCACGCTCGGTCCAGTTAGCTATCAGCACCGCAGTTCTTCTCGCTCCCGAACCAAGAACGCAATACAAACCAAGGCAGGAGTAGGGTTTTACGCATCCGTGCAGCCCGAACCTGGGTAAACTGCTCGCGTGTTCGCCTCGATCCGCTCTTTGTGCATCCTCCGCCCCCTTGCCGTACAAAAAAGGGGCTCCGGTCCCATAGGTGTTCGTGGGCGATCAGTTTCCCCGACATCTTTGGCGCGCCAGGTAGGGGGTCGCGTCGAGGTTGTGTGAACCTGATCCGGCGTTCACGCGAGCGAAAACTTCATCAACTTCATCAACTTCATCGACTTCATCGACATGCCGCCGAAGAAGAAGGCTTCGGAGGCAGCAGGCCCGTCCGCGTCGATCCCACCACCGTCGGAGCGAATGGCCGGTGGGGTAGACGTCCGCGGAAGGACGGACGTCGGCGAGGAAACTCACGGCGCCGCCAAGTCCAAGGACAAGACGGACGATCGGGCGCACTCCAAGACCTCGGCGTCCGTGCATGCACCGCGCCCGTCTCAGGAGGCACGGGACCGGCAGCGACGTGGTACACAAGGTACCATACGCTTGCTGGGCCAAGGTCAAGCTGGCGGTTCGCGGGATGCTCAAGGCCAATATGCTGGCACGAGCAAGGCGCGGTCGCCGGGACGAGACGCTGCTCCTTCTAACGCAGTTAGAAGTCCGAGCATATCTCGCTCCTCGCACCGCTCGCCACCGCTCCCCGCCACTCCAGCAGAAGCTCTAGCTCGAGCTCAACTGCTCCTTGACTTCCCTCTTGCGGCAGACAAGGCCGACGACTGGAGGGCCACCATCCAGAGCCTCATCGCCTTCGCCAACGGCGACACTCCGCAGCAGCCGACCACATCACGGCCGCGGCAAGTTAGCCAGGCGCGGGCTGATGGCGACAAGACTGCCGGGGGTGCAACCACCGTGCACTCCCCGCCCCGAAGGCCAAAATCGCCGACTCGCCGGATCAACAACGACGACGACTCCACCGCGTCGTCAGATCCACGAGCTCGCCGCGATCAGTGCCAAGTCCTTCAAGACCGACAGCAAGAGGACGCTCGAACTCGCATCGAGCGTCGAAGAGAAGCACGACGTCAATCTGACCAGCGCGCTGGCCCCGCTGTCGACATGCAAGCGCCAGGGGGACCAGGCGACCTGCCGTACGCGGCAGGTTGTCCTGCGTTCACTCGCGAGCTGCGGCAAGTCCAGTGGCCCAGCATGAAGAACTTCAAGCCCGACATACCCGAGAAGTACGACGGCAAGACTCATCCGTCGGAGTTCCTCAGCATCTACACCATCGCGGTGCAGGGTGCCGGGGGACGAGACGAGAAGATACTCGCAAACTACTTCCCGCTCGTGCTCAAGCCAAACGTCAGATCTTGGCTCATGCACTTGCCGGAGAACTCCATCTCTTCTTGGGCCGATCTGTGCCATCAGTTTGTTGGCGCCTTCACAGGTGGCCACAAGCCCTATGGCCAGGAGAGTGACCTTCACATACTTGCCCAGAAGGAAGGAGAGTCCCTGCGAAAGTATATCCAGAGATTCAGCCGCGTCCAGCACAACATCCCAGGCGTCCACCCTGCCGTGGTTATCAGCGCGTTCCACCAGAACGTACGTAACCGCAGGATGAGGGAGGAAATGGCGATGTGCAAGATCCGAGACGTCAGTGAGCTTTATGCCCTGGCCGACAAGTGCGCACGCGCTGAGGAGGGGAGGAAACTCCCCGGAGAGGATACTGGAGCAGGGGGATCGGATAGTGAGGATGCCGCCCCGGCAAAGAAGAACCGGCGGCGGAACAACAGGAAGAAAAAGAACAAGGAGGTGCTGGTCGTGGAGCAGTCCGGCAAGGAGGCTGGCGCCAAGAAAGCCCCGACAGGTGGCTCCGGCAAGGAAACTGCCGCGTGCACCAACTGTCAGACTGTGGCTGCCGCCGACAAGCAGGACGGCTCCGACAAGCAGTACTGCAAGATCCACCGCACCAAGGGCCATGACCTCCAGAACTGCAAAAGGGTCGAGTACCTCGTCGAGCAGCAGAAAGCTGAATACGAGACGCGACAAGGAGAAGGCCCAGGGAGGTGGTGGAGAGTCCGGCAAGAAGCGGCCGTTCAACGGCCGGGGAGGACGCCACGGCAAGGCCAAGCAGCGGCAAGGAGACAGGCCTCCCCGCGGCCGCGACAAGGACGAAGACGAAGACGACGATGAAGACATGGATGATGGAGATAACAGCGAGCAGGAGTTCCAGAAGGCCACATAAGTTCTGTGCGTTGACGGAGGTGCTTCTCTGCATACTTCCCACCGCCAACTCAAGCAATGGGTGCGGGAAGTTAATGCAGCAGAGCCACCCGTCGAGTCGCGCAAACTTCTGAAGTGGTCCAGCACGCCTATCATTTTCGACATTGAGGACCACCCTGATCGCACCACTGCGGTCGGGTGTTTGCCGATGTTGGTTTCACCAACCATCCGCAACCTCAAAGTCACCAAGATGTTAGTTGACGGCGGGGCCGGCCTGAACCTGATCTCCTCTGCTGTGGTCCGGAAACTCCAGATCCCCGACAGCGAGCTCGAGGAAACCGGCACATTCCAAGGGATCAACCCGGGAAGGAGCAAGCCGAAGGGGAAGATCACACTGCCAGTGACATTTGGCGGAGAGCTGAACTTCAGGACTGAGAGGATCACCTTTGACGTTGCCGATATTCCATTACCCTACAATGGAATACTTGGCCGTCCAGTGCTTGCCAAGTTCATGGCAGCCTCTCATTATGCCTACAATATGCTCAAGATGCCCGGCCCGATAAGCGTCATCTCTGTCCCCAACGACAAGAAGGACGCTCTTATCTGTGCCGACAAGATTGACCGGGATGCAGCAGCCGCAACAGATAGCAAAACACTTGCCGCTGAAGCTCCCGGGGGGAAGAACAAGACCAAGTCCGGCAAGAGCTCTGGGGCCCACTCCGGCAAACGCACCTCTTCGGAGTGCTGCGCTACCATCGAGGACGCACCATCGAGCTCCACCGGCAAGTGCAAGAAGGCGATGGCAGCTCCACCCGCAACCAAGAAGGTGTCCGCCAAGGAGGACGGCACTGGTGGTACTTTCACCATCAGTGCCACGCTCGACCCCAAATAGGAAAGCGCGCTCGTTGCTTTCCTGCGGGCGAACGTCGACCTGTTTGCATGGCAACCGTCTGACATCCCCGGTGTTCCCAGGAAAGTGATTGAGCACAAACTTGCCGTTTGTCCTCACGCGTGGCCCGTCAAGCAGAAGGTTAGAAAACAAGCGGTGGAGCGCCAAGAGTTTATCGCAGAAGAGATCAAGAAGCTGGAAGCGGCAGGCCTTGTCAGAGGTGTACTCCATCCCACGTGGTTGGCCAACCCTGTTGTCGTGCGCAAAGCGAACGGGAAGTGGAGGCTTTGTATTGACTTCACCGATGTGAATAAAGCTTGTCCCAAAGATCCATTTCCCTTACCGCGCATTGACCAGATCGTTGACTCCACGGCTGGATGTGAGTTGCTTTCGTTTCTTGATGCATACTCCGGATATCACCAAATCTTCATGGCTGAAGAAGATGAGGAGAAAACCGCATTCATTACTCCATGTGGCACTTATTGCTTCATACGCATGCCTTTCGGATTGAAGAATGCGGGTTCAACATTTGCAAGGGTTGTCCATACAGCTTTTGAGCCACAGATACACAAGAATGTAGAAGCTTACATGGATGACATAGTGAAAGTGCAACTAATCCCCGGGTGGTTTTGGTAATTAATAACAACATATATATCATTGAACTAATAGTTACTTGAGATTCATTTCAGAGAAGTTCAGTGATATGGGTATGGCAATGACTGAAGAAGTGGACGCCTCAAAATGCTAAGGCAAGCATTGGCAAAAGCTCAAGACTCCATTTTTGGTTTAGTGATCAAAGATCACATTGAGTCCATAGGAAAAGCCAATACTATTAAAAGGGGATGAGGTTGTGTTGATGATCTGGTTGCTCAAGTGCTTAGTGATATATCTCCTTCAACTATCAGCAACTTTCACTACTATACACACTCATATGTAATCTCGGACAAACCGATTTTCCAAACTCAGTCCCACCGAGATGAACCACCTCAGCCATAAGCCAAACCATAGAAAAATCGGTCATTCTGAGTTTGAGATCGGTCTCACCGAAATATGGGCTGTCAAGCTTCTGTAACCGTTTGTCATCAAGTCGGTCTCACCGAGTTGATAAAATCGGTCTTACCGAAATTGGCATGTTCCTGTCTTTTCTCAAATCGGTCTAACCAAGTTTTCTTTCTCGGTCCCACCGAAAACCCCAACGTTCATATCATTTACACTTTCGGTCTCACCGAGATGGTATTTTCGGTCCCACCGAAAACCCCAACGTTCACTATATTTGAACTTTCGGTCTGACCGAGTTTCCACTTCGGTCTCACCGAGATTGCTCAATTATGTGTGTAACGGTTGGATTTTGTGTGGAGGCTATATATACCCCTCCACCCCCTCTTCATTCGTGGAGAGAGCCATCAGAAAGAACTACCACTCCTACCTTACACTTTCTGAGAAGAGAACTACCTACCCTTGTGTTGAGATCAAGTTGCTCCATTCCTACCATATGAAACTTGATTTCTAACCTTCCCAAGTTGCTTTCCACTCAATCCTTTCTTCCACCAAAGCCAAATCAGTGAGGAGAGTTGAGTGTTGGGGAGATTATCATTTGAAGCACAAGAGCAAGGAGTTCATCATCATCTACAACATCTATTACCTTTTGGAGGGTGGTGCCTCCTAGATTGGTTAGGTGTCACTTGGGAGCCTCCGTCATCGAGATGTGGAGTTGAACCAAGAAGTTTGTAAGGGCAAGGAGATCGCCTACTTCGTGAAGATCTACCCCGAGTAAGGCTAGCCCTCTGTGGGCGTAGGCCATGATGGAATAGACAAGGTTGCTTCTTCGTGGACCCTTCGTGGGTGGAGCCCTCCGTGGACTCGCGCAACCGTTACCCTCCGTGGGTTGAAGTCTCCATCAACGTGGATGTACGATAGCACTACCTATCGGAACCACGGGAAAAATCATTGCGTCTCCAAATTGCATTTGATCTTCTCCACCTCTCTTTACTACATGTGCAATTTACTTTCCGCTGCTTATACTCTAGAATTGCATGTGTAGGGTGATGCTTGTCTTGATCATAATTGTGAATCTGCCAAAAACTGTTCATGATCAAAAGGCAGAATTTTTATATTTACAAGTAGTCTAATCACCCCCCCTCTAGACATACTTTCGATCCTACAAGTGGTATCAAAGCTTTGGTCTCCATTGTTTTGGTTTCCATTGCATTGGACTCCATAAGCTTGGTTTCACAACCTAGGAGAGTATGGCGTCTAGTGAGGGTAATTATCGTAGAGGTCCTTACTTTGATGGTACAAATTTTGCTAGTTGGAAACATAAAATGAAAATGCATATTCTTGGTCATAACCCAGCCGCATGGGGCATTATTTGTGTTGGTATGCAAGGTGAATTCTTCGAGGAAGGAAAAGTTCCGGATCGCGAAGCTACACCGGAAGAGTTGCGGATGTTGCAAAACAATGCTCAAGCTTGTGACATTCTCTTCAATGCCTTGTGTCCCGAGGAGTTCAACAAAATCAGTCGTCTTGAGAATGCTAAAGAGATTTGGGATACATTGGTTGAAATGCACGAAGGTACCGAGTCTGTGAAGGAATCAAAGCTAGATATTCTTCAAGGTCAACTTGACAAGTTCAAGATGAAGGATGGTGAAGGAGTCGCTGAAATGTATTCTAGGCTTGCTCTCATCACAAATGAGATTGCCGGCTTAGGAAGCGAAGAAATTACCGATCGATTCATCATTAAGAAGATTCTCAGAGCTTTGGATGGAAAATATGACACCGTGTGCACTTTGATCCAAATGATGCCAAACTACAAGACTCTCAAGCCAACTGAAGTCATTGGAAGAATTGTTGCTCATGAGATGACACTTAAGGATAAGGAAGAGCTTCACAACAAGTCAAGTGGTGCTTACAAAGCTACAAGTGATGCTCCCACAACCTCAAGTGACAAGTTAATTTCCAATGAAGAGATAAGCCTAATGGTTAAGAACTTCAACAAATTCTACAAGAATAGAGGCAAAGAAAGAAGCTCAAAGTCTATATCATATGATGAAAAGAGATCTTCTAGTCGTGATCGAAACTGCTACAACTGTGGAAGACCCGGACACTTCTCAAATGAGTGTATGGCTCCCCACAAGAGAAGAGAAGAATCTCCAAGAAGAAGATCAAGAGATGAGTCACCTCGGAGAGAGAGAAGGAGTAGAGATGATCGTTATGAACGAAGACCCTCTCGGAGAAGCAAGGATTCGGAGAGGAAAGACAAGTCATCAAGGAGCTACACAAGAAGAGGACATCAAGCTCATGTAGGTGAATGGGTCTCCGGCTCCGACTCCGACAATCAATCCGATGGAAGCTATCACTCCGACTCCGACTACAGTCAAGATGAAGGTGTTGCCGGTCTTGCTCTCGTATCCTCCAACTCCAACTCCTACGACTTATTTGATTCACCAAATAAGGGAATTGGAAGATGCTTCATGGCTAAAGGCCCCAAGGTATCACACCCTGAATTCATTGACTTCAATAGTGATGAGGATGACTTGCTTGGTGAAGATGAGCTCTTGCATGATAAATCTAGTGAGCTTAGTAACGATAAAAATGCTAGTAGTCTTTATAGTCGAGAAGAGTCGAATGACAATGCTATGAAGGAGATTGAGCGTCTAACTAAAGAACTAAACACTCTTAAGTTAGCTCATGAAACAACTCAAGAAGATCATAGAGAGCTCCTAAGATCTCATGAGAAGCTACGCTTCGAGAAGCTCACTCTAGAGCAAGAACATGAGTTTCTAAAAGCGATCAATAACGATCTTCGAAAGAAGAGTTCTTCATATCTTGCCAAACGACTTCTCTTGTCTAATTTCTTGCCACCTATTAAGACTAAGCATGACAAGCATAAGAAAAATTCTTCCTCTAGTAGTAACAATAACCATGTTAAATCTAATGTTGTTACTTCTAGTAGTTCTCTTGATTCCACTAACAATGTTTCAAGCCAAGTTACACTTGAGCAAGAAAATAGCTTATTGAAGGAAATCATAGAGAAAGGTGTCTACAAGAGTCTTGCCGGAAGCAAGAACTTTGAGGAAATTGTTCGCAAACAAGGAAGGCACCGGAAGAATCAAGGGATTGGTTTTGAGCGAAAGTTCAACGCCGAAGGTGTTGAGTGGGAAGAAGGTCAATACCCTACTCCACAGTTTGTTTCTCAAAAGGAGAAGTATGATCCTACTTCTTCCAATGTGGAACAAGCTCAAGATGATCTTCCACCACAAGACCACAAGCTAAAGGCCAAGGACAAGCTTCAAGAGGAGATTGATGCATTCATTGAAGCACCTCAAGCCATGGTCAAGTGGGTTCCCAAGGACACGTCAAGTTCTACTTCGTCAAGCTCAACTACAACCCCAAGGATTCCCATCAAGATGATGTGGATCCCAAAGAAGAAGAACTAGAAGGTTCTTGAGGGTGACTCCGCCAACATACTTCACTCACATTCATTTTGGCAACTTGTGCAAACAACTTCCACATCATGCACTAGTTCATGGAGTCACAAACCCTCTTGTTGGTAAGTCAAGGGACAAGGTAATCATTGCTTTCATGGACATCATCTTTTGTGAACTTCAATCTATGTCCATGGATATCCTTGTTTGTTCCTTGTGGGACTAACCCATGTAGGTATTGAAAGTGCCCTAATCCAAAGGATAGCTCCCAACTCTTGATGATCTACATCAACATTGAGCATCCACATCTTCAACATCTACATGAAGTCTTCTACGACAACCCAAGGTTAGTTTGACCCTTTAAAAGGGGTTCTCACATCTAGGGGGAGCTTTGCTCTAAAAATTGAGCTAAAGCATCTTCAAATGATGTGAACACATCAATGCTTTATGTAAAAGTGGTAACCCCACTTGTGCTTAAATGATGAGTATGACCTATGATCAAATGTTCTCATTTGGCTCCTAAGTCAAAATACTCATATATAGATGACCTAGTCATCGACAAATTGTGTGCTAGTAGCTAGAGTGTTGGTTGTGCATGTTTGACACATATTTCATTTGCTATCTTATTGTGTGAGCATGTTGAATGCATGATTTTATCCATTCGAGGACATCCATTTGTTGTTTTGGTTGTTTTGATTTTTCTGGCCAAATGGATGGACAAGAATGCCTAAGCACCTCCCCTAGCTATCTATGCTTTCTTGTCTCAAATTCTATTCATGCTTATATCACAAACTTTGAACAAGTCATTTTCGGACTCTCCGAGTGAGGAGCACTCGGAGCCACCGATCCGTCTAAGGCTGACTTCCAAAACCTTCTAAGTCAATTTCGGTCAGACCAACTTCTCCCACTCGGTCCAACCGAAACGCTTAGACTGATCTAGGTTTCATCTCGGTGAAACCGAGTTCAAAATCTCGGCGTGACCGATATGCGTAACTGCACAGCAGTTATCCATCTCGGTGTCACCGAGTTTTTCAACTCGGTCCCATCGACAGCAAGGGGATATAAATACTGAGGGCAGCGCGCGATTATTCCTTCAAACTGTTTCGCCCCCAAGTCCCCTGCTGCCGTCGCCCTGATCTCCGGATCGTCGCCGTCGTCGCCTGTGCGCCCTCGCCGCAGGTCTCCGCCGCCGTCAACGGTTTTCTTCTCCGCGCCGTTGCCGCCGTAGAGGGACTCCACCAAGTTAGGGTGAGTCTCGATCCCTCTCGTGCTTCCCATCTGATTCATTGCACGATTGGTTTGCTCTTCATCTGGCCACGATTGAAAAACTTCCGTTCCATCAGATCGTTCTAGTTTCGAGCAAAATTCTTAGGTTTAGGTTTCCACGGAACACATCTCGGTGAAACCGAATTTAAATTTTCGGTGTGATCGATTCGGCCTCTGGCCATTGCACTGCACTTTCGGTCTAACCGAGTTGTGCAAATCGGTATGACCGAAGCTCAGTTTTAGTGAAACCCTAGTTTATCGGCAGGACCGAAACCCATTTCGGTCTGACCGAAAGTGGTGTGTTATGTTTCTGTTATACACTTCGGATTCACCGAAACTGAAAATCGGTTTGACCGAAATGCATTCTATGAAAACTTAAAACTAAGATTTGAACTCATTTTTTTGAAAAACCTCTGCAGTTTGTGATAACTCTTCTACTCTGCCTATACCTTATCTATTCACAGGTTGTCAGCCATGTCAGATGCGAGTGACAGCCAGAACAGGTCAGAATCACCGTTTGCAGAGATTCCTGAGGCAGATACTAGTCCTGAGGCTAGTAGCCCTATTGATGATGGTGAGAGGAGTACACCTAGTGGCTTGCCTCCTGCAGCCACCAGAACCAGAAAGCAGAGAAATTCTGATGATGAGGACTCTGACTTCATTGCTGAGGAAGTAACCTCCAAGCCCAAGAGAAAAGTTGTTGCCAAAGAGCAACAAGGGCAGCAGTCAAAGAAAGGCACCAGCAAGGTCAAGCAATCAGCTGTTGCCAAGAAGCTAAACTTGGAAGAGCCAGCTCCAAGTAAAGTGAAGAAAACTTCCAAGAGGAAGAGGGTAGTATATGCTGATTCTCATGCAGATATAGCAGCCGAGGAAGATGAAGAAGAAGAAGCACCCCAGCCTCCTCCTCAGAAGGCTAAACTCATGGGTGATGCAATTAGGGCTCAAGCCACTTCTAAGCCCAAGAAGCCTGCTCAAGCAAAGGCAGCTCCAGCAAAGCCTACTGCCAAGCCCAAGAGGACTACCAGGAACATCCCAGCCTCTGAGAAGAACAAAGGTGATGTGCCACCGTCTGAGTCTGAAGAAGAACATGTGTTGCTGAAGCTCCGTCCAAAACTGCCGCTCCACAACGATGCTCATCCTCAAGCCGAGGATATGAAGGCAAGGAAAGATCGAGGTCTCAGGCTATGGAGACAGTCTGATCCATATGCCGTGAGGAGAAGGACTGCTGTGGACCCCTGATTTCACACCCGAGAGCAGCAGGACTTCTATGAGACTGTGCTGATGGACAAGAAGCCTATTGTTGCAGATACCAGATATGTTGACTGGGAGTACATTGACAGTGAAGAGCACAGAGACTTCTTTCCCCATGTGCATGAAAGCTTCACTGCATGTGGAGTTGATGAGTTTGTGGGTCAGAAACTGACAGATTGGAACGATGAGATGATTATGCAGTTCTATGCCACAGCCCACTTCTATCCTGATGGCAAGATCACCTGGATGACTGAAGGTCAAAGGTTTTCTTCGTCTGTTGAAGAATGGGCAGAACTTCTGAATGCTCCAGTGCAGAGAGAGGACGACATTGATGTCTATGGGATTCCTAAGAAGAACCATGATTCCATGAAGAACATGTACAAGGAGATCCCCGCAGCAGATTTGGAAGGGTGGAAGCTTGGCTCAGTGTACTATCTCCAGGCAGGTCTTCCTACCACTAACACTATTTTGAGGCATACCTTGATGCCCAAGTCTGGAGATCATCGCATGATAAGAGGCTATTCTATCAACATGCTGCACATACTCGATGAGAAGGCACCTTTCAAGGTGATGGACTTAATGGTAGAGACCATTAAGAGGACTGCAGCTGACCAAAAGAGGTCGTGTGGATTTGCCCCGCAGATTCAGATGCTTATCAATGCGAAGTTTGGCACGGGAAAATTCATGTTGGATAGGAAGCACTTGCCACTGCAGCCAGAGCATGAAGATAACGTTGTTGTAATGGATGAAGAGGATCCAACTTCGGTTGAAGGTCAAGCCAAAATTGAAGCTGCTAAGAAAGCCAAAGCTGATAAAGAGGCAGCAGCAGCAGCAGCTAAACCAAAGAGCTTCGGAAAGCAGATTCTTGAAGCTACCCAAAGGATTGAACAACGCCTGGCCAGCATTGAACAATCTCAGGAAAGCCTAGAGAGGATTGTTGACGACAAGATCCACGCTCTGGACGTGCAGCTGACTGAGATTCAGGTGACCGTCAACAAGCTTGAGGCAGACATGGAGGAAGCAAGGCAGGACAGAGCAGAGCTCATGCAGGATGATCTAGTCCAGGACTCTCATCGCCAGACTGCTCAGGTTCCCAGAGGATCCCGATCAGTTGCTATTCCAGTGACGACTCCAGGGCTACCACTTCAGCACCTCCAGCCACAGCTCCAGCATCCACTCCTCCAGCGCAGACATCAGCTGAAGTCTTCGCCGATGCCGTCATATCTACTCCGACATCTACCCAGACGGCAGCCGCCAGCAGAGCCCACAGTGACGTTTAGCTCTATGCTTTTTCGAACTTTTTGGTAACTTGTTGCCAAAGGGGGAGAAATTGTATAGATCATAGGGCTTCGAGAGAGAGAGTGCTCTTTCGTTCTTTTGCCGGTTTTCTTTGAGATACATTTGGTTCTTTTGGTTCTTGAAACTTTCAGTGTGCTTGATACTACGTTTGATGCTACCTTAATGAGTGCTTAGTCATACTATGCTTTAATGTGTGCTTAATGCTTATCATATGCTATTCCTATCTTGTATGGCTATTTACTCATGTCTTGGTGATTGGGTGCATGTTATTCATTCTTATCATTTTGTGCGCTCCACCAAGATGTATGTGACATGGAAGAGTGACCCATGATCCTAATTGATTGTGCATTTGCATTCAAACGCAAATTTTAAATAATGCACAAATTTAGGTGCTGGTCGTGGAGCAGTCCGGCAAGGAGGCTGGCGCCAAGAAAGCTCCGACAGGTGGCTCCGGCAAGGAAACTGCAGCGTGCACCAACTGTCAGACTGTGGCTGCCGCCGACAAGCAGGACGGCTCCGACAAGCAGTACTGTAAGATCCACCGCACCAAGGGCCATGACCTCCAGAACTGCAAAAGGGTCGAGTACCTCGTCGAGCAGCAGAAAGCTGAATACGAGCGACGCGACAAGGAGAAGGCCCAGGGAGGTGGTGGAGAGTCCGGCAAGAAGCGGCCGTTCAACGGCCGGGGAGGATGCCACGGCAAGGCCAAGCAGCGGCAAGGAGACAGGCCTCCCCGCGGCCGCGACAAGGACGAAGACGAAGACGACGATGAAGACATGGATGATGGAGATAACAGCGAGCAGGAGTTCCAGAAGGCCACAGAAGTTCTGTGCGTTGACAGAGGTGCTTCTCTGCATACTTCCCACCGCCAACTCAAGCAATGGGTGCGGGAAGTTAATGCAGCAGAGCCACCTGTCGAGTCGCGCAAACTTCAGAAGTGGTCCAGCACGCCTATCATTTTCGACATTGAGGACCACCCTGATCGCACCACTGCGGTCGGGTGTTTGCCGATGTTGGTTTCACCAACCATCCGCAACCTCAAAGTCACCAAGATGTTAGTTGACGGCGGGGCCGGCCTGAACCTGATCTCCTCTGCTGTGGTCCGGAAACTCCAGATCCCCGACAGCGAGCTCGAGGAAACCGACACATTCCAAGGGATCAACCCGGGAAGGAGCAAGCCGAAGGGGAAGATCACACTGCCAGTGACATTTGGCGGAGAGCTGAACTTCAGGACTGAGAGGATCACCTTTGACGTTGCCGATATTCCATTACCCTACAATGGAATACTTGGCCGTCCAGTGCTCGCCAAGTTCATGGCAGCCTCTCATTATGCCTACAATATGCTCAAGATGCCCGGCCCGATAAGCGTCATCTCTGTCCCCAACGACAAGAAGGACGCTCTTATCTGTGCCGACAAGATTGACCGGGATGCAGCAGCCGCAACAGATAGCAAAACACTTGCCGCTGAAGCTCCCGGGGGGAAGAACAAGACCAAGTCCGGCAAGAGCTCTGGGGCCCACTCCGGCAAACGCACCACTTCGGAGTGCTGCGCTGCCATCGAGGACGCACCATCGAGCTCCACCGACAAGTGCAAGAAGGCGATGGCAGCTCCACCCGCAACCAAGAAGGTGTTCGCCAAGGAGGACGGCACTGGTGGTACTTTCACCATCAGTGCCACGCTCGACCCCAAATAGGAAAGCGCGCTCGTTGCTTTCCTGCGGGCGAACGTCGACCTGTTTGCATGGCAACCGTCTGACATCCCCGGTGTTCCCAGGAAAGTGATTGAGCACAAACTTGCCGTTTGTCCTCACGCGTGGCCCGTCAAGCAGAAGGTTAGAAAACAAGCGGTGGAGCGCCAAGAGTTTATCGCAGAAGAGATCAAGAAGCTGGAAGCGGCAGGCCTTGTCAGAGGTGTACTCCATCCCACGTGGTTGGCCAACCCTGTTGTCGTGCGCAAAGCGAACGGGAAGTGGAGGCTTTGTATTGACTTCACCGATGTGAATAAAGCTTGTCCCAAAGATCCATTTCCCTTGCCGCGCATTGACCAGATCGTTGACTCCACGGCTGGATGTGAGTTGCTTTCGTTTCTTGATGCATACTCCGGATATCACCAAATCTTCATGGCTGAAGAAGATGAGGAGAAAACCGCATTCATTACTCCATGTGGCACTTATTGCTTCATACGCATGCCTTTCGGATTGAAGAATGCGGGTTCAACATTTGCAAGGGTTGTCCATACAGCTTTTGAGCCACAGATACACAAGAATGTAGAAGCTTACATGGATGACATAGTGAAAGTGCAACTAATCCCCGGGTGGTTTTGGTAATTAATAACAACATATATATCATTGAACTAATAGTTACTTGAGATTCATTTCAGAGAAGTTCAGTGATATGGGTATGGCAATGACTGAAGAAGTGGACGCCTCAAAATGCTAAGGCAAGCATTGGCAAAAGCTCAAGACTCCATTTTTGGTTTAGTGATCAAAGATCACATTGAGTCCATAGGAAAAGCCAATACTATTAAAAGGGGATGAGGTTGTGTTGATGATCTGGTTGCTCAAGTGCTTAGTGATATATCTCCTTCAACTATCAGCAACTTTCACTACTATACACACTCATATGTAATCTCGGACAAACCGATTTTCCAAACTCAGTCCCACCGAGATGAACCACCTCAGCCATAAGCCAAACCCTAGAAAAATCGGTCATTCCGAGTTTGAGATCGGTCTCACCGAAATATGGGCTGTCAAGCTTCTGTAACCGTTTGTCATCAAGTCGGTCTCACCGAGTTGATAAAATCGGTCTTACCGAAATTGGCATGTTCCTGTCTTTTCTCAAATCGGTCTAACCAAGTTTTCTTTCTCGGTCCCACCGAAAACCCCAACGTTCATATCATTTACACTTTCGGTCTCACCGAGATGGTATTTTCGGTCCCATCGAAAACCCCAACGTTCACTATATTTGAACTTTCGGTCTGACCGAGTTTCCACTTCGGTCTCACCGAGATTGCTCAATTATGTGTGTAACGGTTGGATTTTGTGTGGAGGCTATATATACCCCTCCACCCCCTCTTCATTCGTGGAGAGAGCCATCAGAAAGAACTACCACTCCTACCTTACACTTTCTGAGAAGAGAACTACCTACCCTTGTGTTGAGATCAAGTTGCTCCATTCCTACCATATGAAACTTGATTTCTAACCTTCCCAAGTTGCTTTCCACTCAATCCTTTCTTCCACCAAAGCCAAATCAGTGAGGAGAGTTGAGTGTTGGGGAGATTATCATTTGAAGCACAAGAGCAAGGAGTTCATCATCATCTACAACATCTATTACCTTTTGGAGGGTGGTGCCTCCTAGATTGGTTAGGTGTCGCTTGGGAGCCTCCGTCATCGAGATGTGGAGTTGAACCAAGAAGTTTGTAAGGGCAAGGAGATCGCCTACTTCGTGAAGATCTACCCCGAGTAAGGCTAGCCCTCTGTGGGCGTAGGCCATGATGGAATAGACAAGGTTGCTTCTTCGTGGACCCTTCGTGGGTGGAGCCCTCCGTGGACTCGCGCAGCCGTTACCCTCCGTGGGTTGAAGTCTCCATCAACGTGGATGTACGATAGCACTACCTATCGGAACCACGGGAAAAATCATTGCGTCTCCAAATTGCGTTTGATCTTCTCCACCTCTCTTTACTACATGTGCAATTTACTTTCCGCTGCTTATACTCTAGAATTGCATGTGTAGGGTGATGCTTGTCTTGATCATAATTGTGAATCTGCCAAAAACTGTTCATGATCAAAAGGCAGAATTTCTGTCCCCAACGACAAGAAGGACGCTCTTATATGTGCCGACAAGATTGACCGGGATGCAGCAGCCGCAACAGATAGCAAAACACTTGCCGCTGAAGCTCCCGGGGGGAAGAACAAGACCAAGTCCGGCAAGAGCTCTGGGGCCCACTCCGGCAAACGCACCTCTTCGGAGTGCTGCGCTGCCATCGAGGACGCACCATCGAGCTCCACCGGCAAGTGCAAGAAGGCGATGGCAGCTCCACCCGCAACCAAGAAGGTGTCCGCCAGGGAGGACGGCACTGGTGGTACTTTCACCATCAGTGCCACGCTCGACCCCAAATAGGAAAGCGCGCTCGTTGCTTTCCTGCGGGCGAACGTCGACCTGTTTGCATGGCAACCGTCTGACATCCCCGGTGTTCCCAGGAAAGTGATTGAGCACAAACTTGTCGTTTGTCCTCACGCGTGGCCCGTCAAGCAGAAGGTTAGAAAACAAGCGGTGGAGCGCCAAGAGTTTATCGCAGAAGAGATCAAGAAGCTGGAAGCGGCAGGCCTTGTCAGAGGTGTACTCCATCCCACGTGGTTGGCCAACCCTGTTGTCGTGCGCAAAGCGAACGGGAAGTGGAGGCTTTGTATTGACTTCACCGATGTGAATAAAGCTTGTCCCAAAGATCCATTTCCCTTGCCGCGCATTGACCAGATCGTTGACTCCACGGCTGGATGTGAGTTGCTTTCGTTTCTTGATGCATACTCCGGATATCACCAAATCTTCATGGCTGAAGAAGATGAGGAGAAAACCGCATTCATTACTCCATGTGGCACTTATTGCTTCATATGCATGCCTTTCGGATTGAAGAATGCGGGTTCAACATTTGCAAGGGTTGTCCATACAGCTTTTGAGCCACAGATACACAAGAATGTAGAAGCTTACATGGATGACATAGTGAAAGTGCAACTAATCCCCGGGTGGTTTTGGTAATTAATAACAACATATATATCATTGAACTAATAGTTACTTGAGATTCATTTCAGATGTCGGTGTACTAAGGTAGGGGTACCTCAGTACCCCAACTTGTGCACGGGCAGTAGCAGCTTCCCGCGGCAGGGCCTACCACGCGCTCGCCGGAGACCTTCCTACTCCATATAAAACCATTCGAAAACAAAGTATACAAGACAGAGGATCGAGACCCCGGCGAGTGGAGCTTGCCGGGAAGGCCGTTCCAGGCTCAAGATTACCTCACTCACGCAAGGCCCTCGCAAGAGGAGCTTGCCACGAAGATTAGAAGATTGTGTTACAGAAGACATGCCTCGGCGCAACATGCGCCCCGGCAGGGCCCGGGGAGCGACAAGCTTCAGAGCCCGACAAGCTCCCGGGCCCGGCAAGGTCAAGACCCCGGCAAGGTGCTTGCCGGGAAGAGTTGCGCTGTGTGCCCGCGCTCCAGCTCATCGAACCACGCGTCGCCCTGTGGCCTCTCCAGGGACGCGTGGCGGATGGTTGTGCAGCCAGGGGGACACGGTGGCACTCCACGGTGGTAAAGCCATCGCCGTGGCAAACGGAGACGCAAGGGCGGGCGCTTTTGGGGTCGACGGTGACGGGCATTAAATGCTCTTGTCCCCCACTGTCAAAGTAGGTAGCGACCACTGTTCATACACTGTAGCTCCACTATTCCCGCACTGTTACAACTACCACCTCTTTTACATTTTTACCCTTTCTCCTACGTTGACACCTGTCGGTGACCCCTTGCACTATAAAAGGAGGCCCATGCACAACGTGGGGGGGTTCGGAACCTAGATCGCTCACACGCTCGGTGTAGCTAGTTCTTCAAGCTCCCGAGCTCCCCAACTCAATATCAACTAAGCAGGAGTAGGGTTTTACGCGTCCATCGCGGCCCGAACCTGGGTAAACTGCCTGCGTGATCTCCACAATCTGCTCTTCGTGCTCCCTCCGCCCTCTTACCGCACGAACAAGGGGCTCCGGTCCCATAGGTGTTCGTGGTGGACAGTTTCCCCCGACATCTTTGGCGCGCCAGGTAGGGGTCGTCGAGGTTGTGCGAACCTGATCCGGCGTTCACGCGGGCGCACTCTTCATCAACCTCTCCAGTTTCATCAGCAACCTCATCAGCAACAGCGACATGGCCCCGAAGAAGAAGGCTTCGGAGGTCGCAGGCCCGTCTGCGTCTCATCCGCCGCCACCGGAACCGACGGTGGGCGGGGGAGACGCCGTCGGAAGGGTGGTCGCCGGCGAGGACACGCGCGGCGCCACCAAATCCAAGGACAAGACGGACGACCGAGCCTCGGTCTCCGTGGACGCGCCGCGTCCATCTCAGCAAACGACAACCCAGCAGCGCCATGCCAAAGGAGGTGGCATGCGCTTGCTGGGCCAAGGGCAAACCGGAGGTTCGCGGGACGCTCCGGGCCATCATCCCGGCACGAGCAAAGCACGGTCATCGGGGCGGGACCCTGCTCCTTCTAACGCTGTTAGGAGTCCGAGCATATCCCTCTCCTCGCACCGCTCGCCCCCGCTCCCCTCCACTCCAGCAGAAGCGCTCGCAAGGGCGCAACTGCTCCTCGATTTCCCTCCAGCGGCAGACAAGGCCGAAGACTGGAGGGCCACTATCCAGAGCCTGATCGCCTTCGCCAACAACGACTCTCCACAGCAGCCGGCGACCTTGCGTCCGCGGCAAGTTGAGAAGACGAAGGCCGACGGCGACAAGACCGCCGGGGGTGCAACCACCGTGCACTCCCCGCCGCAGAAGCAGAAGACGCCGCCCCGACGGAACAACGCCGACGATGGCTCCACGGCGTCGTCGGATCCGCGGGCTCGTCGGGACCAGCGCCAGGTCCTTGATGACCGGCGACAAGAAGACGCTCGAACGACGATCGAGCGCCACCGAGAAGCTCGGCGACAATCAGATCAGCGAGCTGGAGCCGCTGTCGACACGCGCGCGCCCGGTGAACCAGGCGACTTGCCGTACGCGACAGGTTGCCCTGCGTTTACCCGCGAGCTGCGGCGCGTCCAGTGGCCCAGCATGAAGAACTTCAAGCCCGACGTACCGGAGAAGTACGACGACAAGACGCACCCCTCGGAATTCCTCAGCATTTACACCATTGCGGTGCAGGCTGCCGGGGGGCGCGACGAGAAGATTTTGGCGAACTACTTCCCGCTCGTGCTTAAGCCGAACGTTCGTTCGTGGCTTATGCACTTGCCGGAAGGCTCCATTTCTTCTTGGGCAGACCTTTGCCATCAGTTTGTTGGCGCCTTCACGGGCGGCCACAAACCCCACGGCCAGGAGAGTGATCTCCACATTCTGGCCCAGAAGGAAGGAGAACCTCTGCGCAAGTACATCCAGCGCTTCAGCCGCGTGCAACACAACATCCCCGACGTCCACCCTGCTGCGGTTATCAGTGCGTTCCACCAGAACGTACATAACCGCCGCATGCGTGAAGAGATGGCCATGACCAAGATACGGGATGTCAGCGAGCTCTATGCTCTAGCTGATAAGTGCGCGCGCGCCGAGGAGGGGAGGAGACTCCCCGGAGAGGATACTGACGCAGGGGGAAGTGACAGCGACGACGCCGCCCCGGCAAAGAAGAGCCGGCGGCGAAACAACAGAAGGAAGAACAAGAAGGAAGTGCTTGCCGTCGAGAAGTCCGGCAAGGAAGCTCCCGCCAAGCAAACACAGGCTGGCGGCTCCGTCAAGGAGCCCGCCCCTGTGGCGGCAGCCGACAAGCAGGACGGCTCCGACAAGCAATACTGCAAGATCCACCGCACCAAGGGCCACGACCTCTCCAACTGCAAACGCGTCGAGTACCTCGTCGAGCAGCAGAAAGCTGAGTACGAGAGACGCGACAAGGAGAAGGCCCAAGGTGGCGGAGGAGAACCAAGCAAGAAGCGGCCATTCAATGGCCGGGGAGGACGCCGCGGCAAGGCCAAGCAGCGGCAAGGAGACAGACCTCCCCGGGGCCGCGACAAGGATGAAGAAGACGACGACGATGACATGGAGGATGAAGATAACAGCGAGCAGGAGTTCCAGAAGGCCACGGAGGTCCTGTGCGTCGACGGTGGCGCCTCTCCGCACACCTCCCACCGCCAACTCAAGCAGTGGGTGCGGGAGGTGAAAGCAGCAGAGCCGGCCGTCGAGTCGCGCAGGCTCCTCAAATGGTCCAGCACGCCCATCATTTTTGATCTTGAGGATCACCCTGACCGCACCACTGCGGTCGGGTGCTTGCCGATGCTGGTCTCACCCACCATCCGCAACCTCAAGGTCACTAAAATGTTGGTTGACGGCGGGGCCGGGCTGAACTTGATCTCCTCTGCTGTGATCAAGAAACTCCAAATCCCAGATGGCGAGCTCGAAGAGACCGGTTCTTTCCAAGGAATCAACCCGGGGAGGAGCAAGCCCAAGGGGAAGATAACTCTGCCGGTGACCTTTGGCGGGGAGCTCAACTTCAGAACTGAGCGCATCACATTCGACGTCGCCGATATCCCATTGCCATACAATGGGATACTCGGCCGTCCCGCCCTCGCCAAGTTCATGGCGGCTTCCCACCACGCCTACAACGTACTCAAGATGCCGGGGCCGATAAGCGTCATCACTGTCCATGGCGACAAGAAAGATGCGCTTGTCTGCGCCGACAAGATCTACCGTGACGTAGCAGCTGCAGCAGAGAAGGATACACTTGCCGCTAAAGCTCCCGGGGGAAGAAGACGAAGACCAAGTCCGGCAAGTGCTCTGGGACCCACTCCGGCAACCGCACCTCTTCGGAGTGCTGCGCTGCCATCGAGGACGTTCCATCGAGCTCCACCGGCAAGTGTAAGAAGGGGATGGCCGCTCCTCCGGCAACCAAGAAGGTGTCCGCCAAGGAGGACGGCACTGGTGGTACCTTCACCATCAGTGCCACACTTGACAGCAAATAGGAAAGCGCGCTCGTTGCCTTCCTGCGGGCGAATGTCGATGTGTTTGCATGGCAACCATCTGACATCCCCGGTGTTCCCAGGAAGGTAATTGAGCACAAGCTTGCTGTTTGTCCTCATGCGCGGCCCGTCAAGCAGAAAGTGAGGAAGCAAGCCGTGGAGCGCCAAGAATTCATTGCTGAAGAAATCAAGAAGCTAGAGGCAGCAGGCCTAGTTAGAGGTGTGATCCATCCAACGTGGTTAGCAAACCCAGTCGTCGTGCGCAAGGCCAATGGGAAGTGGAGACTGTGTATAGACTTCACCGATGTGAATAAAGCATGTCCCAAGGATCCATTCCCCTTGCCGCGCATTGACCAGATCGTTGACTCCACTGCCGGATGTGAGCTACTCTCTTTTCTTGATGCATATTCAGGCTACCACCAGATCTTTATGGCCAAAGAAGATGAAGAGAAGACCGCATTTATCACTCCATGTGGCACTTATTGCTTCATACGCATGCCATTTGGACTGAAGAATGCAGGATCAACATTTGCAAGGGTAGTGCACACTGCTTTCGAGCCACAGATCCACAGAAATGTAGAGGCTTACATGGATGACATCGTGGTGAAGAGCAAGAGCAAGGATACCCTGGTCCAGGATTTGGAAGAGACATTTCAGAACCTGCGCAAGATACAGCTCAAGTTGAACCCCGAGAAGTGCGTCTTCGGATTCCCCTCCGGCAAGCTCCTCGGGTTCTTTGTGTCACAGAGGGGGGTTGAAGCTAACCCCGACAAGATTAAAGCCATCGAGCAGATCGAGGCCCCAAAGCGCGTCAAGGATGTCAGAAGGCTTGCAGGTTGTGTGGCTGCCCTCAGTAGGTTCATTTCGAAGTCTACATAACGCGCCCTACATTTCTTCAAAATCTTGAAGAAGGCAGGTCCCATGAAGTGGACTCCGGAAGCGGAGGCAGCGCTGCAAGATTTGAAACGGTACCTATCCTCCACTCCAATACTTGTCGCACCTAGACCACAGGAAAAGTTGCTGCTATACCTAGCGGCAACCAACCAGGTGGTTAGTGCTGCGTTAGTAGCGGAGAGGGAGGCTGACGAGGAGTCTGCACCACCGGCAAGCGAATCTAGCGACAAGCAGGGGGCTGCTCCGACAAGCTCTGGCCCCGACAAGGACAACTCCGCGCAGGAACAGGAAGAAGTGCGGAAGAAGATGGTGCAGCGCCCGGTGTATTTTGTGAGCTCCCTCTTGTAGGGGGCTAGATCAAGATATTCCGGGGTGCAAAAGTTGCTTTTCGGCCTCCTCATGGCCTCAAGAAAGCTGCGCCATTACTTCCAGGCACATGGGATAACAGTGGTCACTCGTTTTCCGCTGAAGAGGATATTGCACAATCCAGAAGCAACAGGCAGGATCGTTGAGTGGGCACTGGAGCTGTCAAGCTTTGGACTCAAGTTTGAAAGTACCTCCACCATACAGAGCCGAGCTTTGGCAGAATTCATAGCTGAGTGGACCCCAACGCCCGATGAAGAAGTCCAAGAAATAAGTGCACCCGTACAAGAAGCAACAAGTGAATGGGTAATGTACTTTGATGGTGCCTTCTCGCTGCAAGGCGCCAGTGCCGGCGTGGTACTCATCGCGCCCACCGGAGAGCACCTCAAGTATGTTATCCAGATGCACTTTCCAAGGGAGCAAGCGACAAACAACACTGCTGAATATGAAGGTTTGCTTGCCGGCCTCAGGATTGCGGCCGAACTTGGGATCAGAAAGCTGATTGTGCGGGGAGATTCTCAGTTGGTGGTCCGACAAGTTAACAAGAGTTACCAGAGCCCTTTGATGGAAGCTTATGTAGATGAAGTGAGGAAGCTTGAAGAGCACTTTGAAGGTCTGCAAATGGAGCACGTCCCGAGAGCTCAGAATGACATTGCAGATGGCCTTTCAAAGTGTGCTTCGATGAAGTTACCTGTGGAACCAGGGACCTTCTTGCTCAAGCTGACTCAACCATCCGTTACACCATCAATTGGGCAGTCCAAGAAGAGAAAGTTGGTCTCCGGCGACTACTTACCGGCGGATCTTCCTGAAACCGCCGCCAAGGTCCCCAAGATCAACGATCAGAACGCTGAGGAGCAGTTTTCTCCTGCGGATCCTCGGATCTGTACAGTTGAAGCAAGTACTCCCGACAAGCCTCGCCCCGGCGAGCTTGCCGGGGGACCATCAGCTCCGGCGGAACCAAAGGTTCTTGCCGTGGAAGCTGAGGTCCCCGCAGCGGCCCTCGCGCCTTTAGTCCTTGCCGTCGAGCCTCGGGCTCCGGCATGGGCGCAACAGATCGTCCGTTTTCTGCAAATTGGAGAACTTCCCGACGACCCAGAAGAAATAGAGAAGATAACCAGGCAGTCAAGTATGTACCAGTTCGTGGATAACGAGCTGTACAGAAGAAGACTCAATGGTGTCAGGTTGAAGTGCATCTCCAGGGAAGATGGACAGAAGCTGTTGGCAGAAATACACGGAGGCATATGCGGCCACCACATTGGCGCAAGGGCGCTTGCCGGGAAAGCTTTCCGGCAAGGGTTCTTCTGGCAAGAAGCCCTCCAAGATGCAACTGCACTAGTAACCAAGTGTGAAGCGTGCCAGTTCCATGCAAAACAAATTCATCAGCCAGCTCAAGCTCTCCAGACAATTCCATTGTCCTGGCCCTTCTCGGTCTGGGGGCTCGATATCCTCGGCCCCTTCCCCCGAGCCGTCGGGGGCTTTGAATACTTGTACGTTGCAATCGACAAGTTCACAAAGTGGCCAGAAGTGGAACCAGTGAGAAAGGTGACAGCACAGTCAGCGGTCAGGTTCTTCAGGTCGATTGTTTGCCGTTTCGGAATCCCTAACAGGATCATCACCGACAACGGTACACAATTTACTAGTCGCACCTTCATGCAGTACGTCCAAGACCTTGGCGCCAAGGTCTGTTTCGCTTCTGTTGCTCACCCGAGGAGCAATGGTCAAGCGGAGAGGGCCAATGCTGAAGTGCTGCGCGGACTCAAGACAAGGACCTTTGACAGGCTGCGCAAGTGCGGAAGAAACTGGATAGAGGAGCTACCGGCGGCTCTTTGGTCAATCAGAACGACACCAAGTCGAGCCACCGGACAGACACCCTTTGCTCTAGTCTATGGAGCAGAGGCAGTTCTCCCCACGGAACTCGTATACGGATCTCCTCGAGTGCTCACTTATGATGAGCTCGAGCAAGAGCAACTGCGGCAAGATGACGCATTGCTCCTCGAGGAGGAACGTCTCCAGGCTGCTGTACGAGCTGCTCGATACCAGCAAGCCTTGCGTCGCTACCATAGCCGCAAGGTCAAGGCCAGGAGTCTCGAGGAGGGCGACCTTGTTCTTCGGCGTGTTCAGTCCGCCAAGAATTCCAACAAGTTGACGCCGAAGTGGGAAGGCCCTTATCGGGTGAGACAAGTCACGAGGCCCGGCGCTGTCCGCCTTGAGACCGAAGAAGGCTTACCGGTGAGCAACTCCTGGAACATAGAGCATCTTCGCAAGTTTCACCCATAAGGCGCGGTTGCCGTGATCCGCTCCGGCAACCACCTTTTGTACAAGCCTTGCCGCTGTTGCATGTAACCCTTTGTACAAAGCCGGGCGCAGACCCCGTGCATCAGTAAAGTTTTTGTGTTTTGCGCTATTTGCCTTTTACATGCTTTCCTTTGCTATTTGCATGTGTTATTTGGCATCTTGTGCAACATACATATCCGGTAAGCATTAGCACGCCGAAAGGCCATATACTTGTTTCCCTCTTCTTTTTCCTTGCCTCTTAAGCAGAAGGAATGTTCCTCGCGCACAAGTTTGCCGGGGGGGAAGGAGATGGAAGATGAACCAAGTGCTGTTCAAGAAAGAGAAGCCTTACCGAGAAGCAAGATATGAAAGCTAAGTTATTAGAATTTGAGCAGTTCAAATTTTTAATTTTTTTGTTGTCTTCCTTGAACAATCACACTTTGTATGGGAAACCTGTGCGCGGAGGAACCTACCCGTGGCTAGCCGCACCCTTGTCTTGTTTTCGAGTACGCTCAACGACTTGAGTGAGCTGCGACAAGTGTCGCGCCCTTGGTTCGTTTTCGAGTTCACTCAACAAGCTGAGTGCGTTGCGACTAGCTGTGGCAAGGTTGCTTGCCGGTAAGACCTTGGCCAGCAGGCTGCTCAGAGTCCAGCACTCAGCGCTCGCGGCAAAGGGCCCTTACCGGCAAGCTCCCTGGAAGCGTAGGGTGAAAAACGTAAAAAGAAAATGACCAAGACAAGGAAGATAGCATTGCACTGATTAATCAAAATAATATAAATATCTTACAAGAGATAACTTGTCGCGATAACTAATGAGTTCATAACACACTATGCAGCAACAAAAGAGATAAAGGAAAAAGGAGGCCTAATCTACGCGGTCGCCCTCAATCCTGGAGATCTTGTTCACTTTGGCGATGATGTGGGCGACCTGCGCCTTCAGCGCCTCCGTATTCGCGTCGGCCGACAAGCTGCGGAGAACGTTGGTGAGGTTTATACCGGGATTGCGGTATACAATCTTCGTCAGAACGCGCTCCAAGGTTCCCGCGCAGAGCTGGCGCGACTCCTCGGCCAGTTGCGCGGGGAGCTTCTTCCGAAGATCTGCAAGAGCCGGCGCGATCCCTCTGAAGAAGAGGCTGAGCTTGGCGCTGTGAGGGAGGTTTGGATCCGGAGAGTAGATGAGATGCTCAACCTTCAGCGCCAGCAGCTCCTGGTCGATGTTGGATGCAGAGGCCACCAAGTCGTCGGTCCACACCTCGACGGTCCGGCGGAAGTTCTCAGCTGCAGTATTGGCACTCTCCACCAATCCCCGCTCCCTGCGGAGCTCTTCCTTCAGCTTGGTTTCCCGGTCCCGGACGGCGTCGAGCGAGTCCTTCAACGTGGAAACCTTCAGCTCCAGATCCTCGATTGAATCCTTGGCGGCCTTCAGCTCGTCGCCCTGCTTGGAGAAGCGCACCTGGAGTTCGGAGTTGGTGTGGGCGTCCTTCTCGCGCTCTGTGTTGAGCGCGGTGACCCTCTCCACGCTCGCCTTCAGTGACTCCTCCAGTTGCGCAACCTTGGCCGCGAGCTCCTCCTTGGCGGTCTCCGCGGCAGCCGCGGCGGCTTTCGCCTCCTTCAGCCTCCGCCAAGGGCCTGCTCCCGAGCGGCAAGGTCTTCTCGTGAGAGTCGAGGTTGACCTTCCGTTGGGCGAGCTCTCCTTCTCGCCGGGACAGCTCCTCCCCGGCGAGTCGCTGCTGCTCTTCGGCTTCGGCTTTCTCCAGGAGCCACTCCTGGTACTCCCCGGCGAGCCTCTCGCGCTCCTCCGCCACCTCGCGGAGGGCAGCCTGGTTGGCGGCGCGGAGCTCCGCCGCGCGTTTCTCCATCTCGACGGCGGCCTTGGCAGCAAGGGCCTCCCGAGACGCCAGCTTCGCCTGCCTGGCCCGGTAAAGGGCCAGGAGCTGATGAAGCAGCTTCTCCTCCTCGGGCCCTTCACTTCCCCCGGGCGCCTCGACGATCTTCAGTCCCGCGGAGGCGAGAACCTCTCCATCAAAGGCCTCGCCCTCCGCGGGGGCTCGCGATGAAGAACCCCACGGCACCTGGATGTAAACGCCGTTGGGGGCCTCAAGATAATAGGCAGACGGCTCCTTCTCGGTGGAGGGGTCGGCGGCCGGCGCAGCGCTCGACGCTCCTGCCGCCTCCGGGCCGGCAGTATGGCCGCCGTCCCCCTCCCCGTCCGCCGCGTCTACGGCCGGAGCGGTCTCCTCCGCAGCTGGCTCGGTGGCTCCCGCCGTGTCCTCGACGACAGGGGCATCGCCGCCGCCGCCCTGCGCGCCCTCCTCCTCGACGACGATGACTTCCGTCTCCATCTGCTCGGGGGGAGGAGGATCTAGAAGAAGAAGAAAAAGTAAAAGAAGTTCAAGCAAATATCCAAAAAGAGACGAATCCAAGAAGACAAAATTACAGAACTTACCTTGACGGACGTCGTCAGCGGCGGGCTCCCTCGCCGGGGAGCTCTGCCTTGGCGGAGTGGCCGCCCTCGCCGGGCTACTCGCCCTTGGCGGGGTACTCGCCCTTGGCGGTGTACCCGCCCTTGGCGGAGTGCTCTCCCTTGCCGGGGAGTTCGGCCTTGGCGGGGACTGCGGGGCCTGCGGCTCCTCGGGAGCGACCTCCGGATGCTCCTGTGGTTGTGGCTCCACCTCTGCACAAGACAATCAAGACAAGACGAAAACATCAAGATATTAGCACAAGACAAAATCCTCAAGCGCGCCCGACGAGCGGAAGTATGGAACCCAGACTTACGATGGGGGCTGCGCTGGGGGCTGCTCCTCGGAGCAGCGCTCGGGTCCGGCAGGCTCGTCTCCGGCGCGTCCCCAGTCGCCGCAACGGGCGAGTCGTCTGCGACCTCGACAACGGGAACCTTGGCCTTCTTCGCCACTCGCTGGGCCAGGGTCCTGAAATCAAAGCAAGAAGCAAGATCAGAATCAACAAAAATCAAGACAAAGTTAAAGAAGATGCGAAGCCTCAAGTTCTTACTCTTGTTCCTCGTCGTCGCTCAAGGCGGAGAAGTCAAACGTCACCTGAGACGTGTTCGCGCGGGGAGCAGGAGGCGAAGACTCCCTCGGGCGCTTGACGGTCCCCGGGGCTGGGGGCTGCGAAGACCCGGCCCCTGTGGTAGCCGAGGCCCGGGGAGCGGGCGGAGCTGCCGCTCCGCTCTGTGAAGACTCCCTTCCGCTCGGCGCTGACTTGCGGGGCGCCTCCGCCGTGGCCTGTGTGCGGGTCGCCCCCGCCGTGGTTGGTGCGCCGAGCGCCCCCGTCGCAGCTTGACTCCCTCGGGTAGCTCGCGCCGCCCGGCGAGTTGGTTGTTGTCGGGGCGCCTGCGCCCTCGTCCCTGTCGCCGTCTTGCGGAGACGTTTCAGCGGAGATCGCCTGGGACTTGCCCAAGGCGGGGAGGTCTCCGATGACGAGGAGAGGTCGTCGGCGTAGAGCCCCAGAGACCCGTCGGAGTCCTCGTCGGCCCCGGCGTCCTCCTCCTCCTCCTCCTCCTCGGCTGGCTTGCTGGGCCCAGCGCCCTGCACTTCGGCCGCTCTCCCTCCGGCGCCTCCGCCCCCTTCGGCGCCTCCGCTCCCTGCGGCGCCTCTGTTTCCTCCGGCAGCGCCGCCTCTCGCCGCGGCCTCGGTCAAGATTCCGGGGATCCCGGAGTGCCTCAAAGAAGGGACCCCGGCGAGCTCGTCGGGAGGAAGCTTCAGCAGCCTGCGGATCTCCGCCTCCTCTGCTTGGCAGGACGCTTCCGCAGCCTCTGCCTCCTCGACGGTGAAGCCAAACTCTCCTGCCGCTGCGGCTGCGGCGGCCTCTTCAACCCGAGAAGCTATATAAGCTATCTCTTGGTCGGTGGTGTCCCGTGTGAGCCCCTTGATCTCGTCCTTGTTCTTCGCCACCTCCACCAGGTTGTCGAAGAAGCTCATGATGACGTCTGGCTTGGGCGGAATCCATGTGCGGTCGATGCCATGCGAGTCACACGCGGGCATCATGGCGCGAAGGGAATCCCGGGCCGTGCTGTTGCAGAGGGGCACCACTCCCCGGGGAGCTCTGAACCATTCTGGGTGGGCCGGGTCATGCTTAAATAGTTCTCGGACCATCCCCTTCTGCTCCAGCGACGTGAAGTTGAAGTTTAGCCCGGGGCGCAGCCTCATTATGTCCGCCGCGTTGCCGTACTCCCAGGCTGGCCTTTTCCTATCTTGAAGAGGGGCAATGCGGCGGCGGAGGAAATCTGTGCCTACTTCTCCGACAGACAACTTTGCTACCCGGAGATGAAGAATTCTGATGAGGGCGACGTTGAGCTTGCCGTCGTCCGAATCCAACTCACTCCAGTCCCTGCCGCGCACGATGGCTGTTGTGCACGGCGCGGTGAAAGGTTGCGGCTCGTCCTCGACTATCCAACACCAGTCTGCACGCCACTCCTCCCACTTGCCGCGGAGCTCCCCCGGCAAGTAGGACTCCTTCTTGTTCAAGCGGAAGACCCAAGAAATCCCCCCGGAGAGGGGAGCACCGGCTTCTACTCTAGGGGTGAAGAAGTGCCTAAACAGCGCTACGTTTCGGTATATCCCAATATAGTTTTCGCACATATGTGCGAAAACCGCCATCGTGAGGATGGCGTTGGGGGTGAAGTCTAGAAGATGGAGGCCGTAGGTGTGCATTATATCACAGAAAAAGTCGGAAAAAGGGGGACAGAGGCCGCAGTGGAAGAAAGCTG
Source organism: Secale cereale (assembly GCA_902687465.1). Lineage (NCBI taxonomy): Eukaryota > Viridiplantae > Streptophyta > Magnoliopsida > Poales > Poaceae > Secale > Secale cereale. Next base: position 699,233,592 of record LR738713.1, read on the forward strand.
CGAAGAAGAAGTACCCGCCGGGGTAGTTGTCCTTGGCGGCGGCCGGATAGGCTCGGGTGCGGGGATGCGCCTTGGTCTTCTTGGCCCAGAACAAGTAATACTTGTTCCAGAGCTCCCACGCGCCGAGCCTTGGCGCGAAGACGACGTTCCGCTTCCGCAGCAGAGTAAGCCTCGCCGCCTGCTCCGATTTCTCCTTCTTGGTCTTCTCCGCCTTCGCCTTCTCGGTCTTCGGGGCTATGGCGGAGGCGGCGAGGGAAGAGGGACGAAGAGTCCGGCGGCGCCGCAGATGCGGAAGACGGCGGAGGAGGTGTGGAGGCGGAGCGCAAAGGGGATCTCTGGAGATGGAAGAAGAAGCAATGAAGGCGTAGAAGGGGAACCGCTCCTACTTCCTCTGCTTTTATGGGGAAGTGGGGGGGCGTTTCGCTCTTTCCATTAAAAGAACGAGGCCACGTCCCATCCCACGACACCGCAATCGACGCGTGCCGTTACGGAGGGACGCGGCGGATGCGGAAGTGGATTCGGCGCGCCGTGGGCCGCGCGTGCCCGTGCACTGTTTTGGGCCTGGCCTAACAGCGCTCGGCACCGTGTGTGGCCCAGGCCCGGGGGCTCCTGTCGGTGTACTAAGGTAGGGGTACCTCAGTACCCCAACTTGTGCACGGGCAGTAGCAGCTTCCCGCGGCAGGGCCTACCACGCGCTCGCCGGAGACCTTCCTACTCCATATAAAACCATTCAAAAACAAAGTATACAAGACAGAGGATCGAGACCCCGGTGAGTGGAGCTTGCCGGGAAGGCCGTTCCAGGCTCAAGATTACCTCACTCACGCAAGGCCCTGGCAAGAGGAGCTTGCCAGGAAGATTAGAAGATTGTGTTACAGAAGACATGCCTCAGCGCAACATGCGCCCCGGCAGGGCCCGGGGAGCGACAAGCTTCAGAGCCCAACAAGCTCCCGGGCCCGGCAAGGTCAAGACCCCGGCAAGGTGCTTGCCGGGAAGAGTTGCGCTGTGTGCCCGCGCTCCAGCTCATCGAACCACGCGTCGCCCTGGGGCCTCTCCAGGGACGCGTGGCGGATGGTTGTGCAGCCAGGGGGACACGGTGGCACTCCACGGTGGTAAAGCCATCGCCGTGGCAAACGGAGACGCAAGGGCGGGCGCTTTTGGGGTCGACGGTGACGGGCATTAAATGCTCTTGTCCCCCACTGTCAAAGTAGGTAGCGACCACTGTTCATACACTGTAGCTCCACTATTCCCGCACTGTTACAACTACCACCTCTTTTACATTTTTACCCTTTCTCCTACGTTGACACCTGTCGGTGACCCCTTGCACTATAAAAGGAGGCCCATGCATAATGTAGGGGGGGTTCGGAACCTACATCGCTCACACGCTCGGTGTAGCTAGTTCTTCAAGCTCCCGAGCTCCCCAACTCAATATCAACTAAGCAGGAGTAGGGTTTTACGCGTCCATCGTGGCCCGAACCTGGGTAAACTGCCTGCGTGATCTCCACGATCTGCTCTTCGTGCTCCCTCCGCCCTCTTACCGCACGAACAAGGGGCTCCGGTCCCATAGGTGTTCGTGGTGGACAGTTTCCCCCGACATCAGAGAAGTTTAGTGATATGGGTATGGCAATGACTGAAGAAGTGGACCCCTCAAAATGCTAAGGCAAGCATTGGCAAAAGCTCAAGACTCCATTTTTGGTTTAGTGATCAAAGATCACATTGAGTCCATAGGAAAAGCCAATACTATTAAAAGGGGATGAGGTTGTGTTGATGATCTGGTTGCTCAAGTGCTTAGTGATATATCTCCTTCAACTATCAGCAACTTTCACTACTATACACACTCATAAGTAATCTCGGACAAACCGATTTTCCAAACTCAGTCCCACCGAGATGAACCACCTCAGCCATAAGCCAAACCCTAGAAAAATCGGTCATTCCGAGTTTGAGATCGGTCTCACCGAAATATGGGCTGTCAAGCTTCTGTAACCGTTTGTCATCAAGTCGGTCTCACCGAGTTGATAAAATCGGTCTTACCGAAATTGGCATGTTCCTGTCTTTTCTCAAATCGGTCTAACCAAGTTTTCTTTCTCGGTCCCACCGAAAACCCCAACGTTCATATCATTTACACTTTCGGTCTCACCGAGATGGTATTTTCGGTCCCACCGAAAACCCCAACGTTCACTATATTTGAAGTTTCGGTCTGACCGAGTTTCCACTTCGGTCTCACCGAGATTGCTCAATTATGTGTGTAACGGTTGGATTTTGTGTGGAGGCTATATATACCCCTACACCCCCTCTTCATTCGTGGAGAGAGCCATCAGAAAGAACTACCACTCCTACCTTACACTTTTTGAGAAGAGAACTACCTACCCTTGTGTTGAGATCAAGTTGCTCCATTCCTACCATATGAAACTTGATTTCTAACCTTCCCAAGTTGCTTTCCACTCAATCCTTTCTTCAACCAAAGCCAAATCAGTGAGGAGAGTTGAGTGTTGGGGAGATTATCATTTGAAGCACAAGAGCAAGGAGTTCATCATCATCTACAACATCTATTACCTTTTGGAGGGTGGTGCCTCCTAGATTGGTTAGGTGTCGCTTGGGAGCCTCCGTCATCGAGATGTGGAGTTGAACCAAGAAGTTTGTAAGGGCAAGGAGATCGCCTACTTCGTGAAGATCTACCCCGAGTAAGGCTAGCCCTCCGTGGGCGTAGGCCATGATGGAATAGACAAGGTTGCTTCTTCGTGGACCCTTCGTGGGTGGAGCCCTCCGTGGACTCGCGCAGCCGTTACCCTCCGTGGGTTGAAGTCTCCATCAATGTGGATGTACGATAGCACTACCTATCGGAACCACGGGAAAAATCATTGCGTCTCCAAATTGCGTTTGATCTTCTCCACCTCTCTTTACTACATGTGCAATTTACTTTCCGCTGCTTATACTCTAGAATTGCATGTGTAGGGTGATGCTTGTCTTGATCATAATTGTGAATCTGCCAAAAACTGTTCATGATCAAAAGGCAGAATTTTTATATTTACAAGTAGTCTAATCACCCCCCCCTCTAGACATACTTTCGATCCTACACATAGTGGTCAAGAGCAAGGATAGGGCAACTCTGATACAAGATCTAGATGAAACCTTTGCGAATCTGCGCAAGATCCAACTCAAGCTCAACCCCGAGAAGTGCGTGTTTGGAGTCCCCTCCGGCAAGCTTCTCGGGTTCTTTGTATCCCAGAGAGGGATTGAAGCCAATCCCGACAAGATCAAAGCCATTGAGAATATCGAAGCTCCAAAGCGCATCAAGGATGTACGAAGACTTGCCGGCTGCATGGCTGCTCTCAGCAGATTCATCTTTAAGTCAGCGGAACGCGCCCTGCCATTTTTCAAAATTTTGAAAAGGGCAGGACCAATGAAATGGACTCCGGAAGTGGAGGCGGCGCTGCAAGACTTGAAGAGGTACCTGTCCACCACTCCAATACTTGTCGCACCTAGGCCACAAGAGAAGTTGATGCTGTACCTAGCAGCAACCAATCAAGTGGTTAGTGCTGCGTTAGTAGCGGAGAGGGAGGCAGATGATGAGCCAACAGCCCCGACAAGCACATCCAGCGACAAGCAGGGGGCTACCCCGACAAGCTCTGGCCCCGACAAGAATGGAACTGCGCACATGCAAGAGGAAGTGCGGAAGAAGATGGTGCAGCGCCCAGTCTACTTTGTCAGCTCCCTTCTGCAGGGGGCTAGATCAAGGTACTCTGGTGTGCAGAAGCTGCTTTTCAGCCTTCTCATGGCCTCGAGAAAGCTGCGCCACTACTTCCAGGCACATGAGATAACGGTGGTCACTCGCTTTCCGCGAAGAGGATACTCCAAAATCCAGAAGCAACAGGCAGGATTGTCGAGTGGGCACTAGAACTGTCAAGCTTTGGCCTTAAGTTCGAGAGTACTTCAACTATCCAGAGCAAAGCATTGGCAGAGTTCATAGCAGAATGGACGCCAACGCCAGACGAAGAGATTCCAGAGATGAGCATTCCCGTCAAGGAAGCGAGCAAAGAATGGATAATGTACTTTGATGGTGCCTTCTCGCTGCAAGGCGCCGGTGCCGGCGTGCTGCTTGTCGCACCCACCGGAGAGCACCTCAAGTACGTCGTCCAAATGCACTTTCCCAAGGAGCAAGCAACGAACAATACTGCAGAGTATGAAGGTTTGCTTGCCGGCCTCAGAATCGCGGTAGAGCTTGGGATCAAGAAGCTGATTGTGCGGGGTGACTCGTAGTTGGTCGTCCGCCAAGTGAACAAGAGCTACCAGAGTCCGTTGATTGAAGCTTACGTCGACGAAGTGAGAAATCTTGAAGAGCACTTTGAAGGCTTACAGATGGAGCACGTTCCAAGAGCTCAGAACGACATTGCAGACGGCCTGTCAAAGTGTGCTGCACTAAAGCTACCTGTGGAACTAGGGATCTTTGTGCTCAAGCTAACTCAACCATCCGTAACACCATCGACTGGACAGAGTAAGAAGAGGAAGTTGGTTTCTGGTGACTAATTACCGGCAGAGCTTCCCGAAGCCGCCGCCAATGAGGTTCCCAAGGTCAACGACAAGATTGCTGAGGAGCGGTCTGCTCCTGCAAACCCTAGGGTTTGTACAGTTGAAGCAGGCGTTCCCGACAAGTTTCGCTCCGGCAAGCTTGCCGGGGAACGTCAAGCTCCGGCTGAGCCCCAAGTTCTCGCCGTGGAAGCTGACGTTCTCGCAGCAGCATAGATGCCTTTAGTCCTTGTCGTCGAGCCGCAGGCTCCGGCATGGGCGCAGCAGATCATCCGTTTCCTCCAGACAGGAGAACTTCCCGAAGAGCAAGAAGAAGCTGAAAAAGTAGCCCGGCAGTCAAGTATGTACCAGTTTGTCGGTGACGAACTGTACAGAAGGAGACTCAACGGTGTGAAATTAAAGTGTATTCCCCGGGAAGATGGACAGAAGCTGTTGGCAGAGATACATGGAGGCATATGTGGCCACCACATTGGCGCAAGAGCACTTGTCGGCAAGGCGTTCCGGCAAGGTTTCTTTTGGCCAGAATCCCTCCAGGATGCAACTGCACATGTAACCAAGTGTGAAGCGTGCCAGTTCCATTCCAAGCAGATACATCAGCCAGCTCAAGCTCTCCAGACGATCCCTTTGTCCTGGCCATTTTCGGTCTGGGGGCTCGACATCCTCGGCCCCTTTCCCCGCGCAGCCGGGGGCTTTGAGTTCTTGTACGTTGCCATCGACAAGTTCATAAAGTGGCCGAAAGTGGAACCAGTGAGAAAGGTGACCGCACAGTCAACAGTCAAGTTCTTCAGGTCGATTGTTTGCCGTTTCGGGATTCCTAACAGGATCATCACCGACAACGGTACGCAATTCACAAGTCGCACCTTCATGCAATATGTCCAAGACCTTGGCGCCAAGGTCTGCTTCGCTTCTGTTGCTCACCCGAGAAGCAACGGTCAAGCGGAGAGAGCAAATGCTAAAGTGCTGCGCGGCCTCAAGACAAGGACTTTCGACAGGCTGCACAAGTGCGGAAGAAACTGGATCGAGGAGTTGCCGGCGGCTCTTTGGTCAATCAGGACGACACCAAATTGAGCCACCGGGCAGACACCCTTTGCTCTTGTCTATGGAGCAGAGGCAGTTCTCCCCACGGAACTCGAATACGGGTCGCCTCGAGTGCTCGCTTACGATGAGCTCGAGCAAGAGCAGCTGCGGCAAGATGATGCGCTGCTCCTCGAGGAGGACCGTCTTCAGGCCGCTGTGCGAGCTGCTCGCTACCAGCAAGCTTTGCGCCGCTACCATAGCCGCAAAGTTAAAGCCAGAAGTCTCGAGGAAGGTGACCTTGTTCTTCGGCGCGTTCAGTCCGCCAAGAATTCCAACAAGTTGACGCCGAAGTGGGAAGGCCCTTATCGGGTGAAACAAGTCACTAGGCCCGGCGCAGTCCGCCTAGAGACCGAAGATGGCTTACCGGTGAGCAACTCCTGGAACATTGAACATCTTCACAAATTTTACCCGTAAGGCGCGGTTGCCGTGATCCGCTCCGGCAACCACCTTTTGTGCAAGTCTTGCCGCTGTTGCATGTAATCCTTTGTACAAAGCCGGGCGCAGACCCCGTGCATCAGTAAAGCCTATGTGCCTCGCACAACTTGTTAATTCATGCCCTTTTTATTTCTTGCATGTATTATCTGACACTTTGTGCAGCACCTATCCCCGGTAAGCAATAACGAGCCACAAGACTCCATATCTCTGTTTTCTCTCCTTTCTTTTCTCTCAAGCAGAAGAAGTTTCCCTCGCGCACAAGTTCGCCGGGGGGGGGGGGAAGGAGATAGTGGTATGGACCAAGTGCCATTCAAGAAAGCCTTGCCTTGTCGGAAAGCAAACGACACAAAAGCTAAGTTGCCAAAGTTTGAGCGATCAAAATTATAAATTTTTAAGTTATCTTCCTTGAACGACCTCGCTTAGTATGGAAAACCTGTGCGCGGAGGAACCAACTCGTGGCTAGCCGCGCCCTTACTTTGTTTCGAGCACGCTCAACGACTTAAGTGTGCTGCGACTAATGTCGCGCCCTTGCTTCGTTTTCGAGTTCGCTCAACAACCTAAGTGTGCTGCGACTAGCTGCGACAAGGTTTCTTATCGGCAATGGCATTGCCAGCAGGCTGCTGAAGTTCCGCACTCAGCGCTCGCGGCAAGGGTCCCTACGCCGGCAAGTTCCCTAAAAGCGTAGGGTAAAAGCATACAAAGCAAGGAAGTCAAGTAAAGGAAATAACGTTGCATTAACTACCCAAAATAAAGTTATATTACAAAGCAACTTGTCGCAGTTCTAATAGACTATTGTTCATAACATAGTTGGCAGCGACAAGGAAAGGAGAAAGTAACCGAGACTAATCCGCGCGGTCGCCCTCGACCCTCTTGATGCCGCCCACCTTGTTCACAATAGGCGCGACAAGGGCCTTGAGCGCCTCCTGATCAACGTCCGGCGGCAGGGACCTCAGGACGTTGGTGAGGTTGAGGCCTGGGTTGCGGTGCGCTATCTTCATCAACACCTTCTCGAGGGCCCCCGCGCAGAGCCTGCGCGACTCGTCCGCCAGCTGCTTTGGGATCCTTTCCCGGAGCTGCTGGAGGGCCGGCGCCACCCCCCTAAAGAACAAACTCAACTTGGCGCTGTGAGGGAGATTCTCGTCGGTGGAGTACCCGAGGTGCTCCGCCCCCAGCTCCGCCAGCTCCTTGTCGACGTCGGCAGCGGCGGCAACAAGACCCTCGGTCCAGTGCTCCACCGTCAGCCTGAAGTTGTTTTGGGAGATGGCGGCGCTGTCCAACAGCGCCTTCTCGGCCCTGAGCTCCTCCTTCAGGTTCGCCTCCCGCTCCCTGGCGCCGTCAAGCGTTGCGGTGAGGGTGGACAGCTTCAACTCCAAATCGGCGACGGAATCCTTAGCAACGGCGAGCTCCTTGCCCTTGTCGGAGAGGCGGACCTGCAGCTCGGAGTGGCTGTGGGCGTCCTTCTCCCTCTCGAGCACAAGTGCGGCAACCTTCTCGTCGCTCGTCTTCAAGTTGGCCTCCAGCTGTGCCACCCTCATCTCCAAGTCCCTCTTGGCGGTCTCGGCAGCCGCAGCAGCATCCTTCGCTTCCTGCAGAGCTCCGCCAAGAGACTGCTCACACGCGGCAAGCTCGTCCTCGTGACTGTCGAGGTCGACCTTCCGCTGCGTTAGTTCCCCCTCTCGCCGGGACAACTCCTCGGGGGCGAGCTGTTGCTGCTCCTCTGCTTCAGCCTTCTCAAGAATGAGGGCCTGATGCGCCTCGGCAAGCTGCTCTCGCTCCTCCGCCAAGGATCGGAGAGCTGCTTGGTTGTTGGCTCGGAGCTCTTCGGCGCGCTTCTCCAAGTCGACGCCCGCCTTGGCGGCCAGAGCCTCTCGGGACTCCAGCTTGGCCTGCCGTGCGCGGTACAAAGCCAGAAGCCGACGCAGCAGCCGCTCCTCCTCGGGCTCGCTGCTGCTGCTTGGCGCGTCGACAAACTTTAGTCCGGCGAAGGCAAGGACCTCCCCGTCGAAGACCTCTCCCTCTACGGGCGCCCTGGATGTGGACGCCCACGGGAGCTGAATGAAGACGCCGTTGCTGGCCTCCAGATAGGCGCCCGGCTCGGCTGTGGCAGCAGAGGGATCGGCAGCCGGCGTAGCGCCTGACGCTCCTGCGGCCTCAGGGCCGTCAGTGCGACTGCCGGTCCCCTCCTCAGCTGCCGCACCAGCAGCCTTGGCGGCCTCGTCGGCGGCGGGCTCGTCAGCACCGGCCGCCTCTTCGGTAGCGGCGGCGTCGCCAGTGTTGCCGCGCGCGTCCTCCTCGACGGCGACCTCCGTCTCCATAGGCTCGGCTGCGGACGGGTCTAAAGAAAGAAAAAGAAGAAGAAAATAGTCAAGCAAATATCCAAAAAAGAGAAGATCCAAAGAAGAAAAGTCCAAGGGCTTACCTGCGCGAACCGGCTCTTCGGTGAGGTTCCTCGCCGGAGAGTTCTCCCTCGGCGGTGTCGTGGCAGTTCCCGCCGGAGGAGGGCCGCTAGCACCATCCCTTGGCGGGGTGCTCGCCCTTGGCGGGGTGCTCGCCCTCGGTGGAGTGTCCTCCCTTGCCGGGGAGCTCCCCCTTGGCGGTACAGTTGAGGCATGCGGCGCGTCGGGGGCGGTCTCCTGGCGCACCTGATGCTGCTGCTCTGCTTCGGCACAAGTCAACAAACGAAACATCAACAAGGATAGAAGGCCCACGCGCGCCCGACAAGCGGAAAGTGGACAAAGGGCTTACGCTGGGGGCTGCGCTGGGGGCTGCTTCGGAGAACAGCTGCCGGGTCCGGCAAGCTTGTCGCAGGCGCACCCCCTGTCGAAGCTGCGGGCTCGTCCTCAATAATGATCACTGGGACTTTGGCCCTCTTCGCCGCCCTCTGGGCCAGAGTCTTGGAAGAAAGACAGGATCAGAATCAGGCAAAAGAGATACAAGACAAGAATCAACAGAAAACCAAAGAAAAACAAGAATCTCGAAGACTTACTCTTCCTCCTCCTCGTCGTCGGAGCTGAGCGCCGAGAAATCAAAGTCCGGCTCGCGCGTCCCGGCGCGAGGAGCTGGGGAAATGGGCTCCCTTAGCCGCTTGGCGGGAGCAGGGGCGGCGGTCTGAGAAGACCCCGCTCCGGTTGTTGCCGAAGCACGAGGGGCGGAAGGAGCAGTGGAGCCGGTCCGGGAAGATCCCCCTCTTGTCGCCGTTGAATCACGAGGCTCACCCTTGGCGGCCTTGCTTGTCGCGGCGGTGCGTGTCGGGCGGCGCTGCGGCTGCTGGCCCGCCTGCCGCCCCGTCACGTCTGCGGCCCTGCGAAGGCGCCTCCTTGTTTGAGCTGGAGGACTTGCTGGTGGCGGTGAGCTACCCGAGGATGAGGAAGAGGAGTCAAGGCCCAGCAATCCGCCCGAGTCCTCGGCAGGGTCGCTTGACCCGACGCCTTGCTCGGCGGGCCCGCTCGACTCGGCACCTTGCTCGGTGGGCTCGCTTGTCTCGGCGAGTCGCCCGGCAAGCTTCCCCGCTTTGCGAAGCTCTTCCTCCTCGGCAAGACTTGTCGCCTCCGCTGCCTCCGCCTCCTCCACAGTATACCCGAACTCACCCGCGGCCCTGGCTGCCGCTGCCTCTTCCAGCCTGGTGGCAATATATGCCATCTCCTGGTCGGTGGTGTCGCGGGTGAGGCCCCTCTTCTCGTCGGCATTGACTGGTAACTCCACTAGGTTGTCGAAGAACGTCTGCATGGCTTCGTCGGAAGGTTCCCGCCAAGTGGGGTCAATCCCGTGGGAATCGCACAACGGCATCGCCGCGCGGATGGCGCTGAGCGACGAACTGTTGCACAGCGGAACTACGCCTGGCGGCAACGCGAACCACTCAGGATGGGCAGAGTCGTACTTGAACAGTGCTTGAAGCATCCTGTTGAGCTCCAGGACAGTGAAATTGTAATTGAGGCCCGTACGCAACCTCATGATGTCTGCCGCGTTCTCGAACTCCCAAGCAGCCCTCTTCCTCTCCTGCAAGGGAGCGATGCGGTGGCGGAGGAAGTCTGCCCCGACTGCACCTACAGTGAGCCTGGCTTGCCGGAGACGAAGGATCCGAGTGGTGGCTATCTTCAGCTTGTCGTCCTCAGGGGCCAGGTCACTCCAGTCGTTGCCGCGTACTACTGCGACTTGGCGCCGGGAAGTGAACGACTGCGGGTCATCCTCTATAATCCAACACCAGTTGGCCCTCCACTCATCCCACTTGCCGCGGAGCTCCCCCGTCAAATAAGCCTCTTTCTTATGGGTCCTAAAGATCCAAAATATTCCGCCAGACAGAGGTGACCCAGCCTCGACTCGAGGTATGAAGTAATGGCGGAAGAGAGCTACATTGGGGTAAACTCCGACGAAATTTTCGCACAGATGTGCGAAAATGGCCATGGTCAAGATGGCGTTTGGGGTGAAGTCAAGGAGATGAAACCCGTAGGTATTCATGATGTCGCAGAAGAACTCCGAGAAGGGCGGGCAGAGCCCGCAGTAGAAGAACCGAGCAAAAAAGGCATAGCCACCCGGGAACATCTCGCAGGCCATGGCGGGGTACCTTGGTGCGTGGGTGCGCCTTCGTCTCCCTCGACCAGAAGAGGTAGAAGGTGTCTTTCAGCTCCTCCGCATCAAGCCTTGGCGGGAAGACCGCCATCTTCTTCCGCATTGCTACTAGCCGCAGCGCCTTGGCAGACTTCGCGGCCTTCGCCTTCTCGCCCTTCGGGGCCATGGCGGGGACGATGGGGGAAGTCGACGGCGCTGGTGAGGCTGGCGGCGGCGGAGG
>LR738713.1:699244495-699299679 GCA_902687465.1 Secale cereale
GGGAGGAGGGGAGCGGTGGGGGGTTTCTGGAGGATGAAGAAGCAATGGGCGAATGGAAGGAACTGCCCCTGTTTCCCCTGCTTTTAAGGGTGGAGAGGGGGACGTTCCGCATTTCCCCATTAAAGAAACATGCCACGATCTCTCCCACGACGCCGCGATTGACGCGTGCCGTTAGGGAGGGGCACGGTGGATACGGAGTGGGATACGGCGTGCCGCGCGTGCCCGTGCACTGTTTTGGGCCTGGCCCAACAGCGCTCGGCACCGTGTATGGCCCAGGCCCGGGGGCTCTTGTCGGTGTACTAAAGTAGGGGTACCTTAGTATCCCGAACTTGTGCACGGGCAGTCGCAGCGTCCCGTGGTAGGGCTTGCCGTGCGACCGCCAAGGTCCACTATGGTTCCTTTGGAGCCATTCAAGAACAAAGTATTCAAGTTAAAGAAACAAGGCCCCGGCAAGAGGAGCTTGCCGGGAAGGCCACTCAAGGCACAATATCACTTCTTTTGCGCGAGGCCCTGGCAAGAGGAGCTTGCCGGGGAGGCCGAACAAGGCATTCCAAGAGAACTTGCCGCGACGCGCCACGCGTCCCGGCAAGGCCTGGCGAGCGACAAGCTCTCAGGTGCGGCAAGATGGCGACCACAGCAAGGCACTTGCCGCGGTCGACTCCCACTAAGTACCCACGCTCCAGCTCATCCGCCCACGCGTCGCCCTGGGACTCTTCCAGGCGCACGTGGCGGAAGGCTGTGCAGCCTGGGGTACACGGTGGCGAGCTGCGATGACAAGGCCACCGTCGTGGCGAACGGTGGCGCCTTGACGGTCGCTTTTTGCACTGTTTGGGGCGACGGCGACGGGCATTTAGTGCCCTTGTTCCCTACCGTCAGAGTTAGGTATAGGGCACTATGCATACACTGTTCCAGCTACCACCCATTTTACGTTTTTACCCTCATCTGCGTTGCCACCTGTCGGTGACCCCTTTGACATATAAATGGAGGCCCATGCGCGACGTAGAGGGGGTTCCGATGATCGATCACTCTCACGCTCGGTCCAGTTAGCGATCAACACCGCAGTTCTCCTCGCTCCCGAACCAAGAACGCAATACAAACCAATGCAGGAGTAGGGTTTTACGCATCCGTGCGGCCCGAACCTGGGTAAACTGCTCGCGTGTTCGCCTCGATCCGCTCTTTGTGCATCCTCGCCACTTTGCCGTACCGAAAAGGGGCTCCGGTCCCATAGGTGTTCGTGGGCGATCAGTTTCCCCGAGAGTGGCGCTTTGCGAGATTTTCCAAAGCTGCGAGGCTCATTCCGATTTGTGGAGGAAGTACTTCTGCCTCGTCCCTCATACCCGAGGGGGGACGATATTCGAAGTGGGGGAGCTGAGGCGAGGCAAATAACTGGGACCGGATACCCTATAGGGACTCTGAAGCAGGATCCCGAAGAGTGTCCCTCAGAGTTGTTTTATGTGTAGGGCATGCCCTTGACCGACCCAGTTCGGGTTGGATTGTCCGAATACTCCAATGCTCCACTGAAGAAACATTTCAACCGGAGGCCGAAAAGTCCGTCTCAAGGGGACAACAAGGAGGTGAGTACGTTGGCTGCCAAGATACGACTACTAGGCCACAACAAGATGACCAGGATCGACGTGATGGCCATGGCTATATCTCGATGAGTACAACCTCTCCCACAAAGAATGCATCCCATGTGGTGCTATATTGGGACCGACGACGTGACTCGCTGCAGGCGGAAAGGGATAAACCACTGAGCCGCCCTGGCCTGGATACTAACCAAACTCTTCAAAGGGGAGGAGGAGCAATTTATTCGATCTTGAGTACGCGAGGGTTACTCCAGCTATAACCTGGCGGAATGGGTAAGCTTTAACCCTTTATTTCTTTGATTCAAAGATAATGCTCGAATACTGGCCGAGCCCATCTTCTCTTTAAACAGAGTTGGAGGCGACATGTCGAGTCCATCAGTTGTCCCTCTCCATAGCCGGAGAGCCATTCTCGTGATGATGATCCGGGGTTCCATCATGACCCAGAGGTATCGATTGATTTTGAAGACGGGGCCTTTTACCGGGAGAGCCTTGATGGTACCAAATTCGCCTTGATAGCCGACCACCCAGGGGCCCTTCCTTCGTCCGTAGTAAGCAAACGGAAGACCCCTCCCCAAGCAACGCACCAGTCTCGTGCCATCCCAACTGTGTTGACTTCTTCTCCCAAGGTTCGCCGGATGATACGTCTCCAACGTATCTATAATTTGTTATTGTTCCATGCTGTTATATTATCATTCTTAGATGTTTTATAATAACTAGCAAAAGAGCCCGTGTGTTGCAACGGGAGAGAAAACATAACACACGCTCTTTACCCAACAACCATCACTCAAGGACACAATAGGCTCATTTTCTTTATTTTTGTGAGGCATCATATTTGTGTTGCCGCTTATCCTACTTCTCACACCCGCCAGCGATGGCCTCAGTGTTAACACAAAACAAAACAAAACGTGTTTGAATATGGTTAATCCTAAGGCGTCTCTCTCTCCCTCTCTCCTCCCTCCCTCTCCCTCTCTCTCTCTCTCTCTCTCTCTCTCTCTCTCTCTCGCTTTCTCTCACTCTCGCGATGAGAAATCTGTTGTTTTACCCTGCGACATTTTGTAGAGGTATGCATGTGTAGTTATTGATGTTTTCTATTCCCTATATGGTGTGGGGTGTTTATTTGCAATCCGGATCGCCGCCAGTACGAACGAAAAAATGAATCTTGCGCTATAAATTATAAGTTTGCTTCCAAAACAATATTTTAAAAATACTTAACAAGTAAAATTAACATCATATTTAGATTCCACACATTTTTCTAATAATATATCATATATAATATGTTAAAATCGAAGTTACGGTTCAAAAGATACGTATAATTTAGAAAATCATTTGCTTGACTTAAATATATTCCAAAATAATATTTAAAAATACTTAACAGGTAAAAATAATCGCATATTCATATTCTACATATTTTTCTAATCAAATTTCATATATAACATGTTCAAATCGGAGTTACGGTTTAAAAGATATGGATGATTTAAAAAACATTTATTTGACTTAAATATGATCCGTGGATGAATTACCTAAAACATCAGGTTTTTTTTCAAAAAATGAAAAATAACGGTTCGGGAGTGACTTAAACCTGGACCGCGGGTTGAATTCTCTGAAATAGAGGGACTTTTTTGAAAAATGCCATGACGGACGAAAAGAAACCCAATTTGCTTTATTATTAGGTAAAGATTTTATGGTCCTTTTATATCATTTTTTGGTACTAACCTATTGACATAGTGCCAAGTGCCAGTCGCTGTTTTCTGCATGTTTTTACATCGCAGGAAATCAATACCAAACGAAGTCCAAACGCAGTGTAACTTTTGTGGATTTTTTTGGACCAGAAGACATCCAGTGGGCCGGAGAAACGCGTGGGGGGTGCTCCGAGGGGAGCACAACCCACTAGGGCGCGCTAGGAGGCCCAGGCGCGCCCTGGTGGGTTGTGCCCACCTCGGGTGCCCCCAGACCGCCTCTTTTCTCTATAAATACCCAAATATTCCAGAAACCCTAGGGGAGTCGACAAAAATCAATTCCAGCCGCCGCAGAGTCCAGAACCACCAGATCCAATCTAGACACCATCACTGAGGGGTTCACCACTTCCATTGGTGCCTCTCCGATGATGCGTGAGTAGTTCTTTGTAGACCTACGTGTCCGTAGTTAGTAGCTAGATGGCTTCCTCTCTTTCTTTTGATTATCAAGACAATGGTCTCTTGGAGATCCATATGATGTAACTCTTTTTGCGGTGTCTTTGTTGGGATTCGATGAACTTTGAGTTTATGATCAGATCTATCTTTTTATATTCAAGAAAGTTATTTGATTCTTCTTTGATCTCTTATATGCATGATTGCTTATAGCCTCGTATTTCTTCTATGATATTTGGGTTTTGTTTGGCCAACTTGATCTATTTATCTTGCAATGGGAAGAGGTGCTTTGTAGTGGATTTGATCTTACGGTGCTTGATCCCAGTGACATAAGGGGAACTGACACGTATGTATCGTTGCTACTAAGGATAAAATGATGGGGTCTATTTCTATATAAATAGATCTTGTGTACATCATGTCATCATTCTTATTGTATTACTCCATTTTTCCATGAACTTAATACACCAGATGCATGCTGGATAGCGGTCGATGTGTGGAGTAATAGTAGTAGATGCAGGCACGAGTCAGTCTACTAATCTTGGACGCGATGCCTATATAATGATCATTGCCTGGATATCGTCATGATTATTTGAAGTTCTATCAATTGCCCAACAGTAATTTGTTCACCCAACGTTTGCTATTTTCTCGAGAGAAGCCACTAGTGAAACTTACGACCCCGGGGTCTCTTTCTTATATTATTTGCCTTTGTGATCTACTTTTCCTTTGCTTTTATTTCCAGTTCTATTAAACCAAAAATACAAAAATACCTTGCTGCAATTTATCTCATTTGGCGTTCGATCTATCTGTTGGAAATATGCCCTAGAGGCAATAATAAAATTGTTATTATTATATTTCCTTGTTCATGATAATTGTCTGTAATTCATGCTTGAATTGTATTATCAGGAAACAGTGATACATGTGTGAATACATAGACCACAACATGTCCCTAGTAAGCCTCTAGTTACTAGCTCGTTGATCAACAGATGGTTACGATTTCCTGACCATGGACATTGGATTTCATTGATAACGGGATCACATTATTAGGAGAATGATGTGATGGACAAGACCCAATCCTAAGCCTAGCACAAGATCGTGTAGTTCGTAATGCTAAAGCTTTTCCAATGTCAAGTATCCTTTCCTTAGACCATGAGCTTGTGCAACTCCCGGATACCGTAGGAATACTTTGGGTGTACCAAATGTCACAACGTAACTGGGTGGCTATAAAGGTACACTACGGGTATCTCCGAAAGCATCTGTTGGGTTGGCACGAACCGAGACTGGGATTTGTCACTCCGTATGACGGAGAGGTATCTCTGGGCCCACTCGGTAAGACATCATCATAATGAGCTCAATGTGACTAAGGGGTTGGTCACGGAATGATGTGTTACGGAACGAGTAAAGAGACTTGCCATGACGAGATTGAACAAGGTATCAGTATACCGACGATCGAATCTCGGGCAAGTACTATACCGATAGACAAAGGGAATCATATACGGGATTGATTGAATCCTTGACATCGTGGTTTATCCGATGAGAACATCGAGGAGCATGTGGGAGACAACATGGGTATCCAGATCCCGATGTTGGTTATTGACCGGAGAGTCCTCTCGGTCATGTCTACGTGTCTCCCGAACCCGTAGGGTCTACACACTTAAGGTTCAGTGACGCTAGGGTTGTAGATATATAAGTATGCGGTAACCGGAAAGTTGTTCGGAGTCCCGGATGAGATCCCGGACGTCACGAGGAGTTCCGGAATGGTCCGGAGGTAAATATTTATATATAGGAAGTCAGGTTTCGGCCCCAGGGAAAGTTTCGGGGGTCACCGGTACAGGGACCACCGGAAGGGTCCCGGGGGTCCACCGGGTGGGGCCACCTACCCCGGAGGCCCCCATGGGCTGAAGTAGGAGGGGAACCAGCCCCTGGTGGGCTGGTGCGTCCCCCTTGCCCCCCCCTGCGCCTAGGGTTGGAAACCCTAGGGGTGGGGGCGCATCCAGCTGGCTTGGGGGGCAAGTTTCCCCCCTCGCCGCCGCCCCCTTGGAGATGGGATCTCCTAGGGCCGGCGCCCACCCCCTAGGGGCCCTATATATAGTGGGGGGGGAGGGAGGGCAGTCGCACCCTAAGCCCAGGCGCCTCCCTCTTCCTCCCGTGACACCCGTTCCTCCTCCAGTTACGCTTGGCGAAGCCCTGCTGGAATCCCGCTGCTTCCACCACCACACCGTCGTGCTGCTGGATCTCCATCAACCTCTCCTCCCCCCTTGCTGGATCAATAAGGAGCAGACGTCGCTGCTCCGTACGTGTCTTGAACGCGGAGGTGCTGTCCGTTCAGCGCTAGGATCATCGGTGATTTCGATCATGATGAGTACGACTCCATCATCCCCATTCTCTTGAACGTTTCCGCTCGCGATCTACAAGGGTATGTAGATGCACTCCCCTCTCCCTCGTTGCTAGATGACTCCATAGATTGATCTTGGTGAAGCGTAGAATTTTTTTGATTTCTGCTATGTTCCCCAACACTATCAATATTTACAACTCTCTCATGACCGTCTGCCTATCTCTAGGCGCCGTTACCCGAAAGGGACTGACAATCCCTTTTACACATCGGGTTGTGAGTATTTGTTATTTGTGTGCAGGTGCCATTTACGTTGTGTTGCTTGGTTCTCCTACTGGTTCGATAACCTTGGTCTCATCACTGAGGGAAATACCTACTGTTGCTGTGTTGCATCATCCCTTCCTCTTTGGGAAAATACTGATGTAGTTCTAGCAAACATCAGAAGGAATTTCTGGCGCCGTTGCCGGGGAGATATCATCAACATCTACCAGGTTCCTAATCACAAATCTCATCTCCTTGCAATTTACATTATTTGTCATTTGCCTCTCGTTTTCATCTCCCCCACTTCACAAAAATTTACCGTTTTTTATTCGCCCTCTTTTTCGTTCGCAGTTTTCTCATGAGATCTATTTTTTTTGCTTGCTATCTTGTTTGCTATCTTTGCTTGTGTTGCCATGTGCCTTCGATTTGCTTGCATCTTTGCTTGTGCTGCCATGTGCCTTCGATTTGCTTGCATCTTTGCTTGCTAAAAATCTATTGATATGGATCCTCATCCACTTGCGAATGTTTTCAAAGGACCCGATTATGTTGAACCAATTTCTAGTGAGTTGAGTGCACTTGATTATCTCAAGTTTTGCTTGAGATTCAGGAATCTGAAAATTGTGATGAAGTGATAAAAGAAGAAATCTATGAAGTGATTCATGATAGCTCCTTGAATGACAAGCATGATTCCAATGGTGTTATGATAAATTATCTTAATGACAATTATGCTAATAATATGCAAAACCCCAAGCTTGTGGATGCTAATTTTGATATGTCTTCTACTTATTGCAATGATCATGATTGGGGTGATTCTTCCTATGATCTTGAAAATTTATTATGCCTCATGATGAACATGACTGGGGTGATTCTTCCAGCAACGCATAAAATCAACTCCAGTCAATCCGTTGGCCATAAAGGCTTTGAGTTTGGCAAGTTGAGAGGCGAACCGGGGCCGTTCTGAAGAGCTGAGACGCTGTGGCAGTGGATGATCTTCAGGAAGACGATGTTCGCGATAACCCGGCAGTGGGTTCTCTCCTTCAGGTGAAGTATCGTGGCAATAGAACCAAGATTTGTTCCAATCCTTGGGGTGTGTATGGAGAGCAGCGTGAGGAAAGACCGCGTCTCTTCTCCTTTGAATGCTAACCCCACCCAGTTCTTGACGAGGTCCGCCAGTAAACTCAGTTCGCCGGTTCAAATGGAAAAAATCCTGGAACAAGTCGACTGATGGCTCCTCTTGAAGATACACTTCCGAGAAAACTTGGAAATCACAGATATTTGATATGGAGTTTGGGCCTATGTCCTGAGGATGAAGCTGAAAAGCGGCCAGTACGTCCCGGAAGAATTTTTAACCGGGAGGACTGTCGGTGTACTAAGATAGGGGTACCTTAGTACCCGAACTTGTGCACGGGCAGTAGCAGCTTCCCGTGGCAGGGCTTACCACGTGCTCGCCAAAAACCTTTCTGGTCCCTATGAAGCCATTCAAGAACAAAGTATACAAGTCAGAAGATCAAGGCCCCGGCAAGAGGAGCTTGCCGGGAAGGCCGCACCAGGCTCAAGGTTATCACTTTAGCACAAGACCCTGTCAAGAGGAGCTTGCCAGGAAGGCCAAGGAATACATATCACAAGAGATGCCCCGGCGCACCATGCGCCCCGGCAGGACCCGGAGAGCGACAAGCTTCCGGGCCCGGCAAGGTCACGACCCCAGCAAGGTGCTTGCCGGGGAAAACTACGTTGTGTGCCCGCGCTCCAGCTCATCTGCCCACGCATCGCCCTGGGGCCCTTCCAGGGGCACGTGGCGGACGGCTGTGCAGCCTGGGGCACACGGTGGCAAGCCAAAGTGACGAGGCTACCGCCGTGGCGAACGGAGAAGCATGGACGGACGCTTTTAGGGGCGACGGCGACGGGCATTTAATGCCCTTGTACCCCGCTGTCAAAGTTAGGTGAAGACCACTGTTCATCCACTGTTCATGCACTATTCACGCACTGTTACAACTACCACCAAATTTACACTTTTACCCTCCTCTACGTTGACACCTGTCGGAGACCCCTTTGAGCTATAAAAGGAGACCCATGCACAACGTAGAGGAGGTTCGGTTTGAAACCTAGGCAACTCTCTCGCTCGGTGTAGCTAGTACTGTAGATCTTCGAGCTCCCGAGCCCAAAAACTCAATACAATCTAAGCAGGAGTAGGGTTTTACGCGTCCGCGCGGCCCGAACCTGGGTAAACTGCCCGCGTGCGCTCCTCGATCTACTCTCCGTGCTCCCTCCGCTCCCTTACCGCAACGTAGAAGGGACTCCGGTCCCATAGGTGCTCGTGGGAGGACAGTTTCCCCCGACATCTTTGGCGGGTCCTATGAAATGAACTCCGAAAGCGGAGGCGGCGCTGCAAGACTTGAAAGGGTACTTGTCCTCCACTCCGATACTTGTCGCACCTAGACCACAAGAGAAGTTGCTGCTGTACTTAGCGGCAACCAATCAAGTGGTTAGTGCTGCGTTGGTAGCGGAAAGGGAGGCAGAGGAAGAGCCCACAGCCCCGGCAAGTACTTCCAGCGACAAGCAGGGGGCTTCCCCGACAAGCTCTGGCCCCGACAAGTCTGCGCAGGAACAAGGTGAAGTGCGAAGAAAGATGGTGCCGCGCCCAGTGTATTTCGTAAGCTCCCTTCTGCAGGGGGCTAGATCAAGATACTCTGGGGTGCAGAAGTTGCTTTTCGGCCTCCTCATGGCCTCAAGAAAGCTGCGCCATTACTTCCAAGCACATGAGATAACAGTGGTCACTCGCTTTCCGTTGAAGAGAATATTGCAAAATCCAGAAGCAACAGGCAGGATCGTCGAGTGGGCGCTGGAGCTGTCAAGCTTTGGCCTCAAGTTTGAGAGTACTTCAACCATACAGAGCAGAGCTTTGGCAGAATTCATAGCAGAATGGACTCCAACGCCAGATGAAGAAGTCCCAGAGACAAGCGTCCCCGTCCAAGAAGCGAGCAACGAGTGGATAATGTACTTTGATGGTGCTTTCTCGCTGCAAGGAGCCGGTGCCGGCGTAGTACTCGTAGCGCCCACCGGAGAGCACCTCAAGTATGTTGTCCAGATGCACTTTCCCAAGGAGCAAGCGACAAACAATACTGCAGAGTATGAAGGTCTGCTTGCCGGCCTCAGAATTGCGGCTGAGCTTGGGATTAAGAAGTTGATTGTGCGGGGAGATTCACAGTTGGTGGTCCGACAAGTGAATAAGAGTTACCAGAGCCCTTTGATGGAAGCTTATGTTGATGAAGTGAGGAAGCTTGAAGAGCACTTTGAAGGTCTGCAAATGGAGCACGTCCCAAGAGCTCAGAATGATATTGCAGATGGCCTCTCAAAGTGTGCTGCGATGAAATTGCCTGTGGAACCAGGGACCTTCGTGCTCAAGTTAACTTAGCCATCCGTTACACCGTCAGTTGGGCAAAGCAAGAAGAGGAAGTTGGTCTCCGGCGACTACTTGCCGGCGGATCTTCCCGAAGCCGCCGCCAAGGTCCCCAAGATCAACAGCCAAGATGCTGAGGAACAGTTTGCTCCTGTGGATCCAAGGGTATGTACAGTTGAAGCAGGCGTTCCCGACAAGCCTTGCCCCGGCAGGCTTGCCGGGGGACTATCAGCTCCGGCAGAACCGCAGGATCTCGCCGTAGAAGCTGAGGTTCCCGCAGCAGCCCTCATGCCTTTAGTCCTTGTTGTTGAGCCTCAGGCTCCAACATGGGCACAGCAAATCGTCCGCTTTCTGCAAACTGGAGAACTTCTCGACGACCCAGAAGAGATAGAGAAAATAACCAGGCAGTCAAGTATGTACCAGTTCGTTGGCAATGAACTGTACAGAAGAAGACTCAATGGTGTCAGGTTGAAGTGCATTTCCAGGGAAGATGGGCAGAAGCTGTTGGCAGAGATACATGGAGGCATATGTGGCCACCACATTGGCGCAAGGGCACTTGCCTGGAAGGCGTTCCGGCAAGGGTTCTTCTGGCCAGAAGCCCTCCAAGATGCAACTGCACAAGTAACCAAGTGTGAAGCGTGCCAGTTCCATGCCAAGCAAATTCACCAGCCAGCTCAAGCTCTCAAGACGATCCCTTTGTCCTGGCCCTTCTCGGTCTGGGGGCTCGATATTCTCGGCCCCTTTCCCTGCGCAGTCGGGGGCTTTGAGTACTTGTACGTTGCAATCGACAAGTTCACAAAGTGGCCAGAAGTGGAACCAGTGAGAAAGGTGACAGCACAGTCAGCAGTCAGGTTCTTCAGGTCGATTGTTTGCTGTTTCGGAATCCCTAACAGGATTATCACCGACAACGGCACACAGTTTACAAGTCGCACCTTCACGCAGTACGTCCAAGACCTTGGCGCCAAGGTCTGCTTCGCTTCTGTTGCTCACCCGAGGAGCAATGGTCAAGCGAAGAGGGCCAATGCTGAAGTGCTGCGCGGACTCAAGACAATAACCTTCGACAGGCTGCACAGGTGCGGAAGAAACTGGATAGAGGAGTTGCCGGCGGCTCTTTGGTCAATCAGGACGACACCAAATCGAGCCACCGGACAGACACCCTTTGCTCTTGTCTATGGAGCAGAGGCAGTTCTCCCCACAGAACTCGTATACGGATCTCCTCGAGTGCTCGCTTATGATGAGCTCGAGCAAGAGAAACTGCGACAGGATGATGCATTGCTCCTTGAGGAGGAACGTCTCCAGGCTGCTGTACGAGCTGCTCGATACCAGCAAGCCTTGCGTCGCTATCATAGCCGCAAGGTCAAGGCCAGGAGTCTCGAGGAAGGCGACCTTGTTCTTCGGCGTTTTCAGTCCGCCAAGAATTCCAACAAGTTGACGCCGAAGTGGGAAGGCCCTTATCGGGTGAGATAAGTCACAAGGCCCGGCGCTGTCCGCCTTGAGACCGAAGAAGGCTTACCGGTGAGCAACTCCTGGAACATAGAGCATCTTCGCAAGTTTCACCCATAAGGCGCGGTTGCCGTGATCCGCTCCGGCAACCACCTTTTGTACAAGTCTTGCCGCTGTTGCATGTAAACCTTTGTACAAAGCCGGGCGCAGATCCCGTGCATCAGTAAAGCTTTTGTGCTTCGCGCTATTTGTCATTTCCATGCTTTTCTTTGTTATTTGCATGCATCATCTGACACCTTGTGCAACGCACGTCCCCGGTAAGCACTAGCAAGCCATGAGGCCCTATACTTGTGTTTCCTCCTCTTTTTCTTTACCTCTTAAGCAGAAGGAGTATTCCTCGCGCACAAGTTTGCCGGGGGGGAAGGAGATGGAGGCACGAACCAAGTAGTGTTCAAGAAAGAGAAGCTTTGCCGGGGAGCAAACAATCTATGAAAGCTAAGTTACCAAAGTTTGAGTAATTCAAATTTTTCAAATTTTTTAGTTGTCTTCCTTGAACAACCACACTTTGTATGGAAAACCTGTGCGCGGAGGAACCTACCCATGGCTAGCCGCACCCTTACTTTGTTTCGAGCACGCTCAACGACTTAAGTGAGCTGCGACAAGTGTCGCGCCCTTACTTCGTTTTCGAGTTCGCTCAGTAATCTAAGTGTGCTGCGACTGGCTGCGGCAAGGTTTCTTGCCGGCGAAGGTATTGCCAGCAGGCTGCTAAGAGTCCAGCACTCAGCGCTCGTGGCAAGGGTCCTTTGCTGGCAAGTTCCCTAAAAACGTAGGGTGGAATGCATACAAAGTGAAGGGACCAAAGCAAGGAAGATAACACCGCATTAGTTGCTCAAAATGAGATTGTATATTACAAAGATAACTTGCCGCAATACTAATAGAATCTTGTCCGTAACATGCTTTGCAGCGGCAAAAGAAGCAGAAAGAAAGGAATCTAATCTACGCGATCGCCTTCACGCCTCGTGATCTTGCCCACCTTGGCGACGATGTGGGCAACCTGCGCCTTCAACGCCTCCTGATCAGCTTCGGGCGGCAAGGTGCGGAGGACGTTGACGAGGTTGATGCCGGGGTTGCGGTAGACGATCTTTGACAAGACCCGCTCCATGGTGCCCATGCAGAGCCGGCGCGCCTCGTCGGCCAGCTGCACTGGGATCTTCTCCCGCAGCCGCGCAAGCGCTGGCGCAATTCCCCTGAAGAACAGACTCAACTTGACGCTGTGGGGGAGACTCTCGTCCGGGGAGTACACGAGATGCTCCGCCCTCAGCGCCACCATCTCCTTGTCAATATTGGCAGCGGAGGTGACCAGCTCATCAGTCCACTGCTCCACTGCCCGGTTGAAGTTGTTCACCGAGACGGCGGCGCTCTCCACCAAGTTCCTTTCCTTGCGGAGTTCGTCCTTCAGCTTCGTCTCGCGGTCCCGGGCGGCGTCGAGCGAGCCAGTCAGGGTGGAGACCTTCAGCTCTAAGTCAGCAATGGAGTCCTTGGCGGCAGTGAGTTCCTGGCCCTTGTCGGAGAGGCGTACCTGCAAATCCGAATTGGTATGGGCATCCTTCTCCCGCTCCACGTTGAGCGCGGTGACTCTGTCTTCGCTCGCCTTCAGGAACAACTCCAGCTGCGCCACCCTGGCCTCCAGATCCTTCTTAGCAGTCTCCGAGGCAGCGGCAGCGTCCTTTGCCTCCTTCAGGGCCCCGCCAATGGCCTGCTCCCGGGCGGTAAGGTCGTCCTCGTGGGCGTCGAGTTCGACCTTCCGCTGGTTGAGTGCTCCTTCCCGCCGAGATAGCTCCTCGGCGGCCAGTCGTTGCTGCTCGTCTACCTCAGCCTTCTCGAGGATAAATGCTTGCTGCGCCCCGGCAAGCTCTTCACGCTCCTCCGCCAAGTTGCGGAGGGCCGCGTGGTTGGCGGCGCGGAGCTCCGCGGCGCGCTTCTCCAGGTCAGCTCCAGCCTTGGCAGCCAGAGCCTCCCGAGACTCCAGCTTCGCCTGCCTGGCCCGGTACAAGGCCAGGAGCCGGCGAAGGAGCTTCTCCTCTTCGGGCTCGTCGTTGCTGCCGGGCGCTTCGACAATCTTCAATCCGGCGGAGGCGAGGACCTCTCCGTCAAAGGTCTCTCCCTCCGCGGGTGCTCGAGACGAGGACGCCCACGGGACTTGAATAAAGACCCCGTTGGCGGCCTTCAAGTAGACGCCCTCCCCCGCCGCGGAGGCGGAAGGGTCGGCGGCCGGTGCAGCGCCCGGCGCTCCTGCGGCCTCCGGGCCAGCAGTGTGGTCGCCGGTCCCTTCCCCAGCCGCGGCGTCTGCGGTCGAGGCGGTCTCTTCAGCGGCCGGCTCGTCGGCCTCGGCCATTCCCTCAGTGGCAGTGGCGTTGCCGCCATCGCCGTGCACCTCCTCCTCAGCGGTGGCCTCCGTCTCCATCAGCTCTGGGGCGGGAGGATCTAGTGGAAGAAAAAGAAAAGAAAGGATCAAGCAAATATCCAAAAAGACAAATCCAAGAAGAAGAAGTCACAAAGTTTACCTTCGCGGATCTCTTCGACGACGGGGTCCCTCGCCGGGGAGTTTTCCCTTGGCGGCGGAGTAGTAGCCCCTGCTGGCGGGGGGCCGCCCGCGCCCTCCCTTGGCGGGGTGCTCACCCTTGTCGGGCTGCTCACCCTTGGCGGGGTACTCGCCCTCGGCGGAGTGCCCGTCCTTGGCGGAGCGTTCTCCCTTGCCGGGGAGTTCACCCTTGGCGGGAAGGGTGGAGCAAGTAGCTCATCGGGGGCGACTTCCTGGCGCTCCCGCGGCTGCGGCTCCACTTCTGCACAAGACAACAAGACATCAATCAAGATAATAACCTCAAGCGCACCCACCAAGCAGAAAGATAAATACCAGACTTACGCTGGGGGCTGCGCTGGGCGCTGCTCCTCGGAGCAGCAGGCTGGTCCGGCAAGCTTGCCGCGGGCACGTCCTCCGTCGCCGCGGCAGGCTCGTCGTCCTCGATGGTGACCACAGGGATCTTGGCCCTCTTCGCCATCCGCTGGGTCAAGGTCCTGGAAACCAAACAAGATCAGAACCAAGCAAGGAAATTCAAGACAAAATCAAAGAAACTAAAAGAATTGCAAGTACTTACTCCTCTTCTTCTTCGTCGGAGCTAAGGGCGGAGAAATCAAACTCCGCCTGGTGTGCTCCCTCGCGAGGAGCAGGAGGAGAAGGCTCCCTCGGGCGCTTGGCAGTCTCCGGGGCTGTGGGCTGTGAAGACCCAGCCTCCATGGTCGCCGAGGACCGAGGGGCAGAAGGAGCACCCGTTCCGCTCCGGGAAGATCCCCCTCCGCTTGGCGCTGGAGCACGGGGCGCCTCCTTGACGACTCCGCTCGTCTTGGTGGCGCGCATCGCACGGCGCGCCGGCTGCTGCCGAGGCGCCTGTGGCCTCGCTGTCTCAGCTGCCTTGCGGAGGCGCTTCTTCTGTTGCTGCGGAGGGCTTGGCGGAGGCGGAGAGTTCTCCGAGGACGAAGAGGCATCGTCGTCTAGATTCAGAGACCCACCGGAGTCTTCATCGGAATCTTCAGCCTCGGCGCCCTCCTCCTCCTCGGCAGGCCCGCTGGACTCAGTGCCATGCCCGGCGGCCTCGCTCCCCCCGGCAACCTCGCTCGTCCCGGCAAGCTTTGCGGAAGGCTCCCCGGCAAACTCCTCGGGCGCAATCTTCAGTAACTTGAGGATTTCCGCCTCCTCTGCTTGACTCACTGCGTCCGCGGCCTCTGCCTCGTCCACAGTGTATCCAAATTCGCCCGCAGCCGCGGCTGCGGCGGCCTCCTCCATCCTGGAGGCGATGTAAGCTATATCCCGGGCAGTAGTTTCCCGGGTGAGGCCCTTCTGGTCCTCGGTGTTGCGGGGCTTCTCGACCAAGTTGTCGAAGAAGGTCAGCACGGTCTCCAGTGGAGGCTCCAGCCAAGTGGGGACGACGCCATGGGAGTCGCACTCGAGCATCATAGCGCGTATGGAGTCGCGGGCAGTGCTGTTGCACAGCGGCACCACTCCCCGGGAAGGTCTGAACCACTCCGGGTGGGCGGGGTCATGCCTGAAGAGCTCCCTGACCATCCCCTTCAACTCCAAGACGGTGAAGTTGTAGTTCAATCCAGGGCGCAGCCTCATGATGTCCGCCGCATTGCCGAATTCCCAGGCAGCCCTCTTCCTTTCTTGTAAGTGGGCGATGCGGCGGCGGAGGAAATCTGCTCCAACTTCTCCAACAGTCAGATTGGCGACCCGGAGACGAATGATCCTAATGAGGGCGATCTGAAGCTTGCTGTCCTCCGGGGCCAATTCACTCCAGTCCCTGCCGCGCACTATGGCAGTCTTGCGCGGCGAAGTAAAGGGCTCGGCTTTGTCTTCCAGTACCCAACACCAATCGGCTCTCCACTCCTCCCACTTGCCGCGGAGCTCTACCTTCAGGTACGAATCCTTCTTGTTCAGCCTGAAGATCCAGGAGATGCCGCCGGAGAGGGGAGCGCCAGACTCTACTCTAGGCATAAAGAAGTGGCGGAAAAGAGCTACATTTGGATGAACCCCAACATAGTTTTCGCACAGATGTGCGAAAACGGCCATCGTAAGGATGGCGTTGGGGGTGAAATCTAAGAGCTGGAGGCCATACGTATTCATTACATCGCAGAAGAACTCCGAGTACGGAGGGCACAGACCACAATGGAAGAACGCGGCAAAGAAAAAGTACCCGCCGGGGAACATTTCAGCGGCGATGGCGGGGAGGACTCTGGTGCGGGGATGAGCTTTGGTCTCCCTCGCCCAGAACAAATAGTATTTGTCCCGCAGCTCCCTCGGACCAAGCCTCGGCGCGAAGACCACGCACTTCTTCCGCAGGGCAGCCAGCTTTGCCGCCTGCTCGGACTTCTCCTTCTTCGTCTTGTCGCCCTTCGGGGCCATGGCGGGGATGGCGGGAAGGACGACGGCGCTGCGGACGCTGCGGACGGCGGAGGAGGGAGTGGAGTTGGGCTCTCTGACGACCTTTGGGAGGCGGAGGGCGACGGGGGTTTCTGGAGAATCAAGGCGCAATGAAGACGATGGAGGGAACTGCCCCTGCTTCCTCTGCTTTTAAGGGGGAAGTGGGGGACGTTCCGCATTTCCCATTAAAGAACATGCCACGATCTCTCCCACGACGCTGCAATCGATGCGTGCCGTTAGGGAGGGATGCGGCGGATACGGAAGGGGATACGACTTGCCGTGGGCCGCGGGTGCCCGTGCACTGTCTTGGGCCTGGCCCAACAGCGCTCGGCACCGTGTGTGGCCCAGGCCCGGGGGCTCCTGTCGGTGTACTAAGATAGGGGTACCTTAGTACCCCAACTTGTGCACGGGCAGTAGCAGCTTCCCGTGGCAGGGCTTACCAGGTGCTCGCCAAAAACCTTTCTGGTCCCTATGAAGCCATTCAAGAACAAAGTATACAAGTCAGAAGATCAAGGCCCAGGCAAGAGGAGCTTGCCGGGAAGGCCGCACCAGGCTCAAGGTTATCACTTTAGCACAAGACCCTGGCAAGAGGAGCTTGCCAGGAAGGCCAAGGAATACATATCACAAGAGATGCCCCGGCGCACCATGCGCCCCGGCAGGACCCGGAGAGCGACAAGCTTCCGGGCCCGGCAAGGTCACGACCCCGGCAAGGTGCTTGCCGGGGAAACCTACGCTGTGTGCCCGCGCTCCAGCTCATCTGCCCACGCGTCGCCCTGGGGCCCTTCCAGGGGCACGTGGCGGACGGCTGTGCAGCCTGGGGCACACGGTGGCAAGCCACGATGACGAGGCTACCGCCGTGGCGAACGGAGAAGCATGGACGGACGCTTTTAGGGGCGACGGCGACGGGCATTTAATGCCCTTGTCCCCCGCTGTCAAAGTTAGGTGAAGACCACTGTTCATCCACTGTTCATGCACTATTCACGCACTGTTACAACTACCACCAAATTTACACTTTTACCCTCCTCTACGTTGACACCTGTCGGAGACCCCTTTGAGATATAAAAGGAGGCCCATGCACAACGTAGAGGAGGTTCGGTTCGAAACCTAGGCAACTCTCTCGCTCGGTGTAGCTAGTACTGTAGATCTTCGAGCTCCCGAGCCCAAAAACTCAATACAATCTAAGCAGGAGTAGGGTTTTACGCGTCCGCGCGGCCCGAACCTGGGTAAACTGCCTGCGTGCGCCCCTCGATCTGCTCTCCGTACTCCCTCCGCTCCCTTACCGCAACGTAGAAGGGGCTCTGGTCCCATAGGTGCTCGTGGGAGGACAGTTTCCCCCGACAAGGACTGAAACCCCGGGCTATATGATCAAAGAAAACAATAACTTCTCCTTCTTTGGGAGTAGGGGGGCATTCATTTCCTGGGGCCCGCCATTTCAGAACTGCTTGAGGGCCCAGAGTGCCAACTGCAGCAGAATTAGCTAAGTCTTCTTCCGTAATGATGGAAGGAACCCAGTCGCAAGAAACAAATTGCTTGGCAGACATATTAGCAGGAGGAAGGTGTTGAAAAGGTGAGGTATAAATTCCGGATTATTCAAGTACAAAGGCATAAACCGGATCACATATGCAAAATCACAACGACGGTTTAGACAAGGGACTAATGGCATTGACAACCCGGAAGCAAGAGGGAAACGAGCTGCTACCGGTTTATGACAACAAAAAAGAAAGAAGCTAAACCGTCGGATTCATGATTGACTAAACCGGCGAGTATCTTACAGATCTATAAGGATGAAGAAACAGGTTTCTACAAGAGGTTAAGGTAAAACAGATCTGAACGATAAAGAAAAAGAGGAAATTTATGCAGGTCTATTACAGAAGAACTGCGGGGGTTTTATACAGAGCGAATGAATCTAAGGATTGAATCTAATGCCAAGTCTAGGCATAAGGCAGCGGAGCGGGAGCAAGTTTCAAAGATAAATTTAAGGTTGAGCCTATTACAAGCATGGCGTATAGGACAAACAGCCAAAGCTTTGAGGTCTAATGGCGGAAACATGGTGAAACCCTAAGCTACAGATCTACAGCGAGGAAAAAAGGGATACCTGAGGCAGAAGGAAACGACAGGCGGCGAGTTATCTGGTCGCGTTCAGGTTGATGCAGCGGCCGGACTTGCTGGCGACGGCGAGCTCGACGGACAACGGCGGAAGCTCGGGTGCGGAGACGGAGGAAGAAGAAGCAGAAGGGGAAAGAGATGGGTCTCAGCGGTATTTATAGGCCGAGGAGAGACGAAACGGTAAGCGTGGGATTTGAGGAAGAAAGAGATTGGATAAAGATTCCCTGTCGCCTCGATTCTCGGGATGGCCTTTAAAGCAAAGATAATAAACAATTGTGCGTGATAAATGTGGAAGTGATGTCACAATCGAATCAAATGATTTCCAGGGATGACGTCATCGCCGGTTTACAAAAATTGAGAAGATACAAGAAAGAAGATTATGCAAGATTGAGAAGACTGACATGAACAAGTTCAAATCATTCTGGGGCCTAATGTCAGGGATACTACTAGCAGGTGTAAACCGGCTAGAGTAAACCGGATTATGATAATATAGTTGTATAATTGTAAGCTCAGTAGAGGTTACGGCCCATGAAGGCTTAGTGCCCATGTGTAAAGTTCACGGTTTGTAAACCGTCCTATCATGTAAACTTGAGAGACAAGGAAGAAAGAGCAGAGACCGAGGCGGACACAAATATGAGCCGGCCTCGGGACTCTGTAAACCGGACCGGGCGTCACCTCTATATAAAGGGATGACCCGGCGATGGTTCAAGGACAGGAAACAACCCGTCGAGACACAGGCAAGCAATTCGCTCCCTGTTCATCGATGCACAAGCAATACCAAACCAACTAGACTTAGGCTTTTACCTTCATCGAAGGGGTCGAACTAGTATAAACCCTCTGTGTCCTTTGTGTGCTTTTAACCCCTTCAAGCTAACCCGTGCGATGGTTCCTCAACTAAGTCCGTTAAACCGGACATCTGCCGTGCTAATTCCACGACAAGTACTTTGCCTACAAGATGGAGGAGAATAGCTCAGCTAGTAAGCATGTGCTCAGAATGTCTGGGTGCTACAATCACTTGAATCAAGTGGGAGTTAATCTTCCAGATGAGATAGTGATTAACAGAGTTCTCTATTCACTATCACCCAGCTACTAGACCTTCGTCATGAACTATAATATGCAAGGGATTACGAAAATGATTCCCGGGCTCTTCGCAATGCTGAAATCGGCAAAGGTAGAAATCAAGAAAGAGCATCCAGTGTTGATGATTAAACAAGACCACTAGTTTCAAGAAAAATGGAAAGGGAAAGAAAGGTAACTTCAAGAAGAATGACAAGCAAGTTGTCACTCCCGAGAAGAAGCCCAAAGCTAGACCCAAGCCTGAAACTAAGTGCTTCTATTACAAAGGGAATGGTCACTGGAAGCGGAATTACCCCAAATATCTGGCAGATAAGAAGGATGGCAAAGTGAACAAAGGTATATTTGATACACATGTTATTGATGTGTACCTTACTAGTGCTCGTAGTAGCCCCTGAGTATTTGATACTTGTTCGGTTGCTAAGATTAGTAACTCGAAACAAGAGTTGCAGAATAAATGGAGACTAGTTGAGGGTGAGGTGACGATGTGTGTTGGAAGTAGTTCCAATATTGATATGATCATCATCGCACACTCCCTATAATTTCAGGATTAATGTTAAATCTAAATAAATGTTATTTCGTGTTTGCGTTGAGCATGAACAAGATTGGATCATGTTTATTGCAATACGATTATTCATTTAAGTCAGAGAAAAATTGTTAATCTGTTTACATGAATAAAACCTTCTATGGTCATACACCCAAGGTGAATGGTTTATTGAATCTCGATCGTAGTAATACACATATTCATAATATTGAAGCCAAAAGATGCAGAGTTGATAATGATAGTGCAACAAACTTGTGGCATTGCCGTTTAGGTCATATTGGTGTAAAGCGCATGAAGAAATCCATGCTGATGGACTTTTGGAATCACTTGATTATGAATTATTTGATACTTGCGAACCATGTCTCATGCGTAAGATGACTAAAACTCCATTCTCCGGAACAATGGAGCGAGCTAATGACTTATTGGAAATAATACATACCGATGTATGCGGTCCAATGAGTGTTGAAGCACGCGGCGAGTATCATTATTTTCTCACCTTCACAGATGATTTGAGTAGATATGGGTATATCTACTTAATGAAACACAAGTCTGAAACATTTGAAAAGTTCGAATAATTTTAGAGCGAAGTAGAGAATCATCGTAACAAGAAAATAAAGTTTATACGATCCAATCGCGGAGACGAATATTTGGGTTATGAGTTTGGTCTTCATTTGAAACAGTATGGAATAGTTTCATAGCTCACGCCACCTGGAACACCATAGCGTAATGATGTGCTCGAACATTGTAACCATACTATATTGGATATGGTGCGTTCTATGATGTCTCTTACCAATTTTTCTTTATCATTTTAGGGTTATTCATTAGAGACAGATGCATTCACGTTAAGTAGGGCACCATCTAAATCCATTGAGATGACGTCGTATGAACTATGGTTTGGCAAGAAACCTAAGCTATCATTTCTTAAAGTTTGGGGTTGTGACACTTATATCAAAAGGCTTCAGCCTGATAAGCTCGAACCCAAATCGGAGAAGTGCATCTTTGTAGGATACCCAAAAGAAACTGTTGGGTACGCCTTCTACCGCGGATACGAAGGCAAGTTCTTTGTTGCTAAGAATGGATCCTTTCTAGAGAAGGAGTTTCTCTCAAAAGAAGTGAGAGGGAGGAAACTAGTACTCGATGAGGTAATTGTACCTTCTCTCGAATTGGAAAGTAGCTGATACGTCTCCAACGTATCTATAATTTTTTATTGTTTCATGCTATTATATATTCTGTTTTGGATGTTTAATGAGCTTTATTATACACTTTTATATTATTTTTGGGACTAACCTACTAACCCAAGGCCCAGTGCAAATTGCTGTTTTTTTGCCTATTTCAGTGTTTCGCAGAAAAGGAATATCAAACGGAGTCCAAACGGAATGAAACCTTTGGGAGAGTTATTTTTGGAACTGTATCTACATAAAATACTTGGAGTACACGCGAGGGAACGAGAGAGGCGGCCACGAGGGGGCAAGGCGCGCCCCCACCCTCGTGGGCCCCTCTGGCTCCCCCGGTGCCCTTCTTCCTCCTATATATATCCACGTACCCCGAAAACATCGAGGCAACAGAAAAAAACCTAATTCCACCGCAACAACCTTCTGTTCCCGTGAGATCCCATCTTGGGGCCTGTTTCCGAGCTCCGCCGGAGGGGGGATCGATCATGGAGTGCTTCTACATCAACACCATAGCCTCACCGATGAGTTGTGAGTAGTTTACTGATACGTCTCCAACGTATCTATAATTTTCGATTGTTCCATGCTATTATTTATGAAGTCTTGGATGTTTAAGGGCTTTATCATTCACTTTTATATCATTTTTGGGACTAACCTACTAACCCAAAGGCCCGGT
This sequence comes from Secale cereale, assembly GCA_902687465.1. Classification (NCBI taxonomy): domain Eukaryota; kingdom Viridiplantae; phylum Streptophyta; class Magnoliopsida; order Poales; family Poaceae; genus Secale; species Secale cereale. The sequence continues at coordinate 699,266,182 of LR738713.1, forward strand.
CCAGATTGCTGTTTTTTTGCCTGTTTCAGGGTTTTGCAGAAAAAGAATATCAAACGGAGTCCAAACGGAATGAAACCTTCGCGAGAGATATTTTTGGAGAAAATCACGCACGAAGAACTTGAGAACCACGTCAGAAGAGCCACGAGGGGCCCACGAGGGTGAGGGGCACGGCCCCCTTCCCAGGGCGCGCCCCTGCCTCGTGGAGCCCCTGTGACTCCCCCTGTGCCCTTCTTCTTCCTATATAAGTCTACGTACCCCAGGAACTCTGTGAACAGAGAGAAAACCCTAATTCCACCGCCGAACCTTCTGTTCCCGTGGAGATCCCATCTTGGAGCCTGTTCCGGAGCTCCACCGGAGGGGGATCCATCACGGAGGCCTTCATCATCATCATCGCCCTCACCATGAGTTGTGAGTAGTTTACCACAGACATTCGGGTCCGTAGCTAGTATCTAGATGGCTTCTTCTCTCTCTCTGGATCTCAATACGAAGTTCTCCTCGGTCTTCGAGGAGATCTATTCGATGTAATCTCTTTTTGCGGTGTGTTTGTCGAGATCCAATGAATTGTGAGTTTGTGATCAAGGTTATCTATGAAAGATATTTGGTTCTTCTCTGAACTTTTTATGTGTGCTCATAATATCCTTGCAAGTCTCTTCGAATTATTGGTTTGGTTTGGCCTACTAGATCTATAGTTCTTGCAATGGGAGAAGTGCTTGGCTTTGGGTTCAATCTTGTGGTGTCCTTTCCCAGTGACAGTAGGGGCAACAAGGCACATATTGTATTGTTGCCAATGAGGATAAAAAGATGGGGTTTATATCATATTTCTTGAGTTTATCCCTCTACATCATGTCATCTTGCTTAAGGCGTCACTCTATTCTTATGAACTCAATACACTAGATGCATGCTGGATAGCGATCGATGTGTGGAGTAATAGTACTAGATGCAGGCAGGAGTCGGTCTACTTGTCTCAGACGTGATGCCTATATACAATGATCATGCCTAGATAGTCTCATAATTATTCGCTTTTCTATCAATTGCTCGACAGTAATTTGTTTACCCGCCGTAGAATATCGCTATCATGAGAGAAGCCACTAGAGAAAACTATGGCCCCCGGGTCTATTCTCAACATATCAATCTACATCTACTTTACTTTTACCGCTTTTATTTGCTGTTTTCATAAACTAAAAATACCAAAAATATAAACTATCATCTCTATCAGATCTCACTTTCGTAAGTGACCGTAAAGGGATTGACAACCCCTTATCGCGTTGGCTGCGAAGTTCTTATTTGTTTGTGCAGGTGCGAGGGACTGGCGCGTGGTCTCCTACTGGATTGATACCTTGGTTCTCAAAAACTAAGGGAAATACTTATGCTACTATGCTGCATCTCCCTTTCCTCTTCGAGGGAATACAACGCAAGCTCAAGAGGTAGCAAGAAGAATTTCTGGCGCCGTTGCCGGGGAGGCTTACGCAAAAGTCATATACCAAGTACCTATCACAAACCCTTATCCTTTGCATTACATTTATTTACCTCTCGTTTTCCTCTCCCCCACTTCACCCTTGCCGTTTTATTTGCCCTTCTTCTGCCGTGTGTTTACCGTTCGCTTGTTTCTTGTTTGCTTCTGTCTCCATGTGCCTTCTATGTGCTTGCATCTTTGCTTGTTAAAAATCTATTGTTATGGATCACCTTAAAGTGTTCTATTTGGATCATCTTCGATCCTTATGCGCTCGTGCTGAAACCCCAACTAGCCTAGTTGATGGGAAATCTTTAGATGAGCATGCTCATTTTGTACGTCACCGTTTGTCTGAAAAGGGGAGACTCTTGTGGGATCAAATAAACAGATTGCTATGTTATGCTTGGAATCTTTGTGAAATTTTGATTTTACTTGTTGCTCTAAGAACCCTAAAAAACACCTCCCCTACCTATGTGAGTTTAATGATAATGAAATCTTATCCTCTTATGCAAAGGGTGTTTATAGTTACTATGATATCGAACAAATTGAAAATTTTGTTGCTTTTAAGGGTGCTTATGAAGTTGCTTCTTTGATTGAAAAGTATGATTTTACTCTCTACGAATCTGAAATTTTGACATACTTAAATATTGCCTTGAAAACTATGCTCATAATGCCTATGTCAAAGAATTTATTGAAAGAATGACCGCTGCTTTGAAAGAAAATAATGATATGCATGAATCCATAGATAATTTTGTTTCCGATGATTTGATTGAAATATCCCTTGATGAACATGATGCTTGTTATCCTTGTGGCCATAATGCCAATATTTATGATGATGAATTTGCTATAGTTCCTTATGTTAAACATGAGATCGTTGCAATTGCACCCATACTTGATAGTTCCTTCGATGAAAAGCATGATTGCAATGATGTTATTATAAATTCTCTTAATGCCAATTGTGTTAATGATATGCAAAACCCTAAGCTTGGGGGTGCTAGTTTTGCTATGACTACTATTTGTTGCAATGATCATGATTGGGATGATTCTTCTTATGATGTTGAAAATTTATTTAAACCCCATGATGAATATGAGATTGATAATAATGTTTGCAATAATATTGAAAGTGGGTTTGGAAGATTGTCAACTTTAGATCCCACATATTTGGAGAATGTTCAATATTATGATTTTTTTGATAAAAGTGGGTTTGGAGAGGTCATGACTTTAGTTAATGTTAATCCCACTATTTTGGAAGAGTGCCAACTTTGCATGCATGTGGATCGTGTTGAGAATATGTTATGTGATAGCTATTTTGTTGAATTTGATCATGATCCTGCATGCAATTATTATGAGAGAGGGAAGATGGTTGTAGAAATTTTCATGTTACTAAATTACCTCTCGTTATGTTGAGATTGCTATTGTTTCTTTCTCCTTCCTTGCATATGCTAGATCTTGCTTTTCTTGGTAATCTGTTTTCCTATAAAATGCCTATGCATAGGAAGTACGTTAGACTTAGATGTGTTTTTCACATGTTTTATGATGCTCTCTTTGTGCTTCATTTCTCATCTTTCATGTGAGCATCATTGAAATTATCGTGCCTAGCTAGGGGCGTAAAACGATAGCGCTTGTTGGGAGGCAACCCAAATTTATATTTTTTTTTGTTTTTATTGCTGTTAGGGAATAAATATTGCACCTAGCCTCTGATTAGATGTGGTTTCATGTTTTGATTAGTGTTTGTGCCAAGTAGAACCTTTGGGAAGACTTGTGTGAAGTTTATATGATCTTGCTGTGAAAAACAGAATCGTTAGCGCTCGCTAAAGTAGTCTTCATATTTTACTGGTGCGTGCTTTTTAGTTGATTCTTTTTGAAGACGATTGGTAGACAAATTCCTCAAATTTACCAATTTAGTTTGAAGTTTTTGGAGTTCCAGAAGTAGGCGAAACCCGCAGATTACTACAGACTGTTCTGTTTTTGACAGATTCTGTTTTTCGTGTGTTGTTTGCTTATTCCGATGCATCTATGAGTAGTATTGGAGGATATGAACCATAGAGAAGTTGGAATACATTAGGTTTAACACCAATATAAACAAATAATGAATTCATTGTTGTACCTTTGAGTAGTGGTTTGCTTTCTTATACTAACGGAGCTCACAAGAATTTTTGTCTAAGTTTTGTGTTGTGAAGTTTTCAAGTTTTGAGTATTGCTTTGATGGACTATGGAACAAGGAGTAGCAAAGGCCTAAGCTTGGGGATTACCATGGCACCCCAAGTAAATTCAAGATAATCAAATGCCTAAGCTTGGGGATGCCCCGGGAAGGCATCCCCTTTTTCGTCTTCATCCATCGGTAACTATACTTGGAGCTATATTTTTATTCGCAACATGTTATGTGTTTTGCTTGGAGCGTCCTGTATAATTTGAGTCTTTGCTTGTTAGTTTGCCACAATCATCCTTGCTGGACACACCTATTTGAGAGAGTTAAATATGGCCTAGAAATTATTAGAACACTCTATGTGCTTCACTTATATCTTTTGAGTTGAATAGTTTTTGCTCTAGTGCTTCACTTATATCTTTTAGAGCACGGTGGTGGTAATATTTTGTAGAAATTGTTGAACTCTCATGCTTCACTTATATCTATTTGAGAGTCTATTAAAACAGCATGGTAATGTGTTTAGGCTAAAGAAACTAGTCTTCACATGATAGACATCCAATGTCAATGTAGTAAAAAAATTCACACTAAGTGCATTGAATAGAATGAGATGTTGGATGCTTGGTAAATGTTTTGAGATATGAGGATAGTGATATTAGAGTCATGCTAGTGGAGTTATTATGAAATTGAGAAATACTTGTGTTAAGGTTAGTGATTCCCGTATCATGCACGTATGGTGAACCGCTATGTGACGAAGTTAGAGCATGAGGTATTTGTAGAGTGCCAACCTTTGTGTGGAGGTCGGGGGCGCGCGATGGTTAACTCCTACCAACCTCCCCCCTAGGAGCATGCGTTGATTGCTTTGTTTTGATGACTCGTAGATTTTTGCAAAAAGTATATGAGTTCTTATGACTAATGTTGAGTCCATGGATTATACGCACTCTCACCCTTCCACCATTGCTAGCCTCTCTTGTACCGCGCAACTTTCGCCGGTGCCATAAACCCACTATATATCCTTCCTAAAACAGCCACCATATTGTTCCTCAAAACAGCCACCATACCTACCTATCATGGAATTTCCATAGGCATTCCGAGATATATTGCCATGCAACTTTCCACCGTTCCGTTTATATGACACACATCATATTGTCATATTTCCATGCAGGATCATGTAGTTGACATCGTAGTTGTGGCAAAGCCACCATGCATAATATTTCATATATGTCACTCTTGATTCATTGCATATCCCGGTACACCGCCGGAGGCATTCATGTAGAGTCATACTTGTTGTACTATCGAGTTGTAATAAAAAGTGTGATGATCATCATTATTAGAGCATTGTCCCATGTGAAGAAAGCCCAATAAAAAAAGACATGGCCCAAAAAAATATAGAGAGGGGCTAATAAAAAAAGAGAAAGCCCCTCCAAAAAAATGAGAGAAAAGAGAGAAGGGACAATTGCTACTATCTTTTTTCCACACTTGTGCTCAAAGTAGCACCATGTCCTTCATTGTAGAGAGTCTCATGCTTAGCCACTTTCATATACTCCCTCCGTTCGGAATTACTTGTCGCAGAAATGGATGTATCTAGACGTATTTTAGTTTCTAGATACATCCATTTCCAAGATAAGTAATTCCGAACGGACGGAGTACTAGTGGGAATTTTTATTATAGAACTTGGCTTGTATATTCCAACGATGGGCTTCCTCAAATGCCCTAGGACTTCGTGAGCAAGCAAGTTAGATGCACACCCACTAGTTTCTTGTGTTGAGCTTTCATTCATGAGTCATACTTGTTGTACTATCGAGTTGTAATAAAAAGTGTGATGATCATCATTATTAGAGCATTGTCCCATGTGAAGAAAGCCCAATAAAAAAAGACATGGCCCAAAAAAATATAGAGAGGGGCTAATAAAAAAAGAGAAAGCCCCTCCAAAAAAATGAGAGAAAAGAGAGAAGGGACAATTGCTACTATCTTTTTTCCACACTTGTGCTCAAAGTAGCACCATGTCCTTCATTGTAGAGAGTCTCATGCTTAGCCACTTTCATATACTCCCTCCGTTCGGAATTACTTGTCGCAGAAATGGATGTATGTAGACGTATTTTAGTTTCTAGATACATCCATTTCCAAGACAAGTAATTCCGAACGGACGGAGTACTAGTGGGAATTTTTATTATAGAACTTGGCTTGTATATTCCAATGATGGGCTTCCTCAAATGCCCTAGGTCTTCATGAGCAAGCAAGTTAGATGCACACCCACTAGTTTCTTGTGTTGAGCTTTCATTCATATTTAGCTCTAGTGCATCTGTTGCATGGCAATCCCTACTCACTCACATTGATATATATATTGATGGGCATCTCCATAGCCCGTTGATACGCCTAGTCGATGTGAGACTATCTCCCTCCTTTTTGTCTTCTCCACAACCACCTCTATTCCACCCATAGTGCTATATCCATGGCTCACGCTCATGTATTGCGTGAAAGTTGAAGGGTTTGAAAAGATAAAGTATGAAAACAAATGCTTGGCTGAAATCGGGGTTGTGCATGATATGAATATTTTGTGTGATGAAGAGGGAGCATAGCCAGACTATATGATTTTGTAGGGATAACTTTCTTTAGCCATAGTATTTTGAGAAGACATGATTGCTTTGTTTGTATGCTTGAAGTATTGTTATTTCTTATGTCAATATAGACTTTTATCTTGAATCTTTTAGATATGAACATTCATGCCACAATTAAGAGAATTACATTGAAAAACTATATTGGTTAGCATTCCACATCAAAAATTCTTTCTTTATCATTTACCTACTCGAGGACGAGCAGGAATTAAGCTTGGGGATGCTTGATACGTCTCCAACGTATCTATAATTTTTTATTGTTCCATGCTATTATTTATGAAGTCTTGGATGTTTAATGGGCTTTATCATTCACTTTTATATCATTTTTGGGACTAACCTACTAACCCAAAGGCCCAGTCCAGATTGCTGTCTTTTGCCTGTTTCAGGGTTTTGCAAAAAAAGAATATCAAATGGAGTCCAAACAGAATGAAAGCTTCGCGAGAGATATTTTTGGAGAAAATCACGCACGAAGAACTTAAGAACCACGTCAGAAGAGCCACGAGGGGCCCACGAAGGTGGGGGGCGCGCCCCCTGCCTCATGGAGCCCCCGTGACTCCCCCTGTGCCCTCCTTCTTACTATATAAGTCTGCGTACCCCAGAAACTCCGTGAACAGAGAGAAAACCCTAATTCCACCACCGTACCTTCTGTTCCCATGGAGATCCCATCTTGGAGCCTATTCCGGAGCTCCACCGGAGGGGGATCCATCATGGAGGCCTTCATCATCATCATCATCGCCCACACCATGAGTTGTGAGTAGTTTACCATAGACCTTCGGGTCCATAGCTAGTATCTAGCTGGCTTCTTCTCTCTCTTTGGATCTCAATACAAAGTTCTCCTCGGTCTTCGAGCAGATCTATTCGATGTAATCTCTTTTTGCGGTGTGTTTCTCGAGATCCCATGAATTGTGAGTTTATGATCAAGGTTATCTATGAAAGATATTTGGTTCTTCCCTGAACTTTTTATGTGTGCTCATAATATCCTTGCAAGTCTCTTCGAATTATTGGTTTGGTTTGGCCTACAAGATCTATAGTTCTTGCAATGGGAGAAGTGCTTGGCTTTGGGTTCAATCTTGCGGTGTCCTTTCCTAGTGACGGTAGGGGCATCAAGGCACGTATTGTATTGTTGCCATCGAGGATAAAAATATGGGGTTTATATCATATTTCTTGAGTTTGTCCCTCTACATCATGTCCTCTTTCTTAAGGCGTTACTCTGTTTTTATGAACTCAATACACTAGATGCATGTTGGATAGCGGTCGATGTGTGGAGTAATAGTAGTAGATGCAGGCATGAGTCGGTCTACTTGTCTCGGACGTGATGCCTATATACAATGATCATGCCTAGATAGTCTCATAATTATTTGCTTTTCTATCAATTTCTCGACAGTAATTTGTTTACCCGCCGTAGAATATCGCTATCATGAGAGAAGCAACTAAAGAAAATTATGGCCCCCGGGTCTATTCTCAACATATCAATCTACGTCTACTTTACTTTTACCGCTTTTATTTGCTGTTTTCATAAACTAAAAATACCAAAAATATAAACGATCATCTCTATCAGATATCACTTTGTAAGTGATCGTAAAGGGATTGACAACCCCTTATCACGTTGGCTGCGAAGTTCTTATTTGTTTGTGCATGTGCGAGGGACTGGCGCATGGTCTCCTACTGGATTGATACCCTGGTTCACAAAAACTGTGGGAAATACTTATGCTATTGTGTTGCAACTCCCTTTCCTCTTCGAGGGAATACAACACAAGCTCAAGAGGTAGCATTTACCACATACTTTCGGGTCCATAGTTATTTGCTAGATGGCTTCTTCTCTCTTTTTGGATCTCAATACAAAGTTCTCCTCGATCTTCGAGGAGATCTATTTGATGTAATATTTTTGCGGTGTGTTTGTCGAGATCCGATGAATTGTGGGTTTATGATCAAGATTATCTATGAACAATATTAGATTCTTCTCTGAAATCTTTTATGTATGATTATAATATCCTTGCAAGTCTCTTCGAATTATTGGTTTGGTTTGGCCTACTAGATCTATAGTTCTTGCAATGGGAGAAGTGCTTGGCTTTGGGTTCAATCTTGCGGTGTCCTTTCCCAGTGACAGTAGGGGCAGCAAGGCACGTATTGTATTGTTGCTATCGAGGATAAAAAGATGGGACTTATATCATATTACTTGAGTTTATCCCTCTACATCATGTCATCTTGCTTAAGACGTTACTCTGTTCTTATGAACTTAATACTCTAGATGCATGCTGGATAGCGGTCGATGTGTGGAGTAATAGTAGTAGATCCAGAATCGTTTCGGTCTACTTGTTACGGGCGTGATGCCTATATATAATGATCATGCCTAGATATTCTCATAACTATGCACTTTTCTATCAATTGCTCGACAGTAATTTGTTCACCCACCGTAGAACTCTGCTATCATGAGAGAAGCCACTAGTGAAACCTATGCCCCCGGGTCTATCTTTATCATATTACTTTCCCTGCAATTTCTGTTGCCGTTGCTTATTTACTTTCTTTACTTTCTGTTCTTATACCAAAAATACCAAAAATACTATCCTATCCTATCTATCATATCTCACTTTCGTAAGTGACCGTGAAGGGATTGACAACCCCTTATCGCGTTGGCTGCGAAGTTATTATTTGTTTGTGCAGGTGTGAGGGACTCGTGCGTGGTCTCCTACTAGATTGATACCTTGGTTCTCAAAAACCGAGGGAAATACTTACGCTACTGTGCTGCATCACCCTTTCCTCTTCGAGGGAATACAACGCAAGCTCGAGAAGTAGCAGTAGCTCATCACAGAAAATAGTTCCTGTGATGACTACACCAACTAGAGAGGAAGCTAATGATGATGATCATGAAACTTCAGATCAAGTTAGTACCGAACCGCGTAGGTCAACCAGAGCACGATCTGCACCATAGTGGTACGGTAATCCTGTTCTAGAAGTCCTGTTACTAGACCATGGTGAACCTACAAACTATGAAGAAGCTATGATGAGCCCAGGTTCCGATAAGTAGCTTGATGCCATAAAATCTGAGATATGATCCATGGATGAGAACAAAGTGTGGAGTTTGGTGGACTTGCCCGATGATCGTCAAGCCATTGAGAATAAATGGATCTTCAAGAGGAATACGAACACTGATAGTCATGTTACTATCTACAAAGATCGACTTGTCACAATTGATTTTCGACAAGTTCAAGGAGTTGACTACGATGAGTTCCTCACCCGTAGCGATGCTTAAGTCTATTCGAACCATGTTAGCAATTGTCGCATTTTATGAAATCTAGCAAATGGATGTCAAAACTACATTCCTTAATGGATTTCTGAAAGAAGAGTTGTATATGATGCAACCAGAAGGTTTTGTCGATCCTAAATGTGCTAAAAAAGTGTGCAAGCTCCAACGATCCATGTATGGACTGGTGCAAGCATCTCGAAGTTGGAATATATGCTTTGATAAGGTGATCAAAGCATATGGTTTTAAACAGGCTTACGGTGAAGCCTATATTTACAAGAAAGTGAGTGGGAGCACTACAACATTTCTGATAAGTATATGTGTCGTGGAATTAGCACGGCAGATGTCCGGTTTAACGGACTTAATGATGAAACCATCGCACGGGTTAGCTTGAAAAGGTTAAAAGCACACAAAGGACACAGAGGGTTTATACTAGTTCGGCCCCTTCGAGGAAGGTAAAAGCCTACGTCTAGTTTGGTTTGATATTGCTTGGGCGTCGACGAACAGGGAGTGGATCGCTTGCCTGTGTCTCGACGGGTTATTTCCTGTCCTTGAACCGTCGCCGGGTCGTCCCTTTATATAGAGGCGACGCCCGGTCCGGTTTACAGAGTCCCGAGGCCGGCTCATATCTGTGTCCGCCTCGGTCTCTGCTCTTTCTTCCTTGTCTCCCAAGTTACATGATAAGACGGTTTACCAACCGTAACTCTACAGATGGGCCCTAAGCCTTCATGGGCTGTAACCTCTACTGAGCTTTATAATTATACAACTATATCATCACAATCCGGTTTAATTTAGCCGGTTTATACCTGCTAATAATATCCCTGACAATATGTGAATGACATATTGTTGATCGGAAATGATGTAGAATTTTCTGGAAAGCATAAATGATTGTTTAAAAGGAGTTTTTTAATTAAAGACATCGGTGAAGCTGCTTACATATTGGGCACCAAGATATATAGAGATAGATCAAGATGCTTGATAAAACTTTCGATTAGTACATACCTTGATAAGATTTTTAAGTAGTTCAAAATGGATCAGTCAAAGAAGGAGTTCTTGCCCAATTTGTAAGGTGTGAAATTGAGTAAGACTCAAAGCCCGACCATGGCAGAAGATAGAGAGAGAATAAAAGTCATTTCCTATGCCTTAGCCATAGGCTCTATACAATATGCCTTGCTGTGTACCAGAACTAATGTGTGTTTTGCCATGTGTTTGGCAAAGAGGTACAATAGTGATCCAGGAGTAGATCACTGGACAACGGTCAAAAGTTTCCTTAGTTACCTTAAAAAGGACTAAGGAAATGTTTCTCGGTCATGGAGGGGATAAAGAGTTTGCCATAAAGAGTTATGTTGATGCAAGCTTTGACACTAATCTAGATGACTCTAAGTGTCAAATCTAGATACGTATTGAACGTGGGAGCAATTAGCTAGAGTAGCTCCATGCAGAGCATTGTAGACATAGAAATTTGCAAAATACACATGGATCTGAATGTGGCTGGCCCGTTGACTAAACTTCTCTCACAAGCAAAACATGATCACACCTTATTACTCTTTAGGTGTTAATCACATAGCGATGTGAACTAGATTACATGACTCTAGTAAACCCTTTGGGTGTTGGTCACATCGCGATGTGAACTATGGGTGTTAATATGAACTATTGATATTAAAGATGTGAACTATTGGTGTTAAATCACATGGCGATGTGAACTAGATTATTGACTCTAGTGCAAGTGGGAGACTGAAGGAAATATGCCCTAGAGGCAATAATAAAGTTGTTATTTTATATTTCCTTATATCATGATAAATGTTGATTATTCATGTTAGAATTGTATTAACCGTAAAATTGATACATGTGTGAATACATAGACAAAACAATGTGTCCCTAGTAAGTCTCTACTAGACTACCTCGTTAATCAAAGATGGTTAAGTTTCCTAACCATAGACATGTGTTGTCATTTGACGAATGGGATCACATCATTAGGAGAATTATGTGATGGACAAGACCCACCCGTTAGCCTAGCATAATGATTGTTCAGTTTTACTGCTAATGCTTTCTTCATGTCAAATACATATTCCTCGGATTATGAGATTATGCAACTCCCGGATGCCGAAAGAATGGCTTGTGTGCTATCAAACGTCACAACGTAAATGGGTGATTATAAAAGATGCTCTACAGGTATCTCCGAAGGTGTTTGTTAGGTTGCCATAGATCGAGATTAGGATTTGTCACTCCGAGTATCGGAGAGGTATCTCTCGGCACTCTCGGTAATGCACATCATAAGAAGCCTTGCAAGCAAAGTGAATAATGAGTTAGTTACGGGATGATGTATTACGGAACGAGTAAAGAGACTTGACGGTAACGAGATTGAACTAGGTATGAAGATATCAATGATCGATTCTCGGGCAAGTAACATACCGATGACAAAGGGAATAACGTATGTTGTCATAACGATTCGACCGATAAAGATCTTCATAGAATATGTGGGATCCAATATGAGCTTCCAGGTTCCGCTATTAGTTATTGACCGGAGAGGTGTCTCGGTCATGTGTACCTAGTTCTCGAACCCGTAGGGTCTGCACGCTTAACGTTCGATGATGATTTTGTATTATATGAGTTATGTGATTTGGTTACCGAATGTTGTTTGGAGTCCCGGATGAGATCATGGACATGACGAGGAGTATCGAAATGGTCGAGAGGTAAAGATTGATATATAGGACGATGGTATTTGGACACGAGAAACGTTCCGGGTGATACCGGGTCACCGGAAGGGGTTCTGGGCACCCCCCGACAAAGATATAGGCTTAATGGGCCAAGTGAGGGAACACACCTGCCCACAAGGGGCTCCCCTTATAGGGCCAGCTGATGTCTACTCCACAACCTTCTTCTTGTAGACGTTGTTGGGCCTCCAAGTGCAGAGGTTTGTAGGACAGTAGCAAATTTCCCTCAAGTGGATGACCTAAGGTTTATCAATCCGTGGGAGGCGTAGGATGAAGATGGTCTCTCTCAAACAATCCTGCAACCAAATAACAAAGAGTCTCTTGTGTCCCCAACACACCCAATACAATGGTAAATTGTATAGGTGCACTAGTTTGGCGAAGAGATGGTGATACAAGTGCAATATGGATGGTAGATATAGGTTTTTGTAATAAGAAAATATAAAAACAGCAAGGTAACTAAAGATAAAAGTGAGCACAAACGGTGTTGCAATGATAGGAAACAAGGCCTAGGGTTCATACTTTCACTAGTGCAAGTTCTCTCAACAAGGATAACATAATTGGATCATATTACTAGCCCTCAACATGCAACAAAGAGTCACTCCAAAGTCACTAATAGTGGAAAACAAACGAAGAGATTATTGTAGGGTACGAAACCACCTCAAAGTTATTCTTTCTGATCAATCTATTCAAGAGTCCATAGTAACGTTCAATCTATCATAGAGTTCGTACTAGAATAACACCTTAAGACACAAATCAACCAAAACCCTAATGTCACCTAGATACTCCATTGTCACCTCAAGTATCCGTGGGCATGGTTATACGATATGCATCACACAATCTCAGCAACATCTATTCAACCAACACACAGAACTTCAAAGAGTGCCCCAAAGTTTCTACCGGAGAGTCAAGACGAAAACGTGTGCCAACCCCTATGCATAGGTTCACGAGGTCACTGAACCCGCAAGTTGATCACCAAAACATACATAAAGTGGATCACATGATATCCCATTGTCACCATAGATAAACACGTGCAAGACATACATCAAGTGTTCTCAAATCCTTAAAGACTCAATCCGACAAGATAACTTCAAAGGGAAAACTCAATCCATTACAAGAGAGTAGAGGGGGAGAAGCAACATAAGATCCAACTATAATAGCAAAGCTCGAGATACATCAAGATCGTGCCATCTCAAGAACATGAGAGAGAGAGAGAGAGAGAGAGAGATCAAACACATAGCTAATGGTACATGCCCTCAGCGCCGGGATGATGAAGATGGCCACCGGTGAGGGTTCCCCCCTTCGACAGGGTGCCGGAACAGGGTCTAGATTGGTTTTCGGTGGCTACAGAAGCTTTCGGCGGCGGAACTCCCGATCTAGGTTATTTTCCCGAGGTTTCAGTATATATAGGAGGTGTTGGAGTCGGGGCCAAGCAAAGGGGGGCTACGGGCTGTCCACGAGGCGCGCCCAGTAGAGGGGGAGCTCCCCACCCTCTTGGGCAGCCCGTGGGTCCTCTCGTCCCCCTCCGGCACTTCGTGGGCTTCTTCTGGTCCAAAAATGATCTCCGTTGATTTTCAGGTCAATTGGGCTCCGTTTGATATTCCTTTTCTGCGAAACCCTAAAACAGGCGAAAAACAGAAACTGGCACTGGGCTCTGGGTTAATAGGTTAGTCCCAAAAATAATATAAAAGTGTATAATAAAGCCCATAAAACATCCAAGAAGGATAATATAATAGCATGGAACAATAAAAAATTATAGATACGTTGGAGACGTATCAGCATCCCCAAGCTTAATTCCTACTCGTCCTCGAGTAGGTAAATGATAAAAAAACAGAATTTTTGATGTGGAATGCTAACCAACATAGTTTTCAATGTAATTCTCTTAATTGTGGCATGAATGTTCAGTTCTGAAAGATTCAAGACAAAAGTCTATATTGACATAAGAAATAATAATACTTCAAGCATACTAACAAAGCAATCATGTCTTCTCAAAATACTATGGCTAAAGAAAGTTATCCCTACAAAATCATATAGTCTGGCTATGCTCCCTCTTCATCACACAAAATATTCACATCATGCACAAACCCGTTTTCAGCCAAGCACTTGTTTTCATACTCTATTCTTTCAAACCTTTCAACTTTCACGCAATACATGAGCGTGAGCCATGGACATAGCACTATGTGGAATAGAGTGGTGGTTGTGGAGAAGACAAAAAGGAGGGAGATAGTCTCACATCGACTAGGCGTATCAACAGGCTATGGAGATGCCCATCAATAGATATCAATGTGAGTGAGTAGGGATTGCCATGCAACGGATGCACTAGAGCTAAAAATGTATGAAAGCTCAACAAAAGAAACTAAGTGGGTGTGCATCCAACTTGCTTGCTCATGAAGACCTAGGGCATTTGAGGAAGCCCATCGTTGGAATATACAAGCCAAGTTCTATATTGAAAATTCCCACTAGTATATGAAAGTGACTAAACATGAGACTCTCTATCATGAAGAACATGGTGCTACTTTGAAGAACAAGTGTGAAAAAAGATAGTAGCAATTGTCCCTTTTTTTGGGCCTTTCTTTTTTCTTTGGCCTTCCCTTTTTTGTGGAGGGTCTTTCTTTATTTAGCCTTTCCTCACATGGGACAATGCTCCAATAATGATGATCATCATACTTTCATTGAATTACAACTCGATATTACAACTCGATACTAGAACAAAGTATGACTCTATATGAATGCCTCCGGCGGTGTACCGGGATGTGCAATGAATCAAGAGTGACATGTATGAAGAATTATGCATGGTGGCTTTGCCACAAATAGAATGTCAACTACATGATCATGCATGGCAATATGACAATATGAAGCATGCCATATGAACGGAACGGTGGAAAGTTGCATGGCAATATATCTCGGAATGGCTATGGAAATTCCATGATAGGTAGGTATGGTGGCTGTTTTGAGGAAGGTATATAGTGGGTGTATGGTACTGGCGAAAGTTGCGCGGTACAAGAGAGGCTAGCAATGGTGGAAGGGTGAGAGTGCGTATAATCCATGGACTCAACATTAGTCATAAGAACTCATATACTTATTGCAAAAATTTACGAGTCATCAAAACAAAGCATTCAACGCATGCTCCTAGGGGGGAGCTTGGTAGGAGTTAACCATCGCGCGCCCCCGACCTCCACACAAAGGATGACACTCTACAAATACCTCATGCTCAAACTTCATCACATAGCGGTTCACCATACGTGCATGCTAAGGGAATCACTAACCTTAACACAAGCATTTCTCAATTTCATAATAACTCCACTAGCATGACTCTAATATCACTATCCTCATATATCAAAACAATTATCAAGCATCCAACTTCTCATCATATTCAATGCACTTAGTGTGAAATTTTTACTACATTGATCTTGGATGTCTATCATGTGAAGGCTAGTTTTATAGCCAAAGCACATTACCATGCTGTTTTAATAGACTCTCAAATGGATATAAGTGAAGAATAAGAGATCAACATGTCACACCATGATTTTCATGCCACAAACACTTAAGCTAATAGTCATGCTAAAATGTGGTTTGACAAAAACTTTTGAGTGTTTTTAACCTTGCTTGATTGGTTTTCTGGTTGCTGTTTGCTAGTGCTCTAAAAATCAAATAAATCATCCAACTCTTATACTTCGAATCCTTGATCCAAAACCTTCTCCCAATGATCATGCCATGTGTATAGGACAATATAGTATTTTCTTATAAAATATTTTGGCAAAAAAGGTATTTTCTAAAATTAGTTTTCCAAAACCCCCTGAATTGAGGTTTGAACTACAAGTACCTTATTTAGGGTGTGAAAAATCTTTCAAAAAGTATATTTGAATCCTATTAGGTATATGACTCCCTTAAACCACAAAATTATAATTTTAAAAGTTATTTTTATATTTTATTTAAATGCTTTTCCTTTATGCCGGAAATGGTCTTTAATAGGTTAAAATTATTTAACTGTTTCAAAAATATTTTACAAAATTCAGGGGAACTCATAGGACATATATTGTCCATATATAAGAGTTTTAACACATGGTCATGTTCAAAATATTGGACAAATCCTTCCAAAACCCTTTCTGGATATTTCAATCTTTTGAAATATTTACAAAGGAAATATTCTCTTAAAATTCCAGGGAAATTCTATCATGTCAAATATGACATGGTTGATGATCTTGCAAATCCTCATGCCTTGGAGATCAAGAAAACATCATCTAATACCCTCAAAACCATTTCTGTCCATTTTGAAGTTTGAGCAACTTTACATTGCCAAACTTGTCCAAATGCTCTCAAACTTGGTGCACATGCTAAAATGGTCTAATTATGCATCTAGACCAAATGGCACAAGTATTGGAAAAGCATAACTTGACCTAGTGCCCCAAAACCCTTTCTGACCAGATCCAAATTTGAACAACTCTACATTGCCAACTTTTTACTTGTGGCCTCAAATTCTGTGGACATGATCACAACCCCAAATGATGACACTAAACCAAGTGGTGCATCAAGGAGGGATGATTTACATGTATGAATCTTGGAAAAGTCATTTCTGCTGATTTCTAGGGTTTACCAAAGTTACATTGGCAAGTTTCTTCAAATGAGCTCAAACTTGGTGGAATACCCTATTTCTATATGCCATTTGATACTGTTAAGTATCATTTCAATTGGAAGTCATTTGCTTGCCCAAAACTATATCAAACGCCTTCTGCCATTTTACCAAAACCACTGTTTTGCCCCCTTTTACTATTAACCTTTGATTCAACTTTTTACCGCAGCATCTCCTAGTCACCTTCTACCTCCAGTAAGTCACTCATGCCCTCAGCTCAATCATTGGTGGGATAAAACCTCACTTCTTCCCTCTGTTTTCACCATGACAGCACCTCTTTTCCCCCCTACTCCTTGCCTTACAACCTTACCTTAGATATTAAGCTTCAAAGGGCACCTCAGAAATCCCCAGGAGCTAGTGGACAAGCTAGGCCATGCGCGGGATGCCAGTTGCTTGCCACGACATGCAATGGTCGCCCTCTGGAGCGTGCTACGGTGCTCTGGCACACTGTAGCCGCCCCCATCCCGATGCCCCGACCACCTCGGCTGTCCCCCGCACGCCAGCAGGACCACCTTGACGTCCGCGACACGCCATACCCCCGCCCCCTTCTCTTTCTTCCTCCTCCTGCCTCCTCTCGCACGCGCACCGGCCGCCCGAGCGCTCCAATGGGCAGCCTCACACGCGCGATGCTCTGGCCCTTCCCCGCTATCTATCTTCTCTCCCCTCGCCCTAGACCAAAACCACGAGCAACCGAGACACACCCACACGCGCCCTCGTGGCTTGCAGCGACGGCAACAGCCTCGCCGGCGCATGAGCTCACGGTGCTCCGTGGCCTCGCCATATAAGGCCACCCGAGCCCTCTCTGTTCTTCGTTTGCTCTCTCCCCCTCCCGTGCATCCCCTAGACCAACCTACCTCTCCCTCTCGTGCCCTCCGCCCTCCTCCATGGCCGGAGCCATGTCGCCGGCCTCCTCCTAAATTCGTGCTCTGTGGTCTCTCCCCTCCCCTTTGGACTCCACCAGAGCATCACCAACCTCCCCAAGGGCATCTCCCGAGCTCCATTTCTTCCTCTCCGCGGCTGCAGCGTCGTCTCCCACCCTCACCATCGCCGCCGTCCGCCGCGGGCGATGCACTGCTCACGTCCGACCACCCCAGCGATCGTGGCGCACCTCGACGGATGTGGCAAGCTCTCCTGAACACGCCGGTGTGCTGGGCGTCGACGGAGGTGGCCGGTGCTGCCGGGGAGAGCGCCGGCGCCGCTCGGCCGCACCTCCTCTGTTTCCTGTCGCGCCGCATGGGAGGTTGAAGGCGACTGCCGCTGGGGCCCGTGCGTCAGCGACCTAGTGGGCGGGCCCCTCCGTTTAAGTGGACGCGCACCCGAAGAAATTCCGCCTACCCTGTGTGAAGGCGCATTCCCGTGCAGCCGCCTCCGACGTGGCCCTGCGCGTATGTGGCCGAGCCGCTAGGTCGGCCCACCTGCTATGCCGCGCTCAGTGCGCATAGTTGCCGCCCAGATCCAGACCTTTGGTAATTTCTTTTCCTTTTTCTTTTTACAAAGACATTGTAAAACCCATAAATAATTCAAATGAACTCCAAATTGATGATTCAAATTTCTATTAGTTCATAAAATCATGCTCTATCACATGGTGTAACTTGCACATTTTTCCAGAAAAACTTTCTTCACAAATAATTAGCAAATCCTATTTTTCCATTTGTGTGATGA
This sequence comes from Secale cereale, assembly GCA_902687465.1. Lineage (NCBI taxonomy): Eukaryota > Viridiplantae > Streptophyta > Magnoliopsida > Poales > Poaceae > Secale > Secale cereale. The sequence continues at coordinate 699,284,634 of LR738713.1, forward strand.
ACTTTAGAAAATCACAGAGTGCTCAAATTTGATCCAAATGGAATGATTCAAATTCCTAGGTACTCATATGCTCACAACTTAGTTTTGGAACATTTTTATTAATACTTTCTCTACCCCACAACACAATGAGCCATTTCTTCATATTTGTCAACTTTGCAAAATCATAGGAAATTATTTAGAACTCCAAATCTAGTGAAACCAACTCCTAGCTGCTTCTAAAATCATTCCTTGTTAAATGGATGCCTCTGCTCATTTTTCAAAATAATTCTTCTGTACACTTCTCACAGATCCATTAAACCCCTGATTCCATCATATTGAAATGTTCCAAACTATCCATTGATCAAATGCCTATGAAACTACCTTGGTCGTTTCTCATATGACCAAAGGTATCCTAGAAAAGTCCAACTCCTATTTTTAGAGCACTTTTAGTTTTGCCTTGTTGTGTTGCTTATTGTGATTTGTTTACGGCGTTAGTTGACGAAGTAGACGGAGTACTTGGAGAAGGACCAGAGGATTTGAAGACCCCAAGGACTTGGTTAAGACAGGCAAGCAGCCCTTTGACCATGTTCAAGAAACCTTTTTATGCATGTCTCATAGCACCTTATTATCAATGCATCGGAATCATGTAGAGGGGTGACCACTTTGGTTGGTACCTTTGTTACTTTACTATTGAAACTTGCATCAAGCATGATCCTACCTTCCTATGAGGGTTATATGGGTGGGAGTAGATAGATATATGCTATAGTAGTTGGCTACGCTAAATGGGTCAGGGTGATGCATGGAAAGAAACAAGTATGGTTTGACATACTTGCAAATAACCCTGTGGGTGCCATTAATGCCCCTCGGAGATGATGAGGAACTAGGGCACTACTTGGTGGAGAAGTAGTGTACCGAGGCATGATGAAGGTGTTGTTTACAGAGATGGATTAGATTTAAGATTTGTCGACCGTCCCAACCAAACATGCGCAACCACTCTACCCTTACATGGGAAAGGGCATTATTGATTACCTAGGTCGATACTAGCATGGTGCCCACATTACTAGTGACAGGGCTGACATGAGGTCACTCTCGGGACGGGGTCGTGCTTGGATAGGCGGCCATGACTGTCTTTACAGGGCACCGGACACACCGTTGGTACCCCGTGCTTGTGGTATGAGATGAATATGCGAGCGAGGCTCCACAATTTTTAAGATGTGAAATGTTGGGCACGGGGTTTACTACCGATCGAGTGGACTATGTGTTAGTGTCGTCTAGGGAAAGATAGTGATCGGGTGCTTACCCCGGGTACTTGAGGTACCGCGGGTCATGGATGACACGGAAGTTCCCCGGATCTTGTGGGTAAAGTGTGCAACCTCTGCAGAGTGTAAAACTATTCGAATAGCCACGGTCAAGGACAGTTGGGTGGTGCTGCTTAGACTATGTTCATAATTTTCTGGAAAAAAACACGGTTTGGTAAATCTGTTGATGTGATTGTGAGAAATTCACGATGAGCGTGAGCAAGAGTTGTTCATGACTCTTTCACGATGTTGATGTCTGTAACCTCCTGATACTTGTTGCAGATGCATGCATGCCCTTGTTATATGTTGATCGTACTTGCATATGAAAAACTAGCTATCCGCAAAACTGCCAATTTAGCAGTAGAGCCTTGCATAATTATTCTGTCATCACACTTGGGTTGCTTGCGAGTACATTCAAAGTACTCATTGGCTTGCGAGGGGTGACCACTTTGGTTGGTACCTTTGTTACTTTACTATTGAAACTTGCATCAAGCATGACCCTACCTTCCTATGAGGGTTATGTGGGTGGGAGTAGATAGATATATGCTATAGTAGTTGGCTACGCTAAATGGGTCAGGGTTATGCATGGAAAGAAACAAGTATGGTTTGACATACTTGCAAATAACCCAGTGGGTGCCACTAATGCCCCTGGGAGATGATGAGGAACTAGGGCACTACTTGGTGGAGAAGTAGTGTACCGAGGCATGATGATGGTGTAGTTTACAGAGACGGATTAGATTTAAGATTTGTCGACCGTCCCAACCAAACATGCGCAACCACTCTACCCTTACATGTGAAAGGGCATTATTGATTACCTAGGTCGATACTAGCATGGTGCCCACATTGCTAGTGACGGGGGTGACATGAGGTCACTCTTGGGACGGGGTCGTGTGTAATTCCCAGGATGGGATTATACCTCCTACGTGTCGAGGCACGACTTAAAGGTATAAGCCCATTCTAGAATGATCTCAAGTTTTGTATCTTTGCACGACTCATGTAAAAATAGGGATGAAATTGCAAAAGGATAGTTGGCTTACACTCGCCACGTCACACAATACATTACATAAGCAAATCATCATCCAAATAACATCACAACCCGACTACGGGCGAAGATCCAAATGAAAGATACCAAATACATAAAGCCATAAGGTCCGAATCGCCCCTAGTAGAAACCAGTACTGATCATCGGGATAGTGCACATAGTATCGACTACGTTCTTCATCGAACTCCCAGTACAGCTCCGTGCCGTCACCTGAGTAGTTCACCATAGTACCTGCATCTGGTGTTGTGTAGAATCTGTGAGCCACGGAGGACTCAGCAATCCCGTTCTCGGGTAGCAAAACTATCTAAGCATTGGGTGTGGAACAAGGCTGAAGAAAAAGAATAAAGGTTGCAGCTGCACTAGCACTAGCATACGTGTTTAGAGCGAGAAGAGAAGTGCCACGAGCGTCAAAATGATCACGAAGTGATCCTATCTAAGCATGTCAATCATAACCCCGCCGGGTTCACTTCCCGAACCCCTTTTCGGAAAATGACCGTCACGGTTACTCACGCTGGTAGTGTGTTCTAAAACATGGTGTCAAGTTTTCTACAACCGGATATTAACAAATTCCCATCTGCCACATAACCGCGGGCATGGCTTTCAAAAGTTCAAAACCCTGCATGGGTGTCCCAACTTAGCCCATGACAAGCTCATGATCCGCGGAGTCGCAACTCCAAGGTGGGAAGGCCCGAGTGTTCTTGGAATCCCGTGCTCAAGATACTCCGACTAAGGTAAAACTAATCCAGCAAGACCTCCCGGCGTGCCGACACCCTGACAGTAGCCGCGCGTATCTAGTCTCAGGCCACGACCGGATGAGCACAGCGTACAGTGACCAAAACCCAAGTTGCCAAGGGGGGTACCGCACACGACTCTAGTTTGGACCAACACTCAAATCGAGCACTGGCCCAGGGGGGTTGATTAATTAATCCTCGGGTTAATTACTCCCTCGGCAAGTTTTAGTTGTTAGGCAAATGTAGAACCAATGTCGGGCCTCGCTGGAAAAGTTTTAGCGCTAAGCGGGTTATCGAGGGGGTCCCATAACCCCAATCGTGTTAGGAACGCATAATTAAGGAACATAACACCGGTTTATACGGTTCCTAGGGTGGCATGAGTGGAACAAATCACCAAGCGAGAGGCTTAGCCTTCCACCCATCACCAATATATAGATGATTTAGTTTAAGAGTTTATATAGTGTGATATCCCAACAATAACTTCAACATGAAGCAAGAATCTTCAAATCTTCTCCTGCAACTAGCAATGCTATAAGAGGGGCTGAGCGAAGCCTACGTATCCAAACAAAGGTTTTGCTAGGTTGGGTGGTTAGACAGATTCATGGTTACAATAGGAGGCTGACAAACAAACATGGGCATCGAGGCAATAAGCTAAAGAGCGAGACTTCTAGCAATAGGCAAAGATAGTAATGATATCTGGGTTAGCTCATCTTGCCTGTCGGGTCGTCGATGGGATCGTAAGACGGCTCCTCGTACTCAACCTCGGTAGTAACCTCGTTCTTGTTCTCGGTCTCGGCTCCCGGCTCTACTCAACACAAGAACACAACGAGGCACGAGAATCAAACAAGGTGCAATGCACAATCAACATGATGCACGTATGATGCATATATGATGCAATACATGTCAAGGGATGAACACACAAGAACAACACAAGACAACAAGTTCAAATGAGGCCGAAATCCACATAAAGCAAATCCGGTAAGTCCTCATATGCATTTGTTGAAATTGATCCAGATCTGAACAAACCTTAAGTTAAAGTTGTTAAACAGAAAGTTAACATGCACCATGATGATCTACATGAAATTCTAGTCAAGTTTCATATAAAGTTTGTTTAATTCGGAGCTACGATCTAAAAGATATGAGCAAAACAAGACAAGCATGGCAACGGTGCAAGATGCAACCAAACATCAAGCAAACACACTCCAAACATGTAAACAATATTATATTATGATTCTACATGAAAAAACACACAAGTTTCATATAGGGCACGCTCAAAACGGAGCAACGGTTCAACACATACACACGAAACAAGATACAATGCAAAGCTGAGAATAACAACCACATAGCACTTTGGAGCAATAAATATATACTCTACATCACTCAAACATGGTGACAAGAAGCATGGACATGAAGTAGACATATCCTACAGTAAACAACTCCATTGGAGCAACTCGATAGGAGGCATGTATCAATAGCAACAAGCTACAACATTTTGATCATGACGTTAAAACCTGACAGTTATATTTTATTGCAACTTGGGGGCAAGAAATAAATAAGCTACAGCAACCCATATGAGCAAGTTAGGACATGGATGGATAGACAACAACATGTACAACAAGGAATGATCAATGTCCACCCCAAAACTAAGATGGATTTGCCTAGGGCATCAAGCAAACAGAGCATCCGGATATGACAGATTCCAGACTTAGTAGAAATTTCACTAAGTGTTAAAACAGTTATGTTGGCATAGCATGTTTACTAGCATGTTTAAGTCACCTCAAGGCATATCATGGAAAATGGTTTGCACCACAGCAAAGACCAAATGATGGAGATTCTAAAACATATTAACATGTGACATGGGGACAAACACATCAATAGCAACGAGCACTTCGAATCAGCATCTCATAACATGTTACAAAACTTAACAGCCACATGCACTTTTGCAACCAAGTTTAACATGGCAATATAAACCCCAACATGCATGCTACAGCAACCATCATGTAGAGCATCTCATAATGAACATTTTGACATCTCATTTGGTTCATTTGGATAAACATGCACCAAGTTAACACATCTCAAACATGGCACGAAAATAACAAGTTACAGCAGTTTATAACAAGTAGCACTCTTGTCACGAAGATTAAGACATCTAGATGATCTCAAACAAGCATTCCACAATGGAACAAAATGTAGTGCACATCACCACGATCATTTTGATATATCATATGCACAAAACGGATCTACAAGCACAAAGTTACGAGCATGCAAATGAGGCAACAAAACGTTACAGATCTGGGACTTAGTGGAAAATCACCTCCGCGAAAAGTCAACGCGGGGCGGGATGGACCCGGGACGGAGGGATCCGTGCTGCGGACGCGTGTTTGGATCGGGGATGGGTGGATCTCGTCCCGATCCGGAGTTCGCCGGAGTTGACAGGGACGACGTCGGGGCGGCGAGGAGATGGCCGGAGGCGGAGCTCCGGGGCGGTGGCGCGGCCCGAGGCGACCGGCGGGGCGGTGAGGGCGCTCGGCGGCGGAGCTTGAAGGGCCCGGGGCAGAGCTTGTTCGACGGCCGGCGGCGGCGCTTTAGAGGTGGCGGCGGCGGCGGCGGGCTGTGCGCGCGTCGGCGGGTGGCGGAGGCCGGCAAGCGGCGGCGCGGCCCGGCGCGCGCGCGGCGGTGGTGGACGGGGGCGCCGGCGGCGGGGTAGGTGGCCGGCGGCGGAGGCGCTGCGGTGGCCGGCAGGGTCGGAGGCGCGGCGGCGGCGAGGCTCCGGCGAAGTCGGCGGCGGGGTCCGGCGAGCTTCCGCGGTGGTCCGGCGAAGCTCCGGCGGCCGGCGGGTGAGGTGGCGGTGGAGGTGTGGGATGAGGTGGCGCAGCCAATGAGGGGTCGCCATGTGGCGGTGGGGATGACGTGGCGGCCTCCGATTGGTTGGAGTGAGGTGGCCGCGGGTCGGACGTGTCCGACGGCTGCGCGGACGTGTCCGGCGCGCGGAGCGGGAGGAAAATTAGGGTTGCACCGGGATTTCGGGGATGGGGACTGTTTTATAGTTTCTAGGAGATAGGAAACTCCAAATGAGGAGCGGTTTTCGGCCACGCGATCACAATTCGACGAACGAGATGATGGGAGTGGTTGTGCTGGGTTTGTAGGCTGTTGTGGAGGGGGTCTTGGGCCTTAAAGAAGAGGTTCTTTTAGCCCGCTAGGTTAACCGTTCAAGTACCAAACGAACTCAAAACGCGATGAAACTTGACAGGCGGCCTACACGTACCAAAACAACAACGCACGAAAAGTCTCACGTCATTCCGAAAACTTTACACGGCCACACACGAAAGAAGGACTCGAGGATGCCACGGGCACATGTGTGAGCATCGAAACTCAAAACGGACAACGGGAAGAGACGAGTGGGAACGGGTGCAAGTGACAAGACAAATGCAAGGCAATGCACATGCCAACATGACATGGATGAAATGCACATACGCACACGACAAAACGAAGAAACCCGAAATGAAGAAGAGACCGGAAAGGAATTGATGAAGCCAAAGTTTCATATAATGCCATATTTGGAAAGTGTTACATCTGGGGCATTACAAACTCTCCTCTACTACGAAAAGATCTCGTCCCGAGATCTAGGACTGGAAGAAGGAAGGATACTCAGAACGAAGGTGATCTTCTCGTTCCCACGTAGCTTCTCGGTCGGTATGGTGTGTCCACTTAACTTTCAAGAACTTGATTGACTTGTTGCGGGTCTTGCGCTCGGTTTCTTCTAGAATAGCAACGGGGTGCTCACGGTAAGACAAGTCTTGTTGAAGATCAATCTCCTCGAACGGAATGGTGCGTTCAGGTGTCTTGAAGCACTTGCGGAGTTGAGACACGTGAAACACATCATGAACATTTGCAAAGTTGGATGGAAGCTCAATTTGATAGGCTAGATCGCCTCTTTTGCCAAGGATCTTGAAAGGGCCCACGTATCTAGGAGCAAGCTTTCCTTTGATACCGAATCTTTGGGTTCCTTTCATAGCAGAAACACGGAGATAGACATGATCTCCAATGTCGAAAGCCAAATCACAATGCTTTCCGTCATAGTAGCTCTTCTGACGCGACTGAGCGGCCTTGAGATTCTCACGTATGACTTTGCACATTTCTTCGGCTTCTGAGATCAAGTCATCGCCAAGAAGTTGACGTTCACCAGTCTCGGACGAGTTGTGAGGAGTACGGCACTTTCTGCCATAGAGGATTTCAAACGGAGCTTTGCCGGTGTCGGTGTACTAAGGTAGGGGTACCTCAGTACCCCAACTTGTGCACGGGCAGTTGCAGCTTCCCGCGGCAGGGTTTACCACGTGCTCGCCGGAGACCTTCCTGCTCCATGTCAAACCATTCAAAAACAAAGTATACAAGACAGAAGATCGAGACCCCGGCAAGCGGAACTTGCCGGGAAGGCCGTTCCAGGCTCAAGGTTACCCCACTCACGCAAGGCCCTGGCAAGAGGAGCTTGCCAGGAAGACTAGAAGATTACATCATAGAAGACATGCCTCGGCGCTATATGCGCCCCGGCAAGGGTCCGGTGAGCGACAAGCTTCAGAGCCCGGCAAGCTCCCGGGCCCGGCAAGGTCAAGACCCCGGCAAGGTGCTTGCCGGGAGAGTTGCGCTGTGTGCCCGCGCTCCAGCTCATCGGCCCACGCGTCGCCCTGGGGCCATTCCAGGGACGCGTGGCGGATGGCTGTGCAGCCTGGGGGACACGGTGGCACTCCACGGTGGTGAAGCCATCGCCGTGGCGAACGGAGACGCAAGGGCGGGAGCTTTTGGGGTCGACGGCGACGGGCATTAAATGCCCTTGTCCCCCACTGCCAAAGTAGGTAGCGACCACTGTTCGCGCACTGTAGCTCCACTATTCCCGCACTGTTACAACTACCACCTCTTTTACATTTTTACCCCTTTCTCTTACGTTGACACCTGTCGGTGACCCCTTGCACTATAAAAGGAGGCCCATGCACAACGTAGAGGGGGTTCGGAACCTAGATCGTGGATACGCTCGGTGTAGCTGGTTCTTCAAGCTCCCGAGCTCTCCAACTCAATACAAACTGAGCAGGAGTAGGGTTTTACGCGTCCACCGCGGCCCGAACCTGGGTAAAACTGCCCGCGTGTTCGCTACGATCTGCTCTTCGTGCTCCCTCCGCCCTCTTACCGCACAGACAAGGGGCTCCGGTCCCATAGGTGTTCGTGGCGGACAGTTTCCCCCGACATCTTTGGCGCGCCAGGTAGGGGGCGTCGAGGTTGTGCGAATCTGATCCGGCGTTCACGCGGGCGCATTCTTCATCAACCTCTCCAGTTTCATCAGTGACTTCATCAGCAACAACGCCATGGCCCCGAAGAAGAAGGCTTCGGAGGTCGGAGGCCCGTCTGCGTCTCATCCGCCGCCACCGGAACCAACGGTGGGCGGGGGAGACGCCGTCGGAAGGGTGGTCGCCGGCGAGGACACTCGCGGCGCCACCAAATCCAAGGACAGGACGGACGACCGAGCCTCGGTCTCCGTGGACGCGCCGCGTCCATCTCAGCACACGACAACCCAGCAGCGCCATGTCACGGGAGGTGGCATCCGCTTGCTGGGCCAAGGGAAAACCGGAGGTTCGCGGGATGCCCCAGGCCAACATCCGGGCACAAGCAAAGCGAGGGCGCCGGGGCGGGACCCTGCTCCTTCTAACGCCGTTAGGAGTCCGAGCATATCCCGCTCCTCGCACCGCTCGCCCCCGTTCCCCTCCACTCCAACAGAAGCGCTCGCAAGGGCGCAACTGCTCCTCGACTTCCCTCCAGCGGCAGACAAGGCCGAAGACTGGAGGGCTACCATCCAGAGCCTGATCGCCTTCGCCAACAATGACTCTCCACAGCAGCCGGCGACCTCGCGGCCGCGGCAAGCTGAGAAGACGAAGGCCGACGGCGACAAGACCGCCGGGGGTGCGACAACTGTGCACTCCCCGCCGCGGAAGCAGAAGACGCCACCCCGCCGGAACAACGCCGACGACGGCTCCACGGCATCGTCGGATCCGCGGGCTCGTCGGGACCAGCGCCAGGTCCTCGACGACCGGCGACAAGAAGACGCTCGAACAACAATCGAGCGCCGCCGAGAAGCTCGGCGACAATCAGACCAGAGGGCTGGGGACGCTGTCGACGCGCGCGCGCCCGGTGAACCAGGCGACTTGCCGTACGCGGCAGGCTGCCCTGCGTTTACCCGTGAGCTGCGGCGCGTCCAGTGGCCCAGCATGAAGAATTTCAAGCCCGACGTACCGGAGAAGTACGACGGCAAGACGCACCCCTCGGAGTTCCTCAGCGTTTACACCATTGCGGTGCAGGCTGCCGGGGGGCGCGACGAGAAGATTTTGGCAAATTACTTTCCGCTCGTGCTTAAGCCGAACGTCCGTTCGTGGCTTATGCACTTGCCGGAAGGTTCCATTTCTTCTTGGGCAGACCTTTGCCACCAGTTTGTTGGCGCCTTCACCGGCGGCCACAAACCCCACGGCCAGGAGAGCGATCTCCACATTCTGGCCCAGAAAGAAGGAGAACCCCTGCGCAAGTACATCCAACGCTTCAGCCGTGTACAGCACAACATCCCCGACGTTCACCCTGCCGCGGTTATCAGCGCGTTCCACCAGAACGTGCGTAACCGCCGCATGCGTGAAGAAATGGCCATGACCAAGATTCGGGATGTCAGCGAGCTCTATGCTCTGGCTGATAAGTGCGCACGCGCAGAAGAGGGGAGGAGACTCCTCGGGGAGGATGCTGGCGCAGGAGGAAGCGACAGCGACGACGCCGCCCCGGCAAAGAAGGGCCGGCGGCAGAACAACAGAAGGAAAAACAAGAAGGAAGTGCTTGCCGTCGAGAAGTCCGGCAAGGAGGCTCCCGCCAAGCAAACACAGGCTGGCGGCTCCGGCAAGGAGCCTGCCCCTGTAGCGGCAGCCGACAAGCAGGATGGCTCCGACAAGCAGTACTGCAAGATCCACCGCACCAAAGGCCACGACCTCTCCAACTGCAAGCGCGTCGAGTACCTCGTCGAGCAGCAGAAAGCTGAGTACGAGAGGCGCAACAAGGAGAAGGCCCAAGGTGGCGGGGGAGAGCCGAGCAAGAAGCGGCCGTTCAATGGCCGGGGAGGACGCCGTGGCAAGGCCAAGCAGCGGCAAGGTGATCGACCTCCCCGGGGCCGCGACAAGGATGAAGAGGACGACGACGAAGACATGGAGGACGAGGATAACAGCGAGTAGGAGTTCCAGAAGGCCACGGAGGTCCTGTGCGTCGACGGTGGCGCCTCTCTGCACACCTCCCACCGCCAGCTCAAACAGTGGGTGCGCGAGGTGAATGCAGCAGAGCCGCCCGTGGAGTCGCGCAGGCTCCTCAAATGGTCCAGCACGCCCATCATTTTTGATCTTGAGGATCACCCTGACCGCACCACTGCGGTCGGGTGCTTGCCGATGCTGGTCTCACCCACCATCCGCAACCTCAAGGTCACCAAAATGTTGGTTGACGGCGGGGCCGGGCTGAACTTGATCTCCTCTGCTGTGATCAAGAAACTCCAAATCCCAGATGGCGAGCTCGAAGAGACCGGTTCTTTCCAAGGAATCAACCCGGGAAGGAGCAAGCCCAAGGGGAAGATCACTCTGCCGGTGACCTTTGGCGGGGAGCTCAACTTCAGAACTGAGCGCATCACCTTCGACGTCGCCGATATTCCATTGCCATACAATGGAATACTCGGCCGTCCCGCCCTCGCCAAGTTCATGGCAGCTTCCCACTATGCCTACAACGTACTCAAGATGCCGGGGCCGATAAGCGTCATCACTGTCCACGGCGACAAGAAGGATGCGCTTGTTTGCGCCGACAAGATCTACCGGGATGCAGCAGCTGCGGCCGAGAAGGATACACTTGCCGCTGAAGCTCCCGGGGGGAAGAAGACGAAGACCAAGTCCGGTAAGTGCTCTGGGGCCCACTCCGGCAACCGCACCTCTTCGGAGTGCTGCGCTGCCGTCGAGGACGTCCCATCGAGCTCCACCGGCAAGTGTAAGAAAGGGATGGCCGCTCCTCCGGCAACCAAGAAGGTGTCCGCCAAGGAGGACGGCACTGGTGGTACCTTCACCATCAGTGCCACAATTGACAGCAAATAGGAAAGCACGCTCGTTGCCTTCCTGCGGGCGAATGTCGATGTGTTTGCCTGGCAACCATCTGACATCCCCGGTGTTCCCAGGAAGGTAATTGAGCACAAGCTTGCTGTCTGTCCTCATGCGCGGCCCATCAAGCAAAAAGTGAGAAAGCAAGCCGTGGAGCGCCAAGAATTCATCAACGAAGAGATCAAGAAGCTAGAGGCAGCAGGCCTAGTTAGAGGTGTGATCCATCCAACGTGGTTAGCGAACCCAGTCGTCGTGCGCAAGGCCAACGGGAAGTGGAGACTGTGTATAGACTTCACCGATGTGAATAAAGCATGTCCCAAGGATCCATTCCCTTTGCCGCGCATCGACCAGATCGTTGACTCCACTGCCGGATGTGAGCTACTCTCTTTCCTTGATGCATATTCAGGCTACCACCAGATCTTTATGGCCAAAGAGGATGAGGAGAAGACTGCATTTATCACTCCATGTGGCACTTATTGCTTCATACGCATGCCATTTGGACTGAAGAATGCGGGATCAACATTTGCAAGGGTAGTGCACACTGCTTTCGAGCCACAGATCCACAGAAATTAGAGGCTTACATGGATGACATCGTGGTGAAGAGTAAGAGCAAGGAAACCCTGATCCAAGATTTGGAAGAAACATTTCAGAACCTGCGCAGGATACAACTCAAGTTGAACCCCGAGAAGTGCGTCTTCGGAGTCCCCTCCGGCAAGCTTCTCGGGTTCTTTGTGTCACAGAGGGGGATTGAAGCTAATCCCGACAAGATTAAAGCCATTGAGCAGATCGAGGCCCCGAAGCGCGTCAAGGATGTCAGAAGGCTTGCAGGTTGTGTGGCTGCTCTCAGTAGGTTCATTTCGAAATCTGCAGAACGCGCCCTGCCTTTCTTCAAAATCTTGAAGAAGGCAGGTCCCATGAAGTGGACTCCGGAAGTGGAGGCAGCGCTGCAGGATTTGAAACGGTACCTATCCTCCACTCCAATACTTGTCGCACCTAGACTACAGGAAAAGTTGCTGCTGTACCTAGCGGCAACCAACCAGGTGGTTAGCGCTGCGTTAGTAGCGGAAAGGGAGTCCGACGAGGAGGCTACACCACCGGCAGGCGAGTCCAGCGACAAGCAGGGGGCTGCTCCGGCAAGCTCTGGCCCCGACAAGGACAACTCTGTGCAGGAACAGGAAGAAGTGCGGAAGAAAATGGTGCAGCGCCCAGTGTATTTTGTGAGTTCCCTTCTCCAGGGGGCTAGATCAAGGTACTCTGGTGTGCAAAAGTTGCTTTTCGGCCTCCTCATGGCCTCGAGAAAGCTGCGCCATTACTTCCAAGCACATGAGATAACAGTGGTCACTCGCTTTCCGCTGAAGAGAATATTGCACAACCCAGAAGCAACAGGCAGAATCATTGAGTGGGCACTGGAGCTGTCGAGCTTTGGACTCAAGTTTGAAAGTACTTCAACCATACAGAGCCGAGCTTTGGTAGAATTCATAGCTGAGTGGACCCCAACACCCAATGAGGAAGCCCAAGAAACAAGTGCACCCGCACAAGAAGCGACAAGTGAATGGGTAATGTATTTTGACGGTGCCTTCTCGCTGCAAGGCGCCGGTGCTGGCGTGGTACTCATCGCGCCCACCGGAGAGCACCTCAAGTATGTTATCCAGATGCACTTCCCAAGAGAGCAAGCGACAAACAACACTGCTGAATATGAAGGCTTGCTTGCCGGCCTCAGGATTGCGGCCGAACTTGGGATCAGGAAGCTGATTGTACGAGGAGATTCTCAGTTGGTGGTCCGGCAAGTCAACAAGAGTTACCAGAGCCCTTTGATGGAAGCTTATGTAGATGAAGTGAGGAAGCTTGAGGAGCACTTTGAAGGTCTGCAAATGGAGCATGTCCCGAGAGCTCAGAATGAGATAGCAGATGGCCTTTCAAAGTGTGCTTCGATGAAGTTACCTGTGGAACCAGGGACCTTCTTGCTCAAGCTGACTCAACCATCCGTTACACCATCAATTGGGATATCCAAGAAGAGAAAGTTGGTCTCCGGCGACTACTTGCCGGCGGATCTTCCTGAAACCGCCGCCAAGGTCTCCAAGATCAACAACCAGAACGCTGAGGAACAGTTTGCTCCTGCAGACCCTCGGGTCTGTACAGTTGAAGCAAGCGTTCCCGACAAGCCTCGCCCCGGCGAGCTTGCCGGGGGACCTTCAGCTCCGGCAGAGCCAGAGGTTCTTGCCGAAGAAGCCGAGGTCCCCGCAGCGGCACTCATGCCTTTAGTCCTTGCCGTTGAGCCCCAAGCTCCGGCATGGGCACAGCAGATCGTCCGTTTTCTGCAAACTGGAGAACTTCCCGACGACCCAGAAGAAATAGAGAAGATAACCAGGCAGTCAAGTATGTACCAGTTCGTGGATAACGAGCTGTACAGAAGAAGACTCAATGGTGTCAGACTGAAGTGCATCTCCAGGGAAGATGGACAGAAGCTGTTGGCAGAAATACACGGAGGCATATGCGGCCACCACATTGGCGCAAGGGCACTTGCCGGGAAGGCTTTCCGGCAAGGGTTCTTTTGGCAAGAAGCCCTCCAAGATGCAACTGCACTAGTAACCAAGTGTGAAGCGTGCCAGTTCCATGCGAAGCAAATTCATCAGCCAGCTCAAGCTCTCCAAACAATTCCTTTGTCCTGGCCCTTCTCGGTCTGGGGGCTCGATATCCTCGGCCCCTTCCCCCGAGCCGTCGGGGGCTTTGAGTACTTGTACGTTGCAATCGACAAGTTCACAAAGTGGCCAGAAGTGGAGCCAGTGAGAAAGGTGACAGCACAGTCAGCGGTCAGGTTCTTCAGGTCGATTGTTTGCCGTTTCGGGATCCCTAACAGGATCATCACCGACAACGGTACACAATTTACTAGTCGCACCTTCATGCAGTACGTCCAAGACCTTGGCGCCAAGGTCAGTTTCGCTTCCGTTGCTCACCCGAGGAGCAACGGTCAAGCGGAGAGGGCCAATGCTGAAGTGCTGCGCGGGCTCAAGACAAGGACCTTTGACAGGCTGCGCAAGTGCGGAAGAAATTGGATAGAGGAGCTACCGGCGGCTCTTTGGTCAATCAGAACGACACCAAGTCGAGCCACCGGGCAGACACCCTTTGCTCTAGTCTATGGAGCAGAGGCAGTTCTCCCCACGGAACTCGTATACGGATCTCCTCGAGTGCTCGCTTATGATGAGCTCGAGCAAGAGCAACTGCGGCAAGATGACGCATTGCTCCTCGAGGAGGAACGTCTCCAGGCTGCTGTACGAGCTGCTCGATACCAGCAAGCCTTGCGCCGCTATCATACCCGCAAGGTTAAGGCCAGGAGTCTCGAGGAAGGCGACCTTGTTCTTCGACGAGTTCAGTCCGCCAAGAATTCCAACAAGTTGACGCCGAAGTGGGAAGGCCCTTATCGGGTGAGACAAGTCACGAGGCCCGGCGCTGTCCGCCTCGAGACCGAAGAAGGCTTACCGGTGAGCAACTCCTGGAACATAGAGCATCTTCGCAAGTTTCACCCATAAGGCGCGGTTGCCGTGATCCGCTCCGGCAACAACCTTTTGTACAAGCTTTGCCGCTGTTGCATGTAACCCTTTGTACAAAGCCGGGCGCAGACCCCGTGCATCAGTAAAGTTTTGTGTTTTGCGCTATTTGCCTTTTACGTGCTTTTCCCCGCTATTTGCATGTGTTATTTGGCATCTTGTGCAACATACACATCCGGTAAGCATTACAACGCCGAAAGGCCATGTACTTGTTTCCCTCTTCTTTTCCTTTGCCTCTTAAGCAGAAGGAACGTTCCTCGCGCACAAGTTTGCCGGGGGGGAAGGAGATGGAAGAGGAACCAAGTGC